>JAPMUY010004738.1:0-33679 GCA_026901105.3 Galaxias olidus
CATTAGGACCCTACAGAACGGTTAAAAAAGTAGATATCATAAATATCTTGACGACCGGACGTCCCGTGTCACATTATGCAAAAGGCATCATGACGTTCTATAGTTAGACCATTTTCATCAAGTAAAGCTTTGATCACCTTTCTTCTCCATGGCCAGTCTGAATCACCATAATTATAGGTGATCTCCTCTCCTGGACTTATGTCTCGTATTGCAAAGAGGCACAGATGGGGTCTCCCTTCCACAGTTAAGTACTTCATCTTGGAATTAGGGTTTAAATGGTCATCGTTTACAAGTCTTCCGAGTGTCCCATCCTCCATTGCGGCATCAACACTAGTAAAACACAACAATCACTTTAAATCATTCTATTGATTTGAGTATAAATCAGCCTGATTTAGGGACCAAAAATGTTCATTATGCTCAGCAAACTAAAAGCAACAAGTCATGCATAACTGGTAAACATTAACATGCATAACCGACTAAGCATTAACATGTCGTAATCCTCACCACCACAGTTTTCCATTAAAACGGAACTCAAACATGAACACCTTGAGGCGGTTGTGGTAAATTCTCAGTCTCCTCTCACATTCTTCCCTGTCAATTAGTTCACCTCTATATTCCAAAAGAAAGTCCCCTCTTTCAAATGGAGCAGAGCTGAAGATACCACGACCTAGTTCATACACAAATACATAAGTGACCATTTGAAATGTGACAAATTCAAACAAAAATGAATCAATCAGAAGATTCAACTTACCTTTAAAGGCATTTATAAATTTGATATCAAGTCCCACTTTGTCCCTTAAAGTTGAAATATAATATATTGACTCTTCCTTCGGGTTACAGCGTCTTCGTCGCATTTTTTATTGTCAAAATCCTGAAGGTGATTGCAAGGATTATGGTCAAAAGCAGTATTTGGAGTCATTTTCTGTACTCATCACTGTACCATTTATATTGAATTTAACACTGCTAAACAAATTCATGTTTTGTCATCTACAATTAGTTCATTACATATGTAAAAAGAGCCATATGGCACTCCCTCCCCTATAACAAAATTATCAAATAGTAGGTAAACAGGTTTTCAAAACAATAATCTGATAAAACAGCGCCTGTATTTTTTGCATGATTCCCTGCCCCAAAGCATAGCAACACCTTTGAAATATGCTTGTGGGAGTAAGCATATGGAAAACTGACAGCAAGTAACTAACTAGTGAATGGGCTCAACCTGATGTAGACTTAAAACAAACCGGAAAAAAGACAGGACCATTTCACAACCAAATCATAGTCTGAAAGGTTGTCTGTATTGTGGCATTCAAATGAGGTTGTAGGACTGTAGATCTGTGGTTGTTATAAAAAAGAAATTGCTCTCAATTCATGCATGCCACTGTCATCTTGGAACTAAATTTTAAGTTTTAAAATTGATATTCATCATGAATACCGTGATTAACTGAGAAATAACATTAAATCAACGCCACAGCAGATACCAGCCATGCTGTTGCGTTTCCCCCACATTTAGTTAATTGGTCGTTCCATTGTAGTTGGTTTCCTTAAATACACATTGATGCACGTCAAATAACGTCTATGGAAAAAGTTTACTTTACCTGCACACAAACTGACCTACAAAGACTGTATGAACCACGGTTAAGAAATAACAGGAATGCTTGAAAGTTCACACAATCTTGTGCTCTCTTCCGAAACATACCTGATTCCCCGTGCAGACTGCAGTGGAGGCATTCTCACAGGCAGCTGTGCATCCTTACTATCGTTACGTTAGGATCTTTGCTAATCATCACGTTAACACCACAGCACAGCAATATTTCACGTTACCTTACAGCAGTCCCATACATTTTATTTAAGCAAAAAGAAAATCGCAACCCCAAAAGAAGCAGCCTGTGGTAAAAGTAACCCAGTGAATGCAATGGTAGCTAACAAGGAAGGCGTAGCTACTTAAATTTAAGGCTAGGCTAGCTCAACTGCAATCAAAGAAAGCAAGCAAATGTGCTTAAATGCATATTCTTAAATATCAAAAAGCGTTCCATCATACCTACTTTTGCATGTCTTATCTTGAAACAATCAGGAGTCTTTATACTCGCTGCCTCACTGTCTAATCTCGTGTAACAAAACTTGAAGGAATTGCAGCTAATCGCCTAATCATTAGCCTAATGTTAGCTCCTGTACCGCATGCTATGTAGTTTTTATCTAAACATTTTTTATATTTCGCATTTTATGCAACAATAAAAAAACATGGCCATAAAGTAATATGTACTAGCTAAAACACTTCATTGAGTTAAAGAACCATATATTTACACAACATTATGCTTACCTGAAGGTCTGTGCTACTTTAATCCCATGTAATTCCCAGCGAGCACATTTCTGAAATACGTAACTGGTTGAAGTTGCAGTTTACCAGCTGATCACAGGAAAGCCCGCCAGTTGACCAGCTGATCACAGGAAAGCCCGCCACAAATCCACGCACAGCTTGACGTTTCAGTTGACCAGCCAATCACAGGAGAGCCCGCCAAAAATGAACCGTGTGTATCGAAAATGTGTATGAAACTGCTATGCAACCTCCGCCTACAGGGTGTGCTGTTCTATACACTGGGATACACCCGAAACCAGGTCAAGAGGTCAAGAAGGACTATCAACGAAAAAGAGAGGCTATGCTATTTAGAAGCTCCTAAATGCGGTTACACTCTCCGAATTAGCCGGACTATGGCATGGTCCTTGTATTACCCCTAGGTCCTTGTACTGTCGGTGTGTAGTCAGGTCAATTGTCCGTCTAAATCATATAAACCAACACACACACACACACACACACACACACACACACACACACACACACACACACACACACTTCCCTTAGGGCTTCGTTTTAATGAAATAGCCCATGCTGCCACAGAGAGTTTGCTGGACCAAAGCTTGCAGAGGAAACAAAACAAGCACACACTGCTGTTAAGGGAAGATAAGGCAGTGATTTACTTTGCTTGTGTTAAATGATTGCTGCTATTCTTTTTCCTTGTTGTAAACTTAATGGCTTCTATTTCAGGTCTCGGCCCCTTCGTATAGCATACCACCTCTCGCGTCAATCTATTATTATCAGAGGCATGTTTACTGGTTTCATCATCAGTTGGAAAAAGGTACAATCTACAATACATTCACACCCAAAACGTAAACTTGATCCAAAGCATAAAAATGAAAAAAAGTTTAATTCTGGGGTTGGACTTCTTTCGATGTTTTCTTTTCTCGAGTGCGATAGCACCTGAAGGGAAGGAAAAATTGTCAAATTTTTTTTTGTGGAATAACCTCAGGCACACAATCATACTCAGGATGCCAGAGTACTATTAAACAGCGACAGACTTTCATCTTTCTTCTCCCTTAGGCCAACACATATTTTTCCACGCTGAACAATCACAAACAAAGGAGAACAAAGGAAAAATGAAACAGAAGTGTTTGCCCCCCTCGGCCCTCCTTTCTCTCTTTTTCTCTTTCTGCTTCTTCATCGCTGCATTGACTTTTCCCTGGCTGATACCCAGCTTGGCAGTGTGGGTTTATGTAAGCGCTTGGGCGGATGTCAGTCAAGGAGATTGGTGTCAGAGGCGATAAGGCACCAAAGTGATCGTGGAACGAGATCTCGCCACCTCATTACTGGGGGTTGGCAAGGGGAGGGAGAGGGTAGGCCCCTCGTGCCCGCCGTGCATCTGCGGAGGGACGATAAGAGCTGATGGGAATGAAAGCAGGTTCCCAGGGGAGAGGGAGGTGGAGATGGTGGGGATCCCCAACCAGTCAAAGGGGGTCGACTCCTTGCTTAGCTTGGATATTTGCTAACCGCCATCGTCCCCAGATCTATAAGTCGAAACCAAATAAAGAAAGTGGTGGGGGGGGGTTTGGTTACAGGGACAAAATGACAGAGAGGGAGGTGACTGAGTGAGACAACAGTGGTGGTAGAAGTGATAAGAAAACACTCAGACAAAGATAGAATGTGTATACTGAGGGAAGACACTGCGGGGGGGGGGGGGGGGGGGGGCTATAGAAAACTCGAGGCACATCAGACCAAAGAGGAGCCGCAAAAAGGGCAGGGCGGCCATTTTGTCTCTTCCACGTCGCCGCGGTGCACGAGGCTGGCGGCTCGTTTCTTTGTCGTGGCAGGGAGCTGTTAACTGCCCCCGCCCGCCCCCCCCCCCCCCACCCCCCCCTGCACCGGGGGTGTCTCGTCGTACGTGGCTAAACAGTGGCCACCTTGGCTCCTGCTCTGTCCCCTGGTTTATCACCCCACTTAATGGACCGGCACCGCGTTAATAGCACCATAACTCATCTGGAGGCAGCTCCTTTTTACCTCCCTCCGACCACAAAACACCTCCCTCCCTGCCCCACGGTGGCTACCTGAGTTTGGACAGAGCGCCACAGCGTCCGTTTGGTGTCAGTGTGTTTTGATCACGGTGAAGGGTCGCTGTGGAGCCATATCACGTCAAAGGAAGAGGGAGAAAGAGAACGAGGGAGAGAGAGAGAAAGAAAGACACATAATGGGGTAAAGATGGGATGGGAAAGGAAGCGAGGGAAAAGGCGAGGAGGAAAGGAAGGGGAGCGGATGAGCATTCTCCTCACGCGTCCCTCTCCTTATCTCTTCCCACCGCACCTCTCCCCCTCTCCTCCTCCTCGCCACCCCCTCTCTGTCTCCCCCCCCCCCCACCCTCCCCCAGGCGCTACACGTGACTTCACAGAAGCACTCTTACATTTCAAGCCATCACTTGAAAACCCATTACGCTCCGAGGGTAACTCTTTCCGCCCACTACAGTTGAACACCCTGCCCCCCCCCCCCCCCACACACACACACACAAAACCGCAGCTTATTGCAGGTCATAGCCACGGGGATAGGGTGGTGTGTGTGTGTGGGGGGGGGGGGGCATGGTGATAGGATTCCCTGCTGTTATGTCACTCGGGAATGGATGGTGAAATGCTCGCGGTAAGGACAAAGAAAAAAAAAAAAAAGATCAGGACAGTAAGGCTGCATTCCGATAGTCTAGTAAACAATCCATTCCTTAGCCCTGTTAGTGGATTTTCATCCAGGGAGTGTTTCAGGGAAGGATTTGTAGACAATTGAGTTTAAATCCAGCCTTGCCTCCTTAGGTGTGGTCATGGCCTATAAGCTCAGTGAGTGCAACAGACTCACGTCGCGCCTCAAGAACTAGATGCACCCATTGTGTGTATATACCATGTGTGTATATGAGGCATCACAACAAAATCCGGAAAGTTCTCAGCTATGATTCCCACGCTGGGTGCCCACGTTGTGAATCTGAACACCTCGACGGACGAAACCAACAAGCATGAATCACAACTTCATACCTGTTCTACTTCCCATCGATCCTGCCAGACATTCCGATGGTTTTAGCTCAGAAATCCTTTGTGCTCTTGAAAGCCGACTTGTCTAAACGTGGTGAGGCTTGTGAACGTGTCACTCCCTCCGGGCCACTCACAACATGTTCCTAATCTAAACGCCAATGTCAAACCAACGTTGCCGTCACATACCGTATATCACGCCGTTTATTTCTCATTACGTTGTGCCGTGTCATGTTATGCTCTAAAAAGCTGAAATCCAGACTTTTTGAGTTTCACCCCGAGGAGTCCACCAGCCACAGGCCGGCTCTGCAGTACCGTACATCGTCAACGGGGGTCACTGCTGGACTGTACCATATGAAGAAGCCGAGACGAGGGTTTGCCACACTGTTGCTGATTTACCATAGGTGCTGGTGTAATAACCCAATTAACACCGCAGGACATGACTGGCTGCATGACTTACCGAGACGAAAGCCGGCCTGTGGTAAAAGAACTCGCGGATGCCGTTTGATGGCTGTTATTCGGCGGAAACTGTGGTTCCTTGCACAGGCCTTGGATCCACAAATTGAGATGGGCCTAATTGGGTCCTGTTCAGTTTCGACTTCACTGATCGCGACCCGAGCTCTCTGCAAAAGGCCTTTGAAAAGGTTGACGTGCGTGGAAAATGTGTGAGAGGTCACTGGGAAGCACGTCAGGAAAGCCTGGAACCCCAATGGCTTCAGGGGGATAATGGGTCTAAGCACAGATAAGAGTGCAGAGCATTCACGGGGGGGGGGGGGGGGAGAAAACACGCGCACGCGTGCACAGGCACGCACACAGACACCCACGGCCACACGGAAGCACATCTAACCTGCCACAGCGATTACAGGGCAGGCCCTGGAACAATTTCGCAGCACCTCGGCGGCCAATCAGCAGATAGAGTTGCCATGGGAGCTGGTATGATTGAGAAGGAGAAATTACAGGCAGCCAGAGGGAGCCAGAAGAGAGTAGATGGATAAGGGACCAGAAAGTACGGGCTTTAGATGAAGAGAAACAGAGTGTGCCTCCACTAGTGGGTGTGTCTTAAGGCCTCTGACTAAGACTATTGTATGTTTACGAGAGGAAAGAATATTTAATATATGTACAGTATGTATGTTTTTCCGGTGTGTGTGTGTGTGTGTGTGTGTATGTATGTATGGGTGCGCCTACAACCCCCAAGAAGCCCAGAGGATATCTTTTGCAATAGCCCATTCCTTGGCTACTGAAAGAACAAACAGAAGAAATAGTTTATGACCTCTAGTGCTGAGCGTTCCTCCCTGCTGCTACCCTCCTCACGCGGCACCTCAGCCCAGCCTAAAGCAGGGCCCGGCAGCAAAGTCCCTCCCTGCTGGGAGTCTTATCGTTTCCCACTGCGTCGGAATGACAAGACGCACCCGTTCGGCGCGCACACTTCCCGCCCGCTGAGAGCCCGGCTTCCAGAGTTCAGTGGGTCCAAACGGCCCACGCCAAGGCCTTGCCTGTTAACACTGTCGCTCCCCACGTTACTCACAGGAAGTACAGATATCACCCGATCAGTGACATAAAGGCCGCTGGTCCCATCGCCCGACCAGGAAGGAACCAGATCTGTCAGTGCCCCTGAGCAAGACAACTGCTCCTTATCTACTGTGGCCTTGCTCTAAGACAATAGTGAGTACAGTCTGGTTAGCTGGGTGCAATGACACACAGCAACCCGAACCTTATGATACCTTTTTCTCATTGAATTGAGACAGGAGGTTGCGTCACATCTCACAATGAATTTTCAAACCTGTCTACTGTTGATTCGGGATCTGCTATTTAGATTCCCGTACCTATTGCCTTAGCTATGTAGGGAGAAACACACACACACACACATACAGTAACTGTATATATACACTGAACATGAACTCAATTCTACCCTCCAGATCATAGAGCAAACCCAGAAAAGAGTAAGAGAGAGAGAAACGGATGGAGGTGATGATCAGCTAAAAAACAAAGAGAGGGTGGGAGTTGAACTGGGACGATAGCGGAGGATGAGACTGGAAGCAGCAATCACGACGAGGGACGCAGATAAGCGGGAAGGAACCTGACGAAGCTAAAGCATGGAGGGAAAGGTTGAGGGTAAGCAAGGGAGAGGGATGCTGGAGAAAGACGGCGGGGAGAGAGGAAGAGAGGATAGGGAATGCCAACTCCTCTGTGTTTCCAGCTGCAGATAACCACATTCTCACCCAGATAATAAGACTCAACCCCGCCCCCCCCCAAAAAAAAGATAACGGCCAAAATACAAGAGGGCCCACGCTGCATACTAAAGAGATGGCATGCGAACATTTTCAGACCACCAGGCAGTATTTGCAACTTACCCAGTATTTTCAGCTGTAGATAACAGCCTCTCAGGTAGGTTCTCAAAGACAACACATTTCGACAATGCAAGAGGTTAGGTGTGTGATCTACGTACAGTATGCATGGAAGGGGTTTTGACAGTGACATAATACACGGACTTAGAACCTGGCATAAGGCTAATTCTGAAACCATGTGTAGGGAGGGTGATCTGGTAGTAACATTACGAAGAACGTGTCAGTGTGCGTTTTGGACCAAGAGTGTAGAGTGTGTAATACGGAATAATACAGGTAGGTGCAGGCAGAGCCCTAAAAGGTAAGGTAGTGAAATGTGGGTGTAGTGATGGCACTGCGAACAGTGAAAGCCACAGGGCAGGGCCAGAGAGCCAGTAGGAAGAGCAGCTAAAGAGGAAGCAATAAAACGTATACGACCACGTACACCATTGTGGCAGCCGATCATCCTGTTTGAGGACACAGGCCCCTCAAAGTGTACGTGTGTGTGTGTGTGTGTGTGTGTGTGTTTCAGGTAAGGCTGAGTTGAAGTGACAGTACTGATGCGTGAAAAGGAGTGCATGAGGAGGGAATAAGAAGCACATTGTTGTTACTATCTTTAACCTCATTAGACACACTTCAGACCCCATCATTTGAAAAGTGTGTACGCATGCATACGGCTTCGAGTGTGTGAGTAAAAGAAAAGTCAGTGTAAAGTTTAATGAGGGAAGAAGAAAGTAAATTGAGTGTTAACGGCGTGGCAACAGTGTGACAATTAGATTATAAATTCTACATCTCAAACTGTTTTGACTCTTCAAAAAATAGACATTTATACTTGTCAGTTCACTTTCTAACTAAAGCCTGTAAGTACTGGTTCCACAGTCAGTGGCAACATAAAAGCATATTGTTTCATTGAACTAAGGATATTATACACTGCTTTTAATGTTACCACATCATAATAAAGACAGGCTCCAAGCCAATAGCTATTCTATTATTCCTGGAAGGTGCCATAACTTTTAACAAATGAAGACACCCATGTCTTTGAGTTACATCGTTATTGATTGTCCCTTGACAAACAAATACTGCATGCGGTAGAGGTATCAAACAACCCAGGCCAGATTTGCCAATATCCCCCAAAATAAATAAATAAAAAATAACTGTGCCTGCTGTCGCCACAAAGATTACAAAGCTTGCCATTGGTATCCGATCAATTCCATGTGTTTACTTAATCACAATGGGAATTGGAGCATATGAGAAAAGTCAAGGACATATCAGGATATATGCTGACACAAGGATTAATGCTTTGCTTTGACATATTGTTTCAATTTGATTCATTACTGTGACACTGTGACCATGAAATATAACCTACACTCCATAAAATGATATGCGCTATATTACTGTCTCTTATGAAACCATTTAGCATCCTGTGCATGAAAAAAAAACACCATTGCCAAGCACACGCCATGCCACTTAGTTAGTGCTAATTATTATCTAATCCCCAGCTGATTCCCTCTATGTCTGCACGTGTTAGCAGACGAATCAGAGGCTAATTCACACTGTATAGACATTTCAAATGAGATAAACATGCCTCATAGCTCAGCCCTTAATGAACTTCACAATGAAGGATGACTTTGGCTCCTGAAGGTGAAAAGCCAGTAAATGAAGTTTACGCACCCCTGAGAAAAATCAATGTGGCTATTCTCTTAAGACAGCATAGTTGGGTCGAAAGGAGAGACACTACGATGAACTTCCATTATAATTCTATACTTAATAATCCATAAATCCCTCACAACATGTGGTGCTTGGAATTAAAAGAGGATGTTCACTTTGTAAATCATGAAGTTATTTTCTGTGAAGGGTACAGCTTGACGTTTCGAGACTCACTTTCACTCCACAGTCTGAAATCTGCTTGTGAAAGTCACATGGTACAGGTTAACGGCAGTTGCATTTTGATTTATCGAGGTTGTCCTCTTCAACATATGCACTGGAGGCATACACTCTGATTAGCTGAGAAGCCCCTTTGTTTGGACTAATTAGTTTTGTGAAACGCACACGATAGCAGTTTTATTACACTCACTCCCTAAATAGGGAATAGCATCTTTTAAAAATGTCAAAGATAGCCTTTGTATGGCTAACAGCTAGCATTAAAAAACACTCCCCCCATCATCTCCTGATCTTTACAAACACCCAGTGAACAAAGATAATGCAATTAGCCTGGTATTCTAGCTTGCTGGTGTGTGAACCCCCAGCTTGCTGGAGTTAGACAAAGACACTTAACAGGCTTGATGTCGGTGGGAAACGCATGCCTCGTCAAACCAGAGGGAACTACTTCAAAACGGTTTGTTTTTTTTAGAACAAAAGTGCAAAAACCACTGTCTGGTTTAATGGTTGACAGAGCCGTATTGTTTATTTACACACCATAAATACATTTTACATCTTAATTTAATTTCAATAAACATATATATTTTGTAGCGACAAGGGTGTAGTCATTAAGCCATGAGCAGTAGTATCACCTGTCAGCCTTTCTCTTCACATGAAGCATGTCAAAAATATTAAGGTTTTCGTGCACAAATCAAGTAGTATCCTCCTCACTTCTCCTCCTTTTTGTCCCTACATTCTCTCCATCCAACTGTTGTTCCTGATACCCATCCGTTTGCAACACCATGGTTTGTTTAGCAGTGTCAGTTTTAGGGAAACTCTGTCCTGGCGCCAGCACTTGTCGGACAGTCATGTTAACCCTGGAAGTCTGGATATATTTCAAGCACACTTCCCAGTCCTCTTCAGAAACTCGCCCCAGTGGAATATTCTTTTCCTGGTTCGAGCCCTGGTCTGGGCCAAGGCCTTCTCTCTGAAGAACGGGATGTAAGGGGTCTCCTTCTGGGGCAGGTACGATGCATGGCACAGCATGGTAGAGGAGACGGCTGGAGCCAGACATCACCATCACGTCTCCGCTGTGCATGAACATGGCAGTGGGCGGGTCCTCTCTTCGAGTGCCACCCAGCAGGAAGACTGCTGATTGGCCAAAACTGCCAACAAAACAACAGGGATAGCTCAATTAAATGCTTGAGGAAACAATGTCTAAGCTTTACGAAACAGTGGGGAAAGCTTGATTAAATGAACAAAGCAAAACATGTTGTGCCTTTCACCCTCTGACAATGGCAAATCAACTCCAAATTCATCTCCAACTTCTCTTCTTACCTAAATGACAGCAGTGGTCGTGTGTGATCCAACTCTGATTCATCTACGTGGATTCCTAACGACGAATCGGAACGGTAGTAGTTGAGAATTCCGGCCTGCGAGTCAAAGCTGGGGAATCCGCAGGCTGCAGCTATGTGACGCGACACAGAGTGGAGATCCACTGGGAAAGGGGTGAAGTGGTCGGCCGAGTATTTCTACACAGAATTATAGTTTTAGTTAAGGGAAAAGTAAGAGAAGGTAGTACGTTCCCGAACTTTCGATAACATTAAATTTAAGGTCTGTTTGGACCAAATTCACAAACAATGTCTGTATTAATGCCAATTGTCGGACCGCTTGTGATACATTGCAATCATAGTCAAATCAATCCTGATACAATGAATCTACATTCTAAAGAATAGATATTGAACATAAATGACCCATGTCCAATTTATTTTTGAACGTCATAATTTTATTTGATTAAATTGATGAAGTGTGAATGATTAAGACTTGTGGGAGCATTTGTCCATCACAGTCTTGTCCTGAAATATAATAGTCCAGGGTCTTCAGGTTTTGTTCCAAGAGAGCAGAGCATTGTTTAGCAACATGCTCCATCATTCAGTTTTTCTGTGCAAGTTACCTGTATTTTATATTGGACAGGGTTTTACCTTGGTGTCCCAGTTATAGTGGTAACCAAGGGTCACCCAGCGCAGTTTCTCCAGCAGTGTTTTGGGATCCCGTTTGCCACATCCTTTCTTACTGTGGGGAAAACATCCAATTATCAGATGAATATAGCTAGTACTATTATTTAAGTCATGCATAACACTCAGAAAACTAAGTCTGGGTGTTGTCCTACCGGAGTGCCTCTGCGCTCTGGCCCCAGATGTCCTCAGTCTCAGTTGGGGCCATATGCATGTCCAGGTTACACACGTTCGGCTTTTGAGGGTACGCTTTGAGACACTGCTTCAACCAGTAAGACTGGGAGCTGGGCAAAAAAGGGTTGGATATGAAGATAAACCCTAGGACACAATAGAATACGTTATGTAAGGTTTCCATGTGTCAACCCTACTTAGAAGATCAGATAAAATAAAGTTAAAACGATCCTGTGGAATGTTTAAGTCCCTGAGTAAAACATCATATTTACCTGGATATGCTGTTAAGCCAAAGGCTCGCCAGTCACACACTGGTTTAAGTCCCAACTTCTTGGCATTTTCATCATTCACTGCTGTTTGTTCTAAAAAAGTGGGATGGACCTGGCCCATATAATTCAATAGAGATCATGAACAAAGCACACGATACATATCAGAACCGACCCATGCATGTACAGGTTATGAGAAGCACATAAACAAATACATAAAACTAACAACAAATCATTGTTATTCTCTGGTTTCACATACAGTGAAGAAGAGCTTTCAGAAGTGAATATACTACTTTTTTAGATCAAATGCAGTTGTTCTTCGCGCAGTTTGTTAGCGTCACTGTATAGGCTACATTTCTCACCTTGTCACTCCTAAGAGGTCTTGAGAAGTCAATAACATCTTTTAAATCTGGTGGTGGATTCCTTCTTTTATAAAATTTAAAAAGCTTACGAAATGCGTCTTCCCCATGCTCAACCAAGGGGGCCGCCATTTTTCTCATCTTGAGGCACTGACCTTTAAACTTAGAACGTTGAGGAAATTAAAATTGCGTGGACGTAAAGAAGATACAATTGAATATTATATTTGCTAGAGTACAAAAATTTATTGTAATTTATAATTAAAACAGGAACGGAAAGTAGTCTAAATGTATAATTAATTCTTTATTGATTTGGATATTGTCACGTGATCCGTGTCAGAGGTTAGCTCTCAAGGACGAAACATGGCTGCTACGTCGAAGAAGGTGTTTGAGTGTTTCGTGTCTAAAATACCATGGACAATTGCCAACAGTAAGCATACATATTTGACAATGATGGTACATACCACTCTGTTGATTAAGCAATAAAAGTGGTTGACAAGTGCTTACTAGCCTTCGTTGTTAGGTGTATATTGTTTAGCAGCTAGATAAGGATAGCCGTCAGCTAGCGTTTGCTAACAGACTGCAATCTAGCAATCATCTTTTAATGTTACGCTGTAATTTGATAGATAATGAGCTTGAAACGTTTTGCAAATGGTGTTATTATTGTTTCAGAGGAGATGAAGGAGTACTTCGGACAATTTGGTCAAGTGAGGAGATGTCTACTTCCATTTGTAAGTTGTGCTTTCTTTTCTTTGCTATCTGTTTAGTGCTTGTTTTTTTATGTGATGTAAGTAATGCCATCAATATAATTTGGTAGGATAAGGAGACAGGCTTCCACAAAGGGTTCTGCTGGGTCAGCTACACGACAGAGGAAGGACTGAACAATGCTCTCCAGAAAGATCCACACGTGCTAGAGGGAGCCAAGGTAACCACCTTGTTTTGTGCACCTATGTTGGAAATGTAAAGCAAAGCTTATCTTAGATTTGTCAGTGCTATGTGAGTCTGACTCTACATTACAGTCATATTTACCTACATAGAAAACACTAAAATGACCATGTAGAGCCCCAGCCCTGCACAAGACTCAGGGGACTCTGTTTCAAAATTTGAGTTTATGCTTTGAAACTATTAGTCATCTGTCGCAATCTAGTCAAATCAAACATTAGCATCCTGTATAATTGAAAGCAAAAAGTACATAAGCACTCATGCACAGCCCCACTTTTTTCATACAGGTTGTTGCTATACTAATACTCTGATATTTCTAGTAGCCTTTTTATACCCTTCCATGGCGTGCCTGTGTTCTCTGTTTAATTTCTCCAATGCAAAGGTCATTGTTTGCACTGACTGGTAGCTATAAATAAAGTGTGATTGTGTGTGGATGCTTTTTGAATTTGTAATATTTGATTTGAATTATTTATTATTGGCTCAACATGCTAATGTTGGGTTGCTATGTCGGCTAAGAGCAGTGGGCTAGTGTTTTTTACAGTTATGTTCAGAGCTTATTTGCCACCCCCAAACATATTCCGATTAATCTAAGTGCTTAACAATTTGTTCTTACTTTTAAATGTCATTTTTTTTTATAGATTGTTAAGATTAAGTTGAATTTGCATTTTATTTAAAGTGATGTTTACTTTATTAAAGCATTTCTGGCTAACATTTTTCTTTTAAATTTCAGCTCCAAGTTCAGAGGAATAGGAAAGTGTTTGTGGGCCAAAAGACAAACAAAGAGGCTGAAGATAGCTGAATTTGTACTATATAGTGGGTTTGTTTGTATGTTTTTGTCAAAAGTACTTCACTTCAACTTCAGTGTTTATCCTTTACAATGTATTTGCTTTTATTAAATTGGTCAATATGAGGATGCTATGAATGTGCTCGGATGACTTTCTGTCTGTGTACTATGTACAGTGCTCTACCGTATATTATGATGTGAATTACAAAGAAAATAAATCCTGTCAAAGAAACCTACATTATTCTATTGCTTCTAAACAAAATATTTAACCATGATTCCTCATTTGAACCAAAGTAATCTGTAAATTGAATGAGCTATTTCAGTAATCTACAGTTTTGCCAATAATATAAATGCATCTGCATGCAATGGCTATTTATTATCATGCAAATGAACTAGGCCGAGGCTTGGTAAGTATAAAAGGTTAAATGCTCAAGTTAAAAAACGAGGTTGTATATGTAATATTATTGTCTAACAGACAGATATGGTTCTTAGTCATCAATTGTTTAACTGAAAACACATTCTATATAAAGTTTAATATGAAATGCGAAGATATTGGATACATGTAATATGTTGTCATATGTTATCGTTTTATAATGTTTGCGCAACGCTATTTCTGTGTTGGAACAGGTTCTGGATGTTCTGTTTCTATGTCTAAAAAAAAGGAGCATAATATACCTGGCGCTTGGTTAGTACGTCACGAGTCGACCTACTGTAATATTGTGTGATAAAATTCACATTTTATTCATAGCCACAAAAATATGGGTCACGTATTTTATGTAAATGGTTAGATATATTTGTAAACTATAAACGTACCTTTAAAAGCACATTTAATTCCGTGTGAGTTTAAATTTGAAAACGGAGAAACATCATCAACCATGATGCTTTGCGTTTGACGTCGAAAACATAAACAAGAGACACGAGCTGGTGAGAGGTCGATAAGGAACCGGTGAGTGAATGATAGGCAGGGTTGGTATGACTTTTTAGAATATAATATTTTGGTTTTACTTGTTCTAAAATTACTCATTAAACTATTTATGGTACATTGCTTGCTGACAGCTCAATGTATATGAGTGCCGACGGGTTGGTTAACCGGCATTTACCGAACGCATTGGACTGTAATATTGCATAACTGACATGGCATGTGCGTTCTCTGGCGTGGAAGGTTACGTGATTTATGCAACCTGTTATTATGCAAGCTGTTGGAAGGAACAAACTTGTTGAGCCTTTCCCACGTGACTTTTAATTTTTGAACTCTTGGCATTAGAATACAAAATTATGTGATACGAACGTTACCCTACCATTACCGGATAGAGTACGTCATAGCATTTATATAGAAAATATTAGGCCCACACCGTCTCCAAATCTGTGCACCTGTGAGCTCACTGTTCTCTGTCTAGAAAGTAACATTTTCTCGTGGACCAGTGGTTAACATAAAATGCAAATGTTCAGTTTTTACATGTAGGAATGATAAACCATTCTAGTTCAACTCACATTTACACGTTTTTATGCATAGCCTGCATTCTTCTTCCCCCAAGTGCCTCCCATGGCTGGCCGGCTGCTGAAGGTGTCCTCTGTGGCGACAGCAGTGTTTGCCTCCTCAGGGTTCTACCTCTACAACAGGCAGGTGGACCTCAATGATCTCAGCGTTGTACGCTTTGGAAGGGCCGCAGCCACTGTAAGTCCTGTTTGTTTTTGGAGAAAACGCTGTATGCACTCTGTTTATAGGATAACTGATTAGAGCCAGTATTCCTTTACATTTATTTAAAGCAAGCAAAGCTGTCCACGCCAACTTCATGAAGGTTTGCAATGTAGTCAAGTTTGCATGATATATACTGTATGTCTTTCTATTTGAAGATCACAGGGAACCTACTGGTGGGGTGGGATGTGGGGGTTATAGCTGTCGTTCTCTATATTGGCTAGTACGTGACTTTGACAAGGTTCTCCGGAAAACATTTTAAAATACAGTTTTAGTAGTATTTACTATATTTAGAAGTCAAATGACTGACCATAATTAAGACTTAGGGTGCAGACATGATGATTCACAGAGGACAACCTCCTCATTCCTCATAGGCCTATGGCACGCTGCCCTATAAATTATGTCACTATTAAAATTATCTCCCCTTCATAACCCTGTAACAGTTGGTACCATTGTAAAATCCTACTATAAAATGTTTTTTTGGAGCCCAATGTTTGCCGTTTCTGTCTGTTCCAGACTGCCGTCATCAGTTATGACTACCTCACATCTCTCAAGCAGGTGGAGTTTGGCACGGAGGACTACTGGGCCGTCAAATCCCAGGTAAGATACAGGACCGATCGCATAGCTCAGGAGATTAGTAGAGTAGCCTAACTGTTTGCATGTCAGAGGCAGGAGGATCAGATCAGTAACCACGGGATAGGCTGACGTGCTGAAAAGGATGAAGAGAACTAGGAGGCAGGTGTAAACACTTTGGCGCTGCCCTGTAGCTCCCCGACCCACACACAGAAAAAGCCTTAAGCCATGTTCCCTAACTCTCGTGTGAGTCCCAGTCTTTGCCTGCCCTTTTTCTACGTTCCACGTGTCGCAGCGTTGCGGCATGCGTACACTCTCCAGATGTTTACTCGTAGTGCTGCTACCTCAGTCCTCTGATTTAGAGCAGGTGCATAAACAACCCCCAAATTCATCTCGAGCAAGGAAGCGTTAGTATTTAGCCCTTTTCTGAGTCCATTTCAAAAGAGCACACACTGAAACAAAACAGTGAAATGTGAAGCTAATAACTGTAAATGTCAGCCATGGCGCTTGTTGCCGTGTCTGCTCGGCGTGATTTAGAAAGGCCAAGCTAGAGGGGAGGTTGGTGTGCCCAGGTGGCCAACACCGCAAAGGTCACAGTCTCTCACCTGAGTTGATAAAGCCCCTCAGTCATAGAAGGGGGCCTGTCCCCCCCGCCCTGGTAGAGAACGAGGCACTGAACCCTGAAGAGCACGGTTGAACATGGCCGCCCCAGAGTTTGTTTGTGTTGGTGCGTGTGTGTGTGTGTGTGTGTGTTTGTGTGCGTGCGCGATAGCTTGCACTGGTATTTTCTGTGTGAGTGTGTGTGTGTGTGTGTGGGGGGGGCCCCCTCGGGGCCCGTCGGTCAAGCCTGGCTACACCTGGTGATTAGAGTGAACGCGGGGCTGTGCTCTGACTCCAGAGTGTAGTCTGGGCCTCGTAATTATGATGAAGTCAGGGGGGGTGGGTGGCGGCGCCGTAGCCTGTTTAGTGTCATTACACTGTCGATTTCTCCGCCCGCTGGTGCTCTCTCCAGACGGCGCCAAAGAGAGGTGGGGGTAGGCAGACAGCAACTTTGTAGAGGCTGACCTTCGTGGGCGGGTGAGGCCGAAAGGAAGGGCGCTCCGGGTTCCCACTTTTTGTCACACTTCGGTTTCTTTAAGGTAATGAGAATGTACTTTGCATTAAAGATCCTGTTAGCACAAGTGATTTGATGTGTGGTGTGAGAGGCCTGCGTCCCGTCCCCAGAGGTTTTCTTAGTCCAGGCTAAAGCTAATGCCATAGGCTCTCTGCGTTAGCTGAGCTAGCTCCCCTGTGTGGCGTGTTCATGTCCTGACTGATCCCCGTGCCTGCTTGCCCGCCCGCCTGCCTGCCCGTCCGCCTGCCCGTCCACCCGCTAGCGGCCCTCCCCTGGTGGCAGCCGGCCTGTTTACTATTCCAGCTGGCGTAGCGCGGCTCCTCTCGTCTCCCTGGTGCCTCCTTCTTTTCAACGAGCTGTGTGGCACAGCACCACCGGACCCTTCTAACGTCCAGGTGTTGGTGTGTGTGTGTGTTGTGTGTGTGTGTGTGTGTGTGTGTGTGTGTGTGTGTGTGTGCGTGTGCGTGTGCGTGTGCGTGTGCGTGTGCGTGCGGTGCGTGCTACCGCCCAAAGTAATGAGCCTCTCTGTTCCGCGCCACTGGTTAGCCCGCTACTCCGTTGGTTAGCCTGCTCCCTGTCCTCACTCTCTCTCTCTCTCTCTCTCTCTCTCTCTCTCTCTCTCTGTCTGTGTCTGCGTTTTCATGTCCCTGTCTCTCTGCCTCGCTCTACCGCGTCTCGCCCCAGCGTCTCTCCGCGCACCCCAGGCCAGCTGCTCTCTCCCTGCCTCTTTTTCAAGAGGTTTGCCCCAGAGCCACTTAAGCGGCGCGCGGCCACCAGGTTGTCGGCGGGGCCGAGGGGGGCCATCCACCGCCAATTAGGGCCCGCACGCGGCCATCCTGGGAGGGCTTTTTGTGTCTCTCCGTCGAGAGCAGGACTCGCGGAGCGGGCGAGCGCTCCAGGTTTGAAGTCTGATTAAACCAGTTTTGGGCTGAGCCTGGGCTGTTTGCCAATATCAAAGGATGCTTTTGAATATCCATGATTGGAAATGATGTTTTGGTTTCCTTTTATTAGTGGCCGTCCATTCAGGGCCGGTTTTAAGTGATGCTGAAGGAAGGAAGGAAGGAAGGAAGGAAGGAAGGGGCTTTAAAAGCATTGTTAGGCTCCATGCAAGCGTTTGACGTCAAAGGCTGCACAGCTATTTTGAGTGGCGTTACGGTGGTCGGGTGGGAATGATACCGCAGGTACTAGATCACTCAATTATACACCAGCTAGGTGTTTTTATTCACCTTTTGGAAACACGCGTAGGACTAATTTTGGTGGTGGCAACACGGCCCGCGTTGACTTTCTCAACGAAGTGACTCAATTTCCCCTCGCAAATGTCTGGCCTCCCCCGAATCCCCCTGAGGTGGAGGAGTGGAAGCACCACGAGGTCCTCTCCGCCCGGCCACTGACGCCCCACACCGCCCCGCTCCATTGCCTCCTTTACCTTTTAACGTGTCAGAGGGCAACCATCGGTTAGGTGAGGTGGCAGGAGAGAGACGGAGGGCGGTTATTAAGCAGTGCAAACGCCGTGCACACTGCCGAACGTGAGCGTCAACATTTTAAGGGCCCCTAATGTAAGATTTGGACTATTTCTTTGTCTAGCATTGTTTTTATCACTTATAGGGACTGTACCGACGACCTGAAAAAGTCAAATCTGTGCCTTGTGCATTTGCTCTATTTTACCTCTGTCCACACATCTACCCTACTTTACAAGCTGTTCTGAATTTCTCTGATTTGTGACGTAGAAAATCCAAGTCAATCTAATTGGCTAATCACGGACTCAGCTACTCCTGCTGCAGCCATGACAACAGTGAAACGTTACTATCCCTAGCCAATAACATAACTCAGCTGATGAATGTTAATGAGCAATGGGTGTAAACTTGCGTTCACCATTGAAAACGACATGTGAGTTGGAAGGGAAGAAATATGCACCTTAGAATAATGATTAAAAAATGTAATATAATTTAGCTTTTGTTCAAATTCTTTTTAATGTGCTTTAAAGACACCAAGGAAGCACAAAAAAATGACTGTCTACATTATGGGCCCTTTAAATTCCCCATTATGGCTGTTATTTCCAACAGCGTTTCTTCCTCAGTACATGTGAGGGCGTTTGCATCTCCAGGTGCTGCTGCTGCTGGTGCAGTCAGCATGATGCGGCTTCCAGAGTGTTCTGAGGCTGTGGAGGCCGACCCCTGTGTGTTTGAGCCTCCCTCCCCTCCACAACGATCTGTCTCCCTCTGTGATATAGTGACCACGGGGCCTCCTGCTCAAAGCACACGGCAGAGGGATGACCTCCTTCAGCTCCCATTACGCACTACAACGTCTGGCGCACGTTTCACTGTCAGCCGCTCAGCAACCACACACACACACACACACACACACACACACACACACACACACACACACACACACACACACACACCCTTTCTCCCATGGCTTTCACTCGCTATTTGTTGCGGTATCACTTTTGTCGAAGTGTAATCCACTTCCTAACTGGTCTTAACTTAATGGTGTTCAATGGGCCTCACAATGGGCCTCGTTTAGCCAATCCTAGTAAGCACGCATTTGTATTCAAGTGTGTTTTGAACGTGAGAAAGTCATTGTTTTCCTTTTGCAAATCAGTTTATAATAATTACAGTAACTTGCAACCGAAAGATGTGAAACAAATGTTTTGTAATTTAATATAATGAGCCGCTTTGATAATATTTGGGCAACTGAGAGTGCAACACGTTCTAATCATGTCACGGAGAGCGAACAATTTCACAATAATGTAGTATCTGGTGTCCTTGCTATTCTGCTTGAAATAAATTGTTCTTAATTAATTACGTTGGAAAGCAGCACTGGCGAGTGACAGCCCATTTGTAGGACCTATTGTTTTGGCCAATAAAAACATGGCTATGCCATTTTCGTTATCAATATACCTTTTCGGGGGAACACTTTTTTTCTTTTTGTGTGTTCGAAGACCGTAGATATGAACCTAATTGGATCCGGTTTTCTCTGATAAAGGGGACCTTCCGGTCGGAGATAGGGCTGATAAATGCTCTTCTTGGTTTGAGATTGTCCTCGAACGGACTGGGACCTCACCGGGTCCCTCTCCCCTGTAAGGCTGAACATTTCAGAAACAGGATCCAGCACATCGGCAGCCAGAGACTTTAGTCCACTTGTGTTATCCGTGCGTTATCTCCCCCCTCCCACTCCTCCTCTCCGTCCTCTGTCTCCTCCCGGGGCTCTGCTCCTCGCCTAGCCGTCCTCTTGGAGGAATTGGATAAGGGGTGCACGCTCCCACACCAGCCGAGTGGACATCCATCTTAGCTGCCTGCCTCCGTGGCGTTTGGACCACTTGCCCTGGGCTCTGAGTCTACCCCCCCCCCCCCCCCCCCACCGAGGCCAAGGGGAAGGTCATCGCTGACCAGTGGGAGCCGACGACTATTAACCTGCCACCTCACGCCGCTCCTGCTCTTTCTAACGCTTTGTGTGTTTGAGCAGAGGCAGTGTGTGTGTGTGTGTGGTGTGTGTGTCTGTGTGCGCATTTTCACAGCACACCACCCCCCCAAAAACTGACCCAAGTGTCCATACGACGGTGACAGTGTTTTCGCCCCCTTTCTCAAAAAGCGACAGCCACGACGAGAGAAAGCGCTCTTAGCCGAGGCGGTGCCGGACTCCCTCCCGCCCGCCCGCCAAACATATGCTAGCCGCGGATAGCGTGTTGCTTCTGGCCCCGACCGGAGCCAAGCGTCTTAGTCACCAGCGTGGGCGCCGTGGTGAATTCTCCCTTCCTGACACCCCGCCGCCTCAGGCAGCCACAGCCTGCTGCCCAAACCACTGGGCCTCTTCCAAGCTCTGGGGTATTTTTAGCTGGAGTTTGTTTGGCGTCGGCCTTTGATGGCCGGATGTGATTGAAGGGATCTCCGTGCTCGGAGGAGAGGTGGTGGACAAATAAAGAGCCCGGCTCTCCGGGACGTGATTGCCAAGTGCCTCTATTTCAGGGGTGAGCGTTTGAGTTAGCGGGGTGACTTTGTGTGTGTGTGTGTGTGTGCGTTTACCGGATCACCCATGTGGGCCTGCGTTTATGAATGAATGAATGTGTGTGTGTTGTTTTTGGTTTACACGTGTGGGTTCATGTGTGTGTGTGTGTGTGTGTGTGTGTGTGTGTGTGTGTGGTGAGTGTTTTAGGTCTCTGTCATGCTCATGCTTGGTGGGACCTGCTGTTGTTCAGGGGTGAGTGGTTACCAGCTGCTGCTCTTGTTGTGACTCAGTGCAACTCAAGGTGACTGTGTGTGTGCGCGTGCGCGTGTGCGTGTGCGTGTGTGTGCGCGCGCTTAGTAAGAGACTTTTCCCCCAGTCTCTTTGCACGATATGCCACAACAGAATACACAGAGGCAGCGGTTTAGGGAGACTACGAGGGGGAGAAAGATAAATATGGGCCATAGTGCCCTTTCTCTTATTGTTCTTTGTGAGATCCAAACGATCAAACCGGGCTGTTGACCAGCAGCATTTAGAATTCTCAAATAGCCATCGCTGATGTGGAACTGTCCATGGTCCTGAAACGTCCATTGCAAGGCTTAAAATGAGCCCAATTTTTTTACCTGCCACACACACTTCACTTTGTACCCTCCCATTCGATCTAGCACCCTCTCTCTAACCTTTCTCTCTCTCACATCCAATCTCTGTATCAACCTTTGGGACCCCCCCCCCCCCCCACCACCACCACCACCACTCTATCAAAGGACCCGCGCTCTCTCACTTTAAAGGAAACGGATTAGCCCAGCTCCCTGACCGTGGAAGGAGGCCACAAAGGCATATATAATCATCAGGGTTGTTGATGGTGATTAATGGCCACGCCGCGTTATGGAGAGATCAAGGTCAGCGGGCGGGGAGGGTCCCTGGTTCTGCTCATAAGGAGCCCGGACACCCAACAGCACTATGAGGCCTTTCATCATAGTCGCCCAGGGTTTATGTGTGGCCCAAAACAACGACAAAGTGAACGTCATGCAGGAATTAAAACTCTTCATAAAGAAACTACAGAGGAAATAAGTTACCTCATTGTTTGGGTTATTGTAATGAATTCAGTATTTGCTGATGCATTCTATTGGCACACTGGCTGCCTGTTCTCTTCTTTTTAAATGGACGATGCCCACCAACAACTAACCCATCTCAAAGCACTGCATATCAGTGACATGAGTTGTGGTTTGCTGTGCAAATAAAGAAAACGTATACATTTTATTTTACTTTATAAATATAATTGTCTGCAGGAATTGCCTTGCTATATAAAAAAACTGAGCAAATTTTTAAATAAAATTAAAGGAATTAAATAGATTTGGATAAAATATATTAATAAAGCACCCTTAATAACCTTGGTTATTTGAGTAGTGTTGTAATGGTATTTGATTATTTTAATAATTCATTTTTAATTTTTCAATTTTACTATTAATAAAGTTGAACATATTCCATATGGCAGTCATGTACCCACCGTGAGTGGTAAACGTGTTTTAGAGTTAAAAGTTAATCATGTTAAAAGAGCTCAAATGTTTGCTGAGTGAATCAGGTGTGCAGAAACTCCCCCAAAGAAAAGCAAACCATAATGTATGAGAATGATAAGAAAACAGAAACGGTCAGACTGACCTCGTGCTGTAGGCGCTTTCTCATTTAGAGCGTGGGCGTACGGGTGTGTCTGAACGACTCCCTTTATGCCTGCGTGCACGTCTCTGCTTTTGCATGTGTGTCCTCCGTGTGCCTGCTTGTTAATGGGCTAGCTTTTCTGTGCGTGCGCGTGTGTGTGTGTGTGTTTGCGTTAACAACCTTCTCTCAAATAAGGATAGTCTAATCTGAGAGGAAGCAAATTAAGGCGTTTATTGGAAGCGCTGAGAGGGTAAAGTCATGCTTGAAGATTTTGTGGATATTGGAACAACTCCTCTCTCTTTGATGGCTGCTCATTGCAATAATGAACTCTGCTGTGTTTGTGTGCGCTTGGGTGTGCGCTGTCATTGGTAGCGTTCCTTTAGGCTCATTTATTTGTCCATATTTTGTGGAAGCGCTCACTATGTGAGCCATCTAGGTCTGGACTTGGTATCTTTGCCCGGGAAGTTTGTTTTGACGCACGTGCAGACGAGCACCGGGAGGGCCAGAACTTCATGGTCTCGTGTACTAAATCCTAAACAGGCACACGCATGCACACACATACACACACACACACACACACACACACACACACACCCAGTGTCTCTCCTTGCCTCTCTGCTAAAAAAGGCCCTTGACAGCCGCCTGCTGACTCTGCTGATTGTAGGACATGGGGAAGATTAGGGCGCCCATCGCCAGCAACCAAAGGAGAGCCTCTCCGAGTGGGAGCGCTGGCCGAGGCAGATACATCCTTATCTGGGCCTGATTATGCAATCCTAAACACTCCCCCCCCCCCCCTCTCCACCCCCCTCGCCTAGCCCCGGGGTCTGGGGAATTCACGCTCCTCTCGGCTATTAGCATTTCATTAGGGAGCCACGCCAACAGCTGATTGGGAAATTAAATGTAGCTTACTTAGCCCCCGCTGCATAATGCATGAGGAACCCACGCTACTGTAGTGTGTGTGTGTGTGTGTGTGTGTTGGGGAGAGACGCAGTCTGAAGGTGACTGTTTTCATTGGGTAGGAGGAACAGCACCTTGTTGGCCTGGCAAACGTTCAGTGCCTGGTCCTCAGCTGATGTGTGGTAGAGGGGAGCCCGACAACGCTCCATGGAGTCTGTACGTCCAAGGCGTGTGTCCCCCCCCCCCCCCCCCTCCAGTCACGTTCACGGTGCGAGCCAGGAAGGCAGAACCGTTTCAAATAAAACCCTCGTCCCGGTGTGTTTTTTTTTTTTTTTTCGTCTGTTCACGGCCTCCTGTTCGATTCTCTCCGGTTTCAGGTCTGTGTGTTTATCAGATGAAGTGAAGTGTGATTTAACGGAGAGCCGAGGGTGGGGGGGTGGGGGGGGGGGGGGGTGTAGGATTTGATTACGGTAGTAAAGTGAGGAGGAAATCGGGAGGAGGGGGAGGAGAGGAGGAGGGGGTGGTGCCAGAAGTCACACAGATGTTCCATTGTCGTGGTCGTCCTCACAAAATCAGCGGCTTTTGGAGGGAGGGACAAAGAGGGAGGGGAGAGGTTTCGGCCGAACAAGGGGAGGGGGAACGGCGGAGCGCGGCGTCACGGAGCGCAAGGACAAACATCGCTGATTCCAGTGTTTTCTCAGCTGTGCCAGGAGAAAATGGCAGGGAGCTTCAATAGGGTTGATTTGGAGGCAGCCATTTTGAAGGTGGTTTGAAAAAAAAAAGAAAGAAGATATAATCCAATAAGAGAAGCTCCCGATTCACACGGAACATCTGCCTTGTGTATCATGCAAATTCACTTCCAAAAAGCTCTTTAGGGCAGGGAAAAGAGACACCCACTCCCCCTCCCCCCCCCCAACCCCCTCCCCTCGCTCGGGTGAAAGTGTACACCCATTAAAACAAACACTTCCCTTTGATAGATATGGGTAGGTTCTTGGAAAATGGAAAAGGCACGGTTAGACGGCTAACATCTCTTTTTTTTTTTTTTTTCTTCTTCTGCTCTCTATTGAGAAAGTAATGATGTGGGCTGGATGCCTGGATCCCTCTCAGGATCCTGCAGTAATACGATGGAGCTGTGGGGCTCGACTCTTCCGATGCTGAAAGGAAATCAAAGCTTGTTGCCACTGATTGGGCTGATTCCTCCGCGGAGGGACACGGCTCCTGGCGGCGTGTTGTCACTGGGGCGTGTTAATGGACCCGCCGGAGAAGGCCATGTTTGATACGCGTTTTAAAACTAACCAAAACACGAGATGAATCAAAAAAACAAAAACATCTAAAAGGACACCTGCTACTTTTATGAGAGGCAAAGAATGGACTCCTTAGAGGCACTTGAGTTGTGATACCCGTGGTTAATCCAGCACCGGAGATTTTTATTTTTCCATTGAGCGAAGTGAAATGTCTCCTAATCACGGTAAATAATTTTCCTGGAAGTGGAATGTATGGGCCTTTGAGTCAAGTGGGTGGCTCGGGGGAGCTGTAATTGATTGACTTTTCTCCCAGAGTATTGGAGAGTCTCTTATTTGCCCTATTGGCTTCTGCTCAGCGGTTATTAATGAGAAACATTAGATCAGGGGGCTGGCTCCCGAGGACTCCGTATTGGCAGTCCCCAGGGAGAGAGTGCGTCTCCCTCCCCGGAGGCGGAGAGTGGCACACAGGTCATGGGAGAGATCCACCGGAGGGGTGTTCAATGTTACCACGCCTTTCTCTTTCGGTTATCGAAACGCTCAACGAGGGCCGTACGTATTGTGGACATCGATCCGTTCCGAAGCTGCTCACTGTAGCCAGCTATGTATGCACAGATCTTTAAAGAAGCATTGTAGAATTTCAGGGCTCTAGTCATGGGACAGAGACACATGCTGCTGTATTTATATGAAGCTTGCTAGTCTAGTTGTTCATGAGGTGATGCTACGCTGACACTAGCCCTGTCCTCACCAATAGCAGCCCAGGTTCAACTTTTAATAATCTCTTGTTTGAGACTGCTGGGAAGTTGGACCTCCCTCTGTTGGCCACTAGATGGCAGCACTGACCACAGTCCCCCCTCGCCAACCATGGGTTTCACAGACAGACAGGGGAGAGAGAGTGCAAAGGCCAGACGGGCTGTTTGGGCTTTCTCTGTGAGCGTCTATTCTATTGGATAGACTGGCACTCTGCCATTGTAGCAGCTCGGACTATTCGGAGGAAGCGACCTGAATACCGGGACCCCACGCGATTCGCCGGCTTCCAGCCGAAACGAGTCCCCGAGGGAGATGACGGCGGGAAATTGGAGCGTTCAACATTTGCGTCTCGGCTGCGCGGCAACATCCGGGGACAAGCCGAGGGCCAGCGGCCAAACATAAATAGTTCATTTTTCTCTGTTGGTTTTTGTTTGCTTCTCCTCCGTAGGCCCAAACAGGGCAGACATCAGGATTCACAGTCGAGGAGCCCCAGGAAGGCTTTTGGAAAACAAACACTCAGCCTTTTCTGTAGTCAGAACATTAATTTCATTTTTAGTAATTCATTGTAATTTTTTTTTAGGTTGCTGATTAATAAGTTTGTGGAAAGCTAATTGAAATGCTTTTAGCATTGAGCAAAGGCTAGTGCTTTCACTAAAACCATTAGCCATACGATGGCTGTTCATTAGGGCTTTTGTCTGAGCCTTTGTACACATCCATCATCCTAAATGGTCTAATACAAGTCATTTTGATTGACGTGGAACATCTAAGGGATAAACTTGATATACACACACACACACACACAAACTCTGTCAGTACCAGGGACTCCAGCAGATGAGGTTCCGGGGAGAGCTGTTTTGGTGGAATTCCAAAAGGAGTGCCCTCCTTCAGTCCTCTGTAAGACCTTTGGTTTCTCCCAGTTGGACCATGGCTTTGACCCTATTCTTTTTGGGAAACTTGATCCAGGTCCTACACGAGGTAATCATTTCAGAGGCCTCAAGGGTCGCTTTTGATCTTCAAAGGGAAGTCCTGCCCTCAACGTAACCACGACCACCTACACTCACCAGTGTAAACCTAAACCGATCATCATACAGCAGACGACCCAAACCTAAAGACGCTTCGCTTTGTAAACGGCAAACATGGCGAAAGAGAACGGCACGCATACAGCGAGAACAGCAGACAAAAAATAAAAGTACATAAAAAAAATCACATATTTCATACATTTTGCCCGGAGCTCCCTGTTGCATCAGTGCATGTTTCCTCTGCGGCCTAAAGAGGAGATTTGTGAAGGGCTCACGTCATTAAGCTCTGTGTGATCGCCCGGGCGAAGATGCATTGGGAAGCTATTTATCTGGTCATATTTGACTCCGAATGGAACACATTTAGGAACCTTTCATAGTATAAGAAAAGTGACCAGTAGCATGCCAGACAAGAGTATATAAGAGAAAATATATATAGATTAGTAGTGGGAAGTAATTCACCCCCTCATCTATCCTATTTTGTAAACAAACTAAAAGGTTTGCCAAAAGATTATACAAACAGTGTGTGACTAAACAGACTGCAGGCCTTTTCATCGCTAATTCACACAGTGCCGGAATTGTGTCCAATTTGCATTTGTGAAGCGGCGTTTTCCCTCACAAAATGAGGCCAGTCCAAGAAGAATCGGACCTCATCTCCAGTCCCGTCCATGTCCTCCGTATCAGCCTGTCCCTTTGTTTACGTCCCCGTGTCGAAGTCGCCGCGCAGCGCGTTTCTATTTTCTTTCTTTTTTTTCTCCCCCCGGAGCGGGGCTGCATAATGCGGCCCTCATTTGGGTCGGCGAGGCCGCGGGGTTGGCGGCGGCGGCGTCTGTTTGATAACGTGGGGCGGGGGGGGGGGGGGGGGGGGGGTGGCGGCATGCATCCGAGGGCTTTAATTAGTCCATCAAACAAAGGGAGGTGGCAGCGCTGACCCCAGCCTTTTGAGGCGCTCCCTAACCATTCTGTCACTGATCTGTCAAAGGGGAGTTGGCTGGCACGGAGGGGGTGGGGGAGGGGTTGGTGGTGCGGGGGGGGGATAGGCCTGTCTCTGTGGGGTGGAGTATGTGCCACACTGTAGCGAGTGGGTTTCCGGGGGGGACAGGGGGTGCTGTGTGTGTTGGGGTTGTGTGTGGGTGTGGGGGGGCTGCTTGGCGGCGCCTGTCTCCGCGGGCTGAGCTCATCTACATAATGAGCCTTCTTGCTGCTTAGCCCCCGGACGTTGGCGGCCACGCCCCTGGGGACACGGAGAGAAGAGATCGTCGTGTGTTTGACTTTCCGTCCCAGCGGAGAATTTGCCCCCGCCCCTCCCACCATCCGTACAGTGGAGGACGGAGCCGGGCGGCGCAACCATCACGCCGAGCTCTTCATCACGGCGCTTTAGAAACGCTGAGCTGGTGTCCAGGCCTTGGTCCAATGCCGGTGCCACGTCTTTGCTCGTCGTGAGCCCTCCCCCACTCTGGGCTGAAGGCGGCTCCGCGTACTCTCCCTCAGACCCCCGTGCGTTTGCCTAATGATCCTCTGTGTTGCGTTCCCTCGCGTCTTCTCTCAGAAGCTGCCAGCCGTAGCTTCATCGCTCACTTACTCGCTTGGATCTTCCTCTCGCTCTCTTTCTCTTCATTTCTCTCTCTCTCTCTCTCTCTTTTCATTTCCCTCTTTCTCGCTCTCTTCATTTCCCTATCTCGCGGCTTCGACAGTCGCATGCATTGTATGACTGAAACCTGTGTGTAGTTTTTTGTGTGTGTGTGTGTGTGTGTGTGTGTGTGTGTGTGTGTGTGTGTGTGTGTGTGTGTGTTAGCTGGTGGGGCCCTAGTCTGCAGTGGCTTATAGCGGGGTCTGTTTCAGTGCGCATGTGGCGCCAAGCTGGAATTACTGAAGCATGACAATAAAATGCGGAGCATGAAATTAGCTGTGGCTCCCAGCGAAATGACTCCCTGCTTCTCTTCTCCACCTCCCTTTGTCTCTCCCGTTTGACATTCAGCAAGGCACGCACGCTTTTCAGCCTCTCTTCCGCCCGCTATCACAACGAGCTGGAAGCTCCACTTTCAACTTCCATTTTGTAGTCTTAAGATCTGGTGTTGGAGATTGATTCAGATATATATATTTTTTTTTGTCGTTGTCAGAAACTGGTATTCTAAAGGGGACGGGGTGGATGGAGGGTGTAGCCAATCGTTCACTTCCCGTAGGGTGTTCATACTGTTAGGGTAACTTCATCGTGGCCCAAGCATGCCAAAGCACACGCACACACATACACACACTCGGGTACCTCCCTGTTGAGGAGCAGCTAGGTGAGCTGAGTGATGAGTGAATCATGAGCCTCCCAGTGATAGTAGAGAGTCCTAGGCCTCGCTCCTCCCCCCCCCCCCACAGTCATTTAGAGCAGCAGCGGCCGCGTGGCAGGGCTTCCAGAAGGCGGTGTCAGGCCCAGACCCAGGCCCTGTTCCCTGTACTACCACAGCCTGACCGGCAGGAACCTAACCCAGCCAACTGGACCTCCGTGTTGCCCCGCGGAGGGGGTGGGACTCCCTGCGTGTTGAAAAGGAAGGCCGTTTGGGACTTTGATACAGTGAAGCGATGGTATCATTTGATAAAAAGAAAGGAATAATAACTCTCTGGATTGGAAATCGTTCATACTAGTCTTCTTTTTCATGTTTGAAGCTCCGTTCTGCTCCCCGTAGCTTATTCTGAATCACGCTTGCCTTTTCTAAATACCTGACTTATTTATTTTGAAAACAAAATATATATTTTGTTTTGCTCGTATTCACTTTAACTTTTTCAAATTCACTGCGGTACAACAAACAGCAACCCTTGGCTCTCGTAGCCCCACCGTAAAGATGAACGCGATCCATACGACACAAAGCTGCACTCAATCTGCTCGGGATTGATTTAGCCGTTTGGTGGGATTCTGCCTCCTTCGTCCCACCCTATGCAGAAAACGGCCGAGCACAAAAGAAGCGAGAGAGAGAGAGAGAGAGGGAGACGATTCCGCAAACAATTTGCCATCTGTGCTTGATAGCATCAGAAGTCTGGCCGATGGAGCGGCGCCTCGGTCAAAATGGCCCCGGAGTCAGCACTTTAATTACAGGCCCCTGCACACACCGGAGAGAGAGCACTACAAATAGGGGGAGGGAGAGAGGGTGGGGGGGAGGGGGAAATACATGCAGCGAGAGGAGGAAACAAAGAAAAACATGGAGAGAGAGAGAGACAGAGGGGAAAGACGTACAGAGAGGCGGCGCTCGGCGCCGGCGTCCCCGTCACTTTAGCAGATTTGGGCTCGATAAAGGCAAAGTGACTGTTTGCGTTGGGGGATGGCCGCCGCTCGGTCACGGTGTGATGTGGCGTACCACCCGGCGCGCCGCCGCGTCAGCGATTCCGAGCCCTTCGCTCCACAGCCGCGGAGAGCCCTTTCATCTTCACGCCGCTATCGTCACCCGATGGCACTCCTGTTTAACCTGACACACACACTCTCTCTCTCTCTCCCCCCCCCTCCTCCCCCCGATGTCTCTCGGTTCTCCTGTGGGTGAAACGCAGGCTCGCATGGACCTCCGGGGCCTCCCGTCAGCGCTCGCTCCTGTGTGTGGTGGCGCTAGGCCGTCGGGAGTCCCGTGGATCCGACGCGGGGCTCCGTCCGGGGGGGTCCGCCCAGCCAGCGGCTATACGAGCCACACGTCCGCGGGCCCCCAGGTCCTAAAAGGGAAAGGTGTCAGAGTGAGGCTCTATAAAGCTCCCAGCTCTTTTAATACGACTCCGGGGTGTGCTGGGGAATAGATTTCCGTGTTTGAGAGGCTCTCTTCCTCTCCTGTATCGGTCCCACCCTCTCGTCGGGGGCCGTAAAAGGCTTGGCCGCACTCCGCCTCGACACACCACCGGTCCGGTCGATGGGCGAGTTCGACTGGTTTAGCGCCTAGAGCGCCGTCCCTCTCTCCCCCCCCCCCCCCCTTCGTCGTTCTTTCCCTCTTTCCTCGCGTCCTCGCTGCCTTTCCTGTGGGGATGTCTCCCACCTATCGGCCCCACACCCAGTTGGATTACTCCTCCGAGTCGCCGTTCCCGCCGCTGCAGGTGAAGGTTATCTCTTGGGGGCGACCTGGAACACAGACTCGCCGTGATGGTGGCCTTCTCTCCGCCTCGGAGCGGGCCGAGTCAAAGCCATGCCTTTCAGGAAGGCTCCCGGAGAGGTGAGGCCGGCCAGGTCAACTGCCAGGGTGTCTCCCTGACGTCCTGCTCTGTGGATGGAAGAAGGCCCCGACTTCACCAGCCCCACTGCCGCTCCTGGTAACGCACCGGCCTGCATGGAGAGCCACGGCGAAGCCGCTACGTAATGTGTGTGTGTGTGTGTGTGTGTGTGTGTGTGTGTGTGTGTGTGTGTGTGTGTGTGTGTGTGTGTGTGTGTGTGTGTGTGTGTGTGTGTGTGTGTGTGTGTGTGTGTGTGTGTGTGTGTGTGTGTGTGTGTGTGTGTGAGATATCGAGAATGTGTGGGTTTTGGTGTGCAGAGAGAGAGAAATCTTTTTGTGTCTGCAGCCATAATCAAGCCTTTTTAACAGTCAAGCACACATTCACATGTACTATACACACACACACACACACACACACACACACACACCATCAAACTGTTAGTCTTACGTTGAGCCCAGAGACAGAACGAGCGGGGGCCGGAGACTCTTAGCCGAGAGGCAAAAAAACAAAAAGCTTTTGAGTCTGGCAATCGTAGTGTATGTGTGTGTGTGAAAGCCTGCAGCACATGTCACACACCCTCACACTAATACGCTCCCTCAATGACTCCCTGATTGGACGCTGTTGTGTGTTTGAAGGGACTGGGCCGTGGCTGGGATCAGCCAATCGCGACGCAGCATTCCTTTCACGCCCCATTAGCTAGCAGCATTGCCATGGTGATGGTTGTTCTCACACTGTGACATGGCCTCCGGTGGACAACAAGCCACTCTGATTGCCGGGATAGAGGGGGGGGTGGGGCGGGGGTTGGCGGGGATAAAGGAATCATCTGCTTCATGCAGTCATCACAAAGTATGTGGTGAGAGGACGGTCAATATTTAGGCCTCTGGGTTGTCTGGACCAAACTTTTTTTTATTCGAAATATTGCTATATTGGCCTACAGATCCACTCCGATAAGGCTACTTATAATTCAAAAATATGAAATAGAATATGAAATGTAAAGACGCACAGAGGGGACCTTAACATGGCGTCGGCCCACATCTGGCCATCGTCGATGGTACATTTGACAAGAGGCAGCTGATCAGAAACCGACCTGGCTCCAGATCTATTTCAGATGGACATTTTCTTCCTACTGCTGTCTCTTCCATTTCCTCTGTCAGTGTATCCGCCCCTTTTCAACCCTCCCTGCTATTGTTTCGCACACACTACGGATGTCAAAGTGTCCCCAGGGACGCTGCCTTGGGGACTCGGCGGCGTGCGTGCGTGCGTGCGTGTGCGTGCGTGCGTGTGTGTGCGGTGGCTTACTTATTTGGCGAGGGGTTAGCGGGGTTAAGGGGAGCTCATTTCACGGCCCTTTATTTGTGCTGCTCCCAGGAGAGTGGCACTCTATAAGCATTATCAACTCCAGCTGGCTTAAGGGGCCCGATGCCACACACACACACACACACACAGACAGACACACGCAGCACCGAAACAGACCAACCAATGTGCATGTTTTGACTTTTTGCAGAATCGCGCTATCACGTTTTATTTTGATTTGATTTCATTCAACGCTGAATTTGAAGTGGTGGGTTTCGGATACAGCCGGCAGTGCCTTTAGCTTTAGGCCAAACAACGGTGCCAGTCTCTCCCTTGGCTTGTTCCCATGTGGACCGCACTAAATAAACGCTATTCCGAACCCCGTGATGACCACGGTGACGTAAAGACCAATCCCACAGTCCCCCGCTCACCCGGCCTCTGTCCGTCCGTCCCCCCCCCCCCCCCCCCCCCCCCCCCCCCCCCCCCCCCCCCCCCTCCAGGTACACCAGCGGTCGGCCGAGCGTCTCCGTGACCTGTGCTGCGCCAACCGGGGCACCTTCATCAAGGTGGGCCAGCACCTGGGCGCCCTGGACTACCTGCTGCCCGAGGAGTACACCTCCACGCTGAAGGTGCTGCACAGCCGCGCCCCGCAGAGCACCATGGAGGAGATCCGCCTGGTCATCAGGGAGGACCTGGGCAAGGAGGTGAGCCTTTTTAGTTGTTGTTGTGGGGGTTTAAGGAGTGGTGTCGAAAACCGAGAGGGCAGCCCCAGAGCCCCCCCCCCACCCCCCCCAGGACCAGTTTGTTGGGGGGGGGGGGTCGGATTTGAACCGACAACCTTTCGACCTACCGGGCCCTGTCTCTGACTCCGCTGGGCTTTTCCAGCGTAGGAGAGCCGATGCCACAGAGGGCGTGACGGGGGAGAGCGTCCGGTAAAACAAACGGGAGAAACAAGCGTGTTCTGGTTACAGCGGGCTCCGTCGGTGTCCGGGGTCGTCCCGGGTCCCTGCCGCGGCGCCGGGAGAGTCCGCCCGCCCTCCCGCCCTCCCGCCCGCCGGCTCTAAAAGCAAGTTGTTATGACAGGCTTTTAGAGGGCGACTGAGACAAGGTAATTGTTCTGTTAGGCTGGGACACCTTTGTCTGCTCCCTTTGTAACACTCTTGACGCCTGTGTGTGCGTGTGTGTGTGTGCGTGTGTGCGTGTGCGTGTGCGTAACAGTGGCTGAGGGAGTGAGTGGCGGAGGGAGTGAGTGAGTGGAGAGAGACATAGGGAGTTAGGCTCGTGAGAA
>JAPMUY010004739.1:0-341349 GCA_026901105.3 Galaxias olidus
GACATGAACAGACTACGCACTGAACAAGTTGTACGAGGCGCCTTACCACATGACATGATTGTGTCGTATACGTATGACACAAGCTAAGAGAACCCCCATCCTTCAGTGAACTTTTGAAAGAAGTCCGAGAGGAAGAGGATATGCTACAAACCAGGAATGATGCCAAAAGTGCAGTAATGTCAAAACTTGTCACTTCTGTCACCAAACCCTCACCTGAAGTCAAAATTGATCCGGAGGTGGAACGACTCAAAAGTGAACTCAGTGCAATCAAAGCTGAAATTAGCAATCTAAAAGTTTCAACCGTTGCAGCGGCTACAGTTCGACCGGAAACCAAAAGCACGAACCTCCGAATAAAAACAAGTACAAAGAAACCCATCTGCACAAAGACCTAAGACTAGTTCAGATGTTCCTGGTGTGTTTTGTTACAGATGTGGAGAAGATGGTCACTACATGCGAGAGTGCGGAAATGCAGAAAACCTTCAAAGAGTCAACAAACGTCTTATCAAACTGACAAAGAAATTGAAAAACTACCACGGGGCCCAGTAGTGGAACGGCCTGTATCCCGCTGGTAAAGATATGTTCCAAGAGCATCAAAACAGAAAAAGAAGTGGAAGACACTATTCCCCCAAGGCTTAGTTGGCCCTAATCTGCTGTGCCAGTACAGATTGAAGGCATTTACGCTAAAGCCATACTTGACACTGGTTCTCAAGTCACTCTGCTCTACAGATCCTTCTACAACAGATACCTGACTCACCTGCCATTGACACACATCAGTGCCCTGCAGATATGGGGTCTCAGTCCTGCTGATTACCCGTACGATGGCTATTTGTCACTTAAGCTGGAGTTCAGGGAAGCTGATGTAGGCGTGACAGAGACCATTGATGCACTTGTGATAGTCTGTCCTGATCCAGTTATGAAAGACAATGCAGCAATACCTGTTGGCACAAACACCCACTGTGAGAAGGATTCTCAAAAGTTACAAAGACAAAGATGGAGAAAATGCCATCACAGCAAAACATATTCACCCTGCTTTCAAAAAGGCTCTGGAGGAAATTTCAAAATCCCCATCCGAAACTGACACCCACAAAAGAGGATCCGTATGGTTTGCCCAACCAAAACCCATAACTTTGCGCCCAGGTGGTGTAGCAAGGGTCAAAGGCGTGCCAAAGTTTCAAGGGATACCAAGTACCCAAGCCATTTTGGTGGACTCACCTGATGATCTTACACAGGAACCAAGGTTTCCAGATCAGCTCCTAGTGAGACCAGAACTGCAGTCAACTACTGTTGTAAGTTCCAGAAGAATCACTGTCCTGGTCAGAAACAACTCGACAAAAGAGATCTCACTTACTAGAGATATGCCAATTGCCCACCTCTTTCCAGTTGATGTGCTGTCAACATCTGCTGTTAGTAAAGAGATTGATCTCAAGTCTTCAAAGAATCTGACCACATCATCTTTCGACTTTGAAACCTCACCTGTTCCTAAGAAATGGAAAGACAGGCTAGTGAGTAAAATGATGGAACACAGCAAAGTTTTCTCTACTCACGAGTTTTATGTAGGCTGCAGTAAGAGTACACAGCATACCATCAAAACTACTGATGACAAGCCATTTCGAGAAAGGTCCCGTCGCCTGCCACCTGTTGATCTAGACGCACTCAGAGAGCGTCTGTTAGAGCTAAAAGGAGGTGGCATCATCACTGAGTCACGCAGTCCTTATGCCTCACCTATAGTGGTGGTAAAAAAGAAAAATGGCAAGATTAGGATGTGTGTGGACTACAGGACGCTAAATAGGCGCACAATCCCTGATCAGTACACAGTGCCCAAAATTGAGGACGCACTGGCCTGTCTCAATGGAAGCAAATGGTTCAGTGTCCTAGACCTGCGAAGCGGATACTACCAAGTGCCCATGAGTGAAGCAGACAAAGGAAAGACCGCTTTCATCTGCCCGCTTGGTTTTTATCAGTTCGAAAGGATGCCACAAGGAGTGTCAAGTGCACCCGCAACATTTCAGCGAATCATGGAAAAAACAGTTGGAGACATGAATTTACTGGAAGTGTTGGTCTATTTGGATGACCTAATTGTCTTTGGCGCAACACTTGAAGAGCACGAACAAAGACTTTTAAAAGTGCTCAACCGCCTAGAAGAGGAGGGCCTCAAGCTGTCATTGGGCAAATGCCAGTTTTGCCAACCGTCAGTGTCTTATGTTGGACACATTGTGTCTCAAGAAGGAGTGTCTACAGATCCAAAGAAAACGGAAGCAGTCACTACCTGGCCCAGACCAACCACTGTAACTGCCTTCCGTTCCTTTCTCGGATTCTGCGGGTATTACAGACGCTTTGTCAAAGACTATTCCAAAGTTGCTTTCCCGCCGAACCAACTCCTGTCTGGTTACCCACCTCATGGAAAAAGGTTCAAAAAGCAGGACCAAACTTATCTCAATCCATCAGAGCCATTTGGTTTAAGGTGGGATGACAAATGCGAGGCTGCTTTCGAGGAGTTGAAGCAGAAACTCACCAACGCTCCAGTGCTAGCCTTTGCTATCCCACAGTTACCCTATGTGCTACATGTTGACGCTTGTAGAGAAAGACTAGGTGGCGTTTTGTATCAGGACCAAGGTCAAGGGCTAAGACCAGTTGCGTTCATTAGTCGCAGCTTAACTCCATCTGAACATCACTATCCTGTCCATAAGTTGGAATACCTTGCCTTGAAGTGGTCCGTAGTTGACAAACTGCATGACTATCTGTACGGTGCAAAGTTTCAAGTCAGAACAGACAACAACCCTTTGACCTATGTCTTAACGTCTGCCAAATTAGACGCCACATGTCACCGTTGGCTCGCAGCCTTGTCGACTTGTGACTTCAGTCTCAAGTACAGATCCGGAGTTCAAAATATTGATGCAGACGCCTTATCTAGACGTCCACACCCCAACCAAACTCTTGAAAAGCAATGGACTGACATTTCCGTAGATGGTGTGAGCGCTATGTGTCGAATGTCCACAATGATCAAGAAAAATACTTGTCCTGACAGACGAGCTGATCATTTAGGCCTCTCCATGCAAGCCATACCCAAGGCCTACTGCAACCTGTCTACACTCAGTGTCAAGGGAATGCCTATCCTGAGCCCCTCAGAAATTTCAATGGCTCAACAAGAGGATCCCACAACCAGTGAAATATGGAAAGCTCTCAAGCAAGGAGACACGAATCAAGTCCAGTCAAAGAATCCCTCTAGCTCACTACTACTAAGAGAGTGGGATCGGCTAAAGTTACAACAAGACGTCATGTACCGAATCACTGTTCCACCTGGTAGAACACGTCGTTCGCAACTAGTTTTTCCAGAAAAGTTCAGAAAAATGGTGATACAGTCACTCCATGATGATTCCGGTCATCTAGGCACTGACAAGACATATGGACTCAGGCCAATAAAACCTTTCTTTGATAAGATGAAATCAGACATTGAAGAGCACTGCAAACTCTGTGCAAGGTGCATAAAGAGAAAAACCCTTCCAAAGAGAGTTGCGACATTGTTTCACATGCAAAGTGATGGCCCATTGGATCTAGTATGCATGGATTTCTTATCCATCGAGCCAGACTCCAGCAAGACAGAAAATGTCCTGGTCATTCCTGATCACTACACCCGCTATGCGCAAGCCTTCCCATCAAAAGATCAGAAAGCTTTCACCGTAGCCAAAGTTCTGCTCGAGAAGTACTTGGTTCATTATGGTTTGCCAAAACGCATGCACAGTGACCAGGGAAGAGATTTTGAGAGTCGTCTCATTCACAAGTTGCTGAATTCCCTCGGTGTGGAAAAGTCAAGAACGACCCCATATCATCCACAAGGGGATCCCCAGCCCGAAAGATTTAATAGAACGCTATTAGATATGCTTGGGACCCTAGAGCCTGACAAGAAAAGAAAATGGAGTCAACACATTTCACATTTGGTCCATGCTTACAATTGCACACCAAATAAAGCCACTGGATTCTCGCCTTACTATCTAATGTTTGGGCGTGAAGCAAGAAGGCCTGTGGATTTGTGTTTCGGAACATCCAGTGACAATACAAGCAAAAATACTTATCTCAAGTATGTAACAGACATGAGAAAGGAGTTAAAACTGCTTACGATCTCGCAGAGTCTGCTGCTGCCAAACAAAATAGTGGAAACAAACAGCGATACGATCAGAAAATCAAGTTTACACAACTGTTACCAGGAGATCGAGTCCTAATACGCAATCTGGGATTACAAGGAAAACATAAGATAGCGGACCGCTGGAATTCAACGCCTTTTGTTGTGGAAAGTCAAATGTCAAACCTACCTGTGTTTCGGCTGAAACCAGAGGATGGAAATGGACCTGTTAAGACCCTGCATCCTAATCACATGTTATCCCTGGGAGAAACAGTGTGCTTAGATCCAGTGCAAAGCTCAGATCCTGTTCCAAGGAGGAAAAGAACAAGGAGGAAGAGAAATAACAAAGAGAAAGACAGTGACAAAAACGCCATAAACCCTGACATGTCAGTACAAGAAAATGAAGAGGAATACACAGATTCAGAAGGTGAAGAACTTGGAGTCTGGTATGACCTACCATTTGTAACACAAAATGTAACAGGAGACAAAGAAACGTCAGAACCATTCAGTTTGGATCTGGATATTCAACCTGAAGATCTACCCGAAGTCTTGCAAGCTGTTCAAGAGGAACAGGGAGCCGACAAAGAAGAGACTAGACCTGACATGGTTGGACACTCTGACTTGCAAGATACAAGTCTGACGCAGACTGACGTTCCAGAAACAGTGACGTTAGAACCAAACCCTGACTTTCAAGATGACCTACAGACTGACGAGACCAGACGGCCTCAAAGACTTAGGAAAGCTCCATCGAGACTGACCTATGACACACCAAGTAGTCCTAGTGTTGTTTTCCCTACAGTGAAATATGTTTCTTGTTTTTACAAGTGGATAAGCTCCCCTTTTATACCCTAGTTTGGTTTAAGTTTACTTGATGATATGCCAAGCCATGAGGGCATGCCTTTTTTTGGTGGGGGAGTGTAATTACCTGATAATTCAGCAATCAGGATATTTTGTTTTTCTTTCATTGATGAAAAAGCACTTGGTTCATTATCATAACGATATGCATTTAATGTGATAAATAATTAGATAATTTCATAGTTCTATAAGGAAGATAAAATACACATTTGAATGATGTGTTAAAAACAGTTTATAAATACAGATACAAATAATATGGTTTGTTTATAAGCTAAAAAACCCAGGTATATTTAATTTATAGTTTATGTCATGATTTTGAGTGTACTAGCGATAACCAGGAAACAGAGACGCAAAGAGGAAGTGCGAGAGAGACGCGCAAAGGACTGTGATCCGATGGCCGTGCACGGAGACCGTATGTGCCAGGGGAAACTTTCAAAAGTGCTTGCTGCCAAGTTTTATCCAGCTTGGACCCCTGTTCCTTGCCCCAGAGGACCGCGAAGGAGTTCGTGGCCGGACGGCATTGCGGAGGAGTGAGTCTGAACTGTTTTTTTTCGAGGACCAAGCCGGAGGAGCAAAGCTAAGCTAGGCTAAAGCTAGCGCCGCTGTCTGTGTGGATTGCCTTGCCGAACGGGAGGAGAGACGGTGTGACACGGAGATCCAGCCACTCACCTGCATCGTGGGACGAGAGCCAGTGAGTTGGGACATCTGTGTTGTCCATCTTCAACGTCCGTGAAGACGAGGAAATACTTCAGACTGGTAGGCTTAATGGTTCCATTAAAGGATATGAGCTCCAACGGGCGCCACCAAACTTTATAGCAAGCTTGCATATTAAAACTAAGAGTGCACTCTAAAAACTATAAAAACTTTAAAACTAAAACAAGGTTTAAAACTTCATTCTTTTGTTTGACTGGGTAATTTAATTTGTGTTCATATTTTGCATTTGATTAATACAAAAGCCTAAAACGCATTTATTGTGTGAGTTCATCATTTCTATATTCAAGTGTACACTGTACAAATAATCACTTTACACATATTGTTTATATTGCTTGGGAAACCTCTTGAGAATCATAGTTGTTCTTCTAGACACAGTTTCTATACATCTTTTGCCATAGTGTAATTGGAGTCTAAAGGGTACCTATACTAAATAGTTATTCCCTTATTATATCGAGCCGGGTGGTGAAAGGCTTACATTTGTTTCTTCGTTTTTTTTCCTGTACATTCTGGATTAGTACATGAGACACTGCCCCCCAGTGAACCTATGGAAGCAAACTACTGTTCGAATTTCAGCACACAACATATGTGAATGTTTGCAGAAGCGCCAATGCAGCAGCATAAACCAGGCTTGAGTCAGTACCCTTTCTCAGAAGCTTCTTTGCAATTCATGTAGTTTGTTTTTAAACCAGCAGGTGGGGCAATTCTTAGTTTTTAATTTAGACATTTAGGGTCGATTCCAATCCATATTAAAGAAGGGTACTTCATGAAGCTTCCTCCGCGAGTGGCCACTTTTGTGACGTTTTATTCGTCATTATCGAGTGGACACTTGATGGCGAGGCAGGGAGGCGAGGTGGGACTTAACTTTTCAAATTGGAACCGACTCGTCCTTCACCAGCTCGAAGAAAACATAAACAATGGAAAGTTTTACAGCAGTGGCATGTGGATTTTACTTTCTTCAATTACTCAAAATAACTCATGGAAAGATTATGAGAAGAAGAAAACGTTTTTGTCGTGTGCTTGCTCTAAATGAACATGTAAGTTATATTTTGTTAACTTTAGAATATAAACTATTTGCTTTGCTATATTTTAGCATAAAGCTACCTAAGTTAAATAGTTATAAAATAAATCAGTTCTAGCTAATTTGTAGTAATGGAGAGAACGAAAACGGTTAATTAGTATGTTAGTTAGATAAACATGTTATGTAGTAAAACATTTTTTTTGCAATACAGCTTGCAAGCTATATGGGGTTTGTTTTCATAGAGGTTTAATGATGTATAGCTGTGTTTTAAAATGTCCCTTCAATAGCAGCAGCAGTGGCCCAATTGGGATATGAAACAATTTATATTTGTAGGCCTGTGTATGGTTTAAGTATGTTAAAACTTAAACATACAAATATCTAACATTTTACTTCACTTTCCTTTCAGATGGACGCAAACATACGTTACCTAAGGCTGAACAAGAGTGTACCCCTTTTGGAGACTTATTTTGATGTGGACAAAGACCTCCAACCAGACTTTCGCCTGTCAAGGGCGTCTATTAACAATCTTATGCGGCTTATGGGCAAGGAGAAAAGACACGGCTGGGCACATGATCTGGAGGTCCTCATAATGATCTACTGGCTGGCGCGTGGACTGTCTTACAGGGTTGTTTCCCATGCCTTTGCTATTCCAAAGACCACAGTACATCGTGCGGTGCACAAGATCATCAGAGACCTGATTGCCCTTCTAGGAACTGTGATCTATTTTCCGAAACCAGAGGAAATTGATGACGTGGGGCAAGGTTTTGGGCATCTGGCTAATAACCATGCTTTTGACAAGTGTGTGGGAGCTATTGACGGCTGCCACATACGAATCAAGCCTCCAGGGGGGCCTCATGCACAGGACTACATCAACCACAAGTTATTTTCTTCTATCCAGCTACAGGCTGTCTGTGACAGCAAGGTCAAGTTCATAGATATATTTGTGGGTTATCCTGGGTCAGTCCATGACACCAGAATTCTGAAAAACAGCCCTATGTATTCTATGCGACGTTATTCACCACCTGGGTACTTCATCTTGGGAGATGGTGGATACCCATGCTTGTCAGAACCCATTGCTATCATTACCCCATTTAGAGTGCCAGTGCAAGGGAGGGTCCAGCAGCGGTTCAACCTCCAACACTCAAGCGCTCGTTCTGTTATAGAACGGGCCTTTGGAATAATGAAAAATCGATGGAGGAGCATTTTCTTCAAGGCACTAGAAGTTGACCATACTTTTGTGCCAAGCGTAATTACAGCTTGTGTTATTTTGCACAACATCGGTTTGGGAGCTGGCGATCTCCTTGAACCAGGCGATGATGAGGATGATGATGGTGACGATGATGACAATCCTCTACTTGCTGATTGCAATGAACGCAGTGGAGCAAGACACAGAGATACCCGCCTGTGTGTCTGCACCTGTCCATGTTCCTGTGCAGTTGCAGGAGCATGACTATGCATGATGCATTATTAATATAGTATAATATAGCTTTAAAAGCTAATTAGCCACCGATTGAAGCGTTTAGTCGTACTGGACCGCTGAATTGGACATAGTTGTACAGGGCTACAGAAATGTGTATATGACTGTATATAGTTATAATTGTTAAACACAAACCTTCCTACCTTTTTAATTTCTTAAAGTGTGGCTTGTTATTGGTTCTGCCTGTAGAAAATGTTTTAGATTTCCAAATACAAAGTTCGTTGTAATATTCAGTCTGCATTGTTTCTGTAACCCTCCTTTGTGCTGATGAAAAATAAATAATTTACTTAAATGCAATGATGTTTGAACACTTAATTAAAAACATAATTAAATGAAAATATTTATGAAATAACAATATTTTGATGAACGAACAAAAATGTAACTGCACTTAACTACACAAGCTATTAAAATAGTCAGAAATAAATAAATTTAACAAAACACTACTTGTTGATAAATGTTTCAAGAAGGGACACAAAACGGTCAGTCTGCCTTTCAGCAACATCCAGCATCTTGTTGTCTTTTGCTGATTCCTTCTTCAAAAAATCAAGAACTGCATTCCTCCTGCTCCTTTTCCCTTTTGGGGTTCTGGGGCTGCAGAGCTCTGTGGTGGTGCTCGGGCCTGCAGTTGAAGTGCTTCCCGAGGCAGGAGTGTTGGGGCCGGGAGCAGGACTGCTGGGTTCTAGGGCAGGACTGCTGGGTTCTAGGGCAGGACGGCTGGGGTCAGGGGCAGGACGGTTTGGGTCCGGGGCAGGACGGCTGGGGTTCCGGGCAGGACGGCTGGGGTCCGAGGCAGGACGGCTGGGGTCTGGAGCAGGACGGCTGGGGTCTGGAGCAGGACGGCTGGGGTCCGGGGCAGAGGGCACTGCTGCGTCATTTGGCATGCATGAGGCAATCAAAACAGGTGGGGTGATTGAAGGCCTTGACCCGATTGCCTCATGCATTGCACTGAACCACTGCCAGGACGCAGCAGTGGCCTCCCCATCATCTGTCCCGGTCCCAGTAGGGGAATATTTCAACTCCTATGAAATAATCAGGCATAATAAATCATAAGTACATTGATTAAATGTACAATTAAGGTACAATCACACGTACTTACAAATAATGATTTCCATGTTTTTTTTTTGTTACATACCTTATATTTTCTTTTAAGATTGTCCCACTTTTTATTCGCTTGAGCGGGGGTTACCTTGGCCTCAAGTGACATCATACCAATCAATGTTCTAATAGAATAAACATGTTTGGTATTATTAACAGAATATAATAGGGTGCCACTTAAACATGAAATGTTTCCATTTCAATTGTTATTCATTCATTATTATTGCTAATTAAATCAAGAAGTTGTGTCTGATGAATAAAGAACTGTGAAACATAAATTTACAGACTGATGTGATTGGCATTTTCATAATATATGGAATGTTTAAGGCTTTTATTTTCATTCCATGCTTGTACTAATACATAATCTATAAAACGACCTGTGAGCAAATGTAGATTTCACAATTATTTGATCACCAGGCACCCCCTCTTGATTTAATTAGGAAAAAAAAATGAACGCATAAATACAATTTGACTGTGTCTAATACAATTTGATTCATTTCCATTTTCGATGAGTTGTTACTTCATAAAATGTATTTCAAAAAGCCGCCCTGTCTATATACATTTCTTTAACAAACCCTTTTCTGACTTGTTTTTGAAACAATCTACCCTCAAGGCTTTACTCACTGCCTAGCCAGCTTTGATGTGTTTCTCTTCCCTGTGAAGAGGGCATCATTTTCTGACCTCAATTTAATGAGCCTGAGGGTCTCGTCGTCGCTCCCTGTGGTAATGTTTAATGTAGCAAATGTTTTTAAGATCAATGTAAAAATAAGTTCCTTTAAAGTTACATTTTGCCTTATTCTGAAAAGGTACACAGATTAGCGGCGAAACCGTAGATATGTACACTAAACTGATCATTTGCGGTTTACCAGCTGAATTTACAGCATGAAAAAGCTAGCCTGAAATCGTCTGAAATTGATAGCAAACTCAATAGAAAAACTGGATTTACTGCTCAAACCTTCGTATCATGAATGAAAAATAACTTCAAATGAAAGGTTCATTAATTAGGAACATCTAAAAACAACTTTTTCGAAATACTTATTTTGGTACTTATATTTATGAGAAGACTTCTCCGACATTTTTAAATGGTGAAGAACCTTTCAACCTGTGTTCGTCATTCATCGCAAAGAATTCTGGGGCAGATTCTGTTAAAAATCAGCTTTGATGCGCCCTTCGCTGGAGGAGGCATAGAAGGTTACGTGTAGCCACTCGCTCTTCGCTTATAAGCAATTGGAATGACACTCAATATGGCGGCGCGCGTTCACGTCGAGGAGAAGTGGTGAGTGTCGAGGAAAAGTCGAGAACTTTAAGGGATTGGAATTGGCCCTTAGTGTTCCTTTCAGAGGTTGTTTAGACACATGTTCATACGGGCTGGGCTTATATCTAGTCATCATGCTGCTCTCTGAATATAGTATAGATGTTTAGTTCCTTCCTGCAAACAGACAACAAGGGGATTACAGTTTTTTCGAATCGCTTATACACTTGGCTCGCTGTGTCAAAACTCTAAACGCAAGCCACGTAACACAACACCTGGAGCTAAACATCTCCCTTCTATGTCAAAATGAAAATCTGCAATCAAAACATAACAATTCTTTTTCAAAATAATTATGAAATTTTTTATTCGAAGTGATACACACATGCACCATCTCAATTAATCATTCAAAGCAGCAACAACACACTGATGTCCTTTAGACAAAACACTGATGTCTTTAGTACTTTGTATACACAAATAAATGTATTATATTTGAATTAAATTACAGTGATCAATAAAATATGTTATTCTGAACTCAAGGAGACAAAGATGATTACAAAATTTTAAATTGCTGTGCAATGGTAAACAAAAAATAGTAATGTAGGGGTTGTAAGGGATGGGGTGGATGGTGTTGTTTTCCAACACTAAGTATTGACAATGGCCTGTTCTTGGGTGGACAGACGTTGCCTTTCACCCTCAGGAGGTTGTCTGGCAGTTTTGTAGAAAATATGATGTAATTGAGTAGTTTACTTTTGACATACTGACATACTGTCATACTGTGCACAGTACTGTAACATCAAAACTGTATTGCATGTACTTCACAGGACTACACCTATTTTTTTTTGGTTCACTGAGGAGAAAATACCTACTATTGTAGGACTGCATAGTATTCTACTGTGATTGTGCAACAATTAAGTACAGTCCAGTGTAGAAAATGTACTGTAAGACATACCTGTTCTCCAGCCTAAAGGTCTGTATTACGTGTGGATGGTACCGTGTAGCAACTCGGGTTGGGCTGGCCTCCCTGCCCAGCCTCCGTTATTGTCAGGCCATGATGTATGACATGGTCACCTAATGTTGTTCGAAAGACAGTATGTCTCTGTCTATTGTCTTTGTTCTGTCTTCCTCCTACTCCTCTCTGCATTCCTCTACCTCTTCTTCTTGCTCTCACTGCTTCCATGTGTGCAAAATTCAAGCAAGCGTCAAGCTTACCTGAGGTCAATTTGTGGCATTAAGGCTCAGATTTGTGTTCAATTATTGTATAAGTGTTTTCATGTGTGCGGCTGGGTGATGCCAATTGCAGGTATGTTTTGTACTTGCACTTTGTACTTGTTTTCATTCTTGAACGAAGTGTCTAATGTATGAATACGTGTGTAGTGGTTTGCAATGTGTGTTTTGCAGAATTGAAAACAAAGTGCAAAGCTGATAAATGTATACTTTTGTGTTTGTAGTATTGCTGCCATGGTTTAAGGTATGGTTACAAAAGTTAAAGTTTTGACGCTTTTGTCAGAGCATTCAGTTTTAATGTGTAAGAAATTGGGAAAAATGTAATATCGGTATTCTCTGTCTCCTCTTTCATACTTTATATATAGTTATCTCCTCTTGAAAAAGATTTTCTTCACTTTGCACTCTTGTGATTGGTCATAGTTTTCTTTATTTTGCCTTTATCTTTCGCATAACAGTGACAATCAAAAAAATGTACCCAAGTGGTTCAAATTGCAGTCCTAAAATTTTATGTCTTATCTTGAGATGGTCTATTTAGGAACAATACTGTGCAATTGTACATTGTGATACTGTGCAATTAAACATTTACAAAATCAGGATTTATATGCTACTTTCTATTGGTTACTTTGTTTTAATAATAAAATGTATTGTTTTCTTCTAAATGGCTATTGAAAGATTCAGATTTAGTTTACTAAAAATATAAACTAAGAAACTTAATGTGAAAATGTACTTTCGTGTCTTATCTTGATTTAGGAACAATACTTTCATTGTGATACTATGCAATTAGACATTTACAAAATCAGGGTTTATATGTTATTTCCTATTGGCAGTTCGATGTCCCAAACCCAGTCCCCTAAATTTCAGTTGTAATAATAATAATAATTAATTTGACCGAAAGAACGAGATCGCGGATACAAGCGGCGGAAATGAGTTTCCTCCGGAGGGTGGCTGGCATCTCCCTTAGGGATAGGGTGAGAAGTTCAGCCATTCGTGAGGGACTCGGAGTAGAGCCGCTGCTTCTTTGCGTAGAAAGGAGCCAGTTGAGGTGGTTCGGGCATCTAGTAAGGATGCCACCTGGCCGCCTCCTAGGGAGGTGTTCCAGGCACGTCCAGCTGGGCGGAGGCCGCGGGGCAGACCTAGGACCAGGTGGAGGGATTATATCTCCACACTGGCCTGGGAACGCCTTGGAATCCCCCAGTCAGAGCTGGTTAATGTGGCCCGGGAAAGGGAAGTTTGGGATGCCCTGCTTGAACTGCTACCTCCGCGACCCGACCCCGGACAAAGCGGATGACGATGATGATGATGATGATGATTAATTTTATTTAGTTTTTAGCGCTTTTCTCGAGACTCAAAGCGCTTTACACAATTTGGTCGCCAATTAATTACACAGAACGAACAACGAATGGACCGACAGCTATCAAACACAACACTCAGTCTGAGTGATACCACGGCAGCCAATTTGCGCCAGACTTGCTCACCCAACATATGACGACGAATTTGCTCACACACATAGGACACACAGACCGACTCCATGTGAATTGGCAGTGACTGGTCAGGGCACTGGTAGTAGAATGGAGCATGTTTTTTGATGGTGGGAGGAAACCGGAGTACCCGGAGGAAACCCACACAAACACGGGGAAAACATGCAAACTCCAAACTCCAGTTGTAGAAAAAAAGTACAGTAAATACATGTCAATTTATTTACTTTGTTTTAGTAATAAAATGTATTGTTTTCTTCTAAATGGCTATTGAAAGATTCAGATCTGTTTTATAAAAAAAAATACAAATTAAGAAACTTTATGTGAAAATGTATTATAGCAACACCCCTAAAATTAGGTGGAAGTGAGACTGCAACCTTTTTGTTTAGCATATTGAACAGTTTTGTTTCATTGTTTTGGAGTTAATGTCCTCTAAAATCTGTAAATCAGTGTGTTTTCAAAATCGTCATTACAAACATAATTGCTCCAGTGAAGTTAACAATTTTGTTAACTTACTTTTGTTTTACAATTGCTACATATGTTGATTTTATTAGTGTGTATCACTCAAAATATCTGAGCATGCTAGCAATTTAGTTTTATGATTAGATTAGTTTAAATTTGTCGATAAATTATACCATTTTGGTTGTGACATAATGCAAAAATGAATACAGTTGTCTCTACCGAAACGCTGTAGTCACTACCGAAACTGTGTCTGAAGACCTTTTTCACATAAACTTTGTTGAGATATCAATTCAAATTCTATTATAATGAATGATTGATTATGTGTCTGCATAATATCCATCCATCCATCCATTCTCAGCCGCTTAACCATGTAGTCCAGGTGTCCTTCTCCCCAGCGTTTTCCAGCTCCTCCTGGGGGATCCGAGGCATTCCCAGGCCAGATGAGATATATAATCTCTCTAGTGTGTTCTGGGTCTACTCCGGGGTCTCTTACCAGTAGGGCGTTCCCAGAAAACCTCCCAAGGAAGGTTGCCCAGGAGGCATCCTAATCAGATGCCCGAACCACCTCATCTGGCTCCTTCTACTCCGAGCTCCCTCCGGATGACCAAGCTCCTTACCCTATCTCTAAGGCTGAGCCCAGCCACCCTATGGAGGAAACTCATTTCAGCCGCTTTTTTTCGTGACCTCATTCTTTCGCTCATGACCATAGGTGAGGGTTGGTAAATCGCGAGCTTCGTCTTTCGGCTCATCTCCTTCTTCATCACGACGGTCCTGTACAACGCCCGCATTACTGCTGACGCTGCACCAATCCGCCTGTCAATCTGTAATGAATAATTTCAATCTATGATAGAAAATAACAAATTAATGAGAGGGAGAAACCATGAAAAGATCAAGTACAATTTTATTGATGACTACAGAGTCTGAGTCAGAGTCTGTACACAGAGAAAATACTACAGTCAGATCAGTCTAACAACATAGTAAGTTCTGATTAGTTGACAAGGTTCTAATGAGTATATGGGTCTATAAGATAAACAATCATTTCATTGGACAAGATGGATCACATGTTCATAATCAGCATATCTAAAGACACGTACGCAGGAAACTTAAGACATGACTTAATGTTATGACTTAAACACAAAACTTCTAGTCTCAGTGTCTCCAAAAGGCACATATTATCTCTTTGGTGACCTGGCCTTCGCTCTGACCGTCCCCTCACCCCTGAACCACATCCCAGGCCGGAACATCCGCTAGGATGCCCAAATTTGGCCACAACAAATCTCACGCTCCATTTTACCGTCACTCGTGAACAAGACCCTGAGATACTTGAACTCCCTCTCTTGGTTGGGGCAGCAACTCACTCCCAACCTGGAGAGGGCACTTCATCATTTTCTAGCAGAGAACCATGGCCTCAGACTTGGAGGTGCTGACTCTGATCCCAACCGCTTTACACTCAGCTGCAAACCGCTCCAGTGCGTGCTGAAGGTCACGGTCTGAAGACGCCAACAGAACCATTTCATCTTCAAAGAGCAGAGAAGCAATTCTGACGTCCCCAAACCGGACACACTCCTCCCCCCAGCTACGCCTTGAGATTATATCCATGAAAATCACGAGCAGAATTGGTGACAAGGGGCAGCCCTGGGCAACACCCACTGAAAACGCGTTTGACTTTGTGCTGAGAATAAGGACACAGCTCTCACTCCAGTTATATAAGTATCAGATGGCTTGTAGCAACGGCCCCGCTACCCCATACTCCCGCAGTACCCCCCACAGGACTCCACGGAGGACACAGTCTAGGGCTTCTCCAAGTCCGAAAAACACATGAACACTGGATGGGCAAACTCCCATGACCCCCCTGCCAACCGCCCCGCGAGGGTAAAGAGTTGGTCCACTGTTCCACGACCAGGATGGAATCCGTATTGCTCCTCCTGGATCTGAGGTTTGACAATCGGTCAGAGCGTCCTTTCCAGCACCCTGGCATAAGCATTCCCAGGTAGGCTGAAAAGTGTGATACCCAGATAATTGGAGCACATCCTCCGGTCCCCCTTTTTAAAATAGGAACCACCACCCCGGTTTGCCATTCCATAGTTACTGTCCCTGGCCTCCACGTGACACTAAAGAGGCGTGTCAACCAAGACAGCCCAACTATGTTCAGAGTCTTAAGCATCTCGGGGCGAATCTCATCCACACCCGGCGCCTTGCCACTGAGGAGCTTTTTAACTACCTCCGTGACCTCTGCCAGGGATATGGGTAAGGCTTCCCCCGAGTCTTCAAACTCTGCCCCCTCCACAGAGGACGTGTTGGTGGGGTTAAGGAGATCCTCAAAGTGCTCCATCCACCACCCGACGATATCCCCAGTCCAGGTCAGCAGTTCTTCTCCCCTGCTCAACAGAGCCTGGACCAAGCCCTGCTTTCCCTTCCTGAGCCGTCTAACAGTTTGCCAGAGCTTCCTTGAGGCCAACCGAAAATCCTTCTCCATAGCCTCCCATGGCCCACTTGGATTCCATGTTCCCAACCTCCCGGGATGCCCGAGAAGTTCTTCCGAAGGTGGGAGTTAAAGGCCTCACCGGACAGGGGCCTCAGCCAGACGTTCCCAATTCACCCTCACTACACGTTTGGGTTTACCGGGTCTGTCCGGCAGCCTCCCCTGCCATCTGATCCAACTCACCACCAGGTGGTGATCAGTTGACAGGTGGTGTCCAAGACATATGGCCGCAGATCTCACGATACGACCACAAAGTCGATCATCAATCTGCGGCCTAGGGTGTTCTGGTACCAAGTACACTTAATGAACCTCCCTATGCTCGAATATGGTGTTTGTTATGGACAATCCATGACTAGCACAGAAGTCCAGCAACAAAGCACCACTCAGGTTCAGATCGGCCAGGCCATTCCTTCCAATCACCCCCCTCCAGGTTTCTCCATCGTCACCCACGTGAGCGTTGAAGTCCCCCAGCAGAACTATAGTTCCTAGATGGTACCCTTTCCAGGACCACACCCAGCGACTTCAAGAAGGCCGGATACTCTGAATTGCCATTTGCCATTAAGCACAAACAGCCAGAGCCTTCCCCTTAGCGACTTGCAGTCCAGTTGGTTCCAGACCCAGTTTCATGTGTAGAGGTGAGCCCAACTATATCTGGTTGGTACTGCTCCACCTCCCGCACTAGCTCTGGTTCCTTCCCCTCCAGATGTGACCTTCCACGTCCCTAGAACCAGTCTATGATGCCAGGGGTCAGCACGCCTGGGTCCCCGCCTAGGTCCCCCCCCATGCCTGCCACCCAGTTGGCATTGCACTTAACCCCTATACCTATTCCTGCAGGTGGTGGGTCCACAGGGAGATGCGTAATATCATCAATGAGTAATTATGAAGTCAATATAATGCATTTTGTACATTTTATAACAAAAATGGCATATGGGTTTTTGTTTTGTTGTTTGTTATCGTTAAATTATTACAAAAAGTAATTCAAAATAACTTAGTGTTCAAACAAACCAATACAACTGCAAAAAAATCTACATGAAAAACGTATACATGTTAATAGGTGAAATGCATTCCTAATTATTACACATTTTCAACCATGTTTCGGTAGTGACATATTTAGGGACAAGAAAGGGATTACAGAATGTAACCAAATATATACAGTATATTATAACATTTGATTAATTTCAGTAGATATGTGTGCCTTAGATATGTGTGGTGTAACGTATGTACATGTTCTGAAATTTGTTCAAAACAACAACAAAAAATTTGGCCTTTGCTTCAACCTTGAATTTGAACCATTTCTGTAGAATCGCCCATATTTGACAAAATATGTTTGGATGAGCATTGATTCTTACAGAACAAGAGTCCAATCTATCTTATGTTTATCTTCCTCACAGGGAGCTGATCAAGTATGAGTTCTTCCCAGAAGCCACCAGGACAGAGGAGGATGTGAAGAAGTATCCCACCTACCCCTGGGGCAGGGACATTTACACTCTGGAGGGTGAGATACTTACTACACCTCGTACCCCAAAGAAGGAATTAGAAGATATGGGGGAAGAGTTTAAGAAGATGCTGATTGATTGATGGATATGATTTTTCTGCCTTTACCTCTATACCTGGTCTTTGGTGTTTGCCCATAGGAGTGGTGGACTACGCTCCCTACTCCATGATCACAGACTTCCCCTGGCTGAGGACCCTGCGCACAGCCCAACCTAACAGCTATGCCCGCTTTGACTTTGAGGATGACAAGAGCAGTGAGTTGTCTTGGTTGACATTATATATAGTCACTCCACTGATTTTTTTTTTAATGTGATCCCTTGTGACCCTCCTCAGCCACAATCTATGCCCCAAGGCGCAAAGGACAGCTTTCAGCAGACATCTGTATGGAGACGATTGGCGAGGAGATCTCTGAGCGGCGGCAGGCACGGAGGGGCGTGTTCCAACGCGTGATTGTGCTCTTTATCCACCATTGTGACACGCGTGGGGAGCCTGTGGAAGACGACTACATCTGAAGACCCCCAACTAGACAGGCAACTAGCTATGCCTCCTCACTAGACAAGAAGTCGATTGGTGGAGGGTGTGTTATTATGAAGATGAAGATTGTGTCTCTTTGCCTCTTATAACGGCATCCTACTTCTGAGTTTGCTGCTGCTAAACTGACTGGCCTCAGGCCCAGCCCAATAGAAGACCAAGGGCCACACCAAGACGGTAGAAGTTGGGTCGGCATGTGTTGAGTTGCCTTGTTTTTTGTATTGTTTGTCCTTAAAATAAAAGTGAAATGAAGATGAAGGGGGTGTTCAGAATCTAGATTTCAGGTATTGTTTTGGTGGTTGTGGTGGGCGTGGGCGTGTGCGTGTGTCCACTGCCATTTATTGAGTCTCGATGTTGTCCCGCTCCTACCTTTGCTGCTGTTTTGTGCACACAGGCATATTTTTCAGATAGACAGAGAAGTGCCCTTCGCTTTGATCAATCTATTTCTTTGTTAATTTGTTTTTAATGTTTTAATTAACCTTATATATTCACCTCAAGTGGTAAATGGAACTAATGGATGTGACGGAATCAAAGACCTCTGTTAACAATGATTTCCTCCTAAAAAAGCAAACATACGTTATCATGTTTAAAAAACCATACCACCATGCACTGTTCCAGTAGCAGAACTGCGCAGGTTTGTGAGGCAGATCGCATAGACCACGCAGGAATTAAATCATCATATTTGTTTCTATTCAAATACACCACTCTACTGTGGGATTGAAAGCAATCTCCTTGTTTTCTTGTTGACATACAAGACATGGAGGGCATTTTAAAGGGTACTCTGAAAGACACTTTGCAAATAGGATGGCCGTAAGTGTGACTTTTCACTTCACTATATGGCCAATTACATTAATCTCTTGGTGAAATGGACCTATGTTTGATAGCACTGTAGTGTATGTACATAATCACATGTAAAGGTACCATAGGGCTTCCAACATTCATTTTGTATTTGCTGGTAGGAAATTTACTATTTCACATAATAAAAAGGAATAACAGAAATAAGTGAAAAAATAATCTATTTTCTTATTTTCTGTGCAAGACCAAAAACACTTTCTGGCAACATCAGCTCATTGTGATGAGAGATGTGACAAAGTCAAACCTTGTGGAACTTTCCGGTTAGTGTTCATATATCTTTATTGTGGGCACACTATGAAGGCCTAATACTGGATATAGATTGAGCTTTATCAACCTTAATAGTAGGTTAGATATTATGTATATATTCTATATTTTATACTTAATTATGCACAAATGTACATCTGACATCAAAGCGTATAACTTTTGCTGACCTAGTGTTGTCTTTTTGAGAGACAGATGTCGAACAGGAATTAAAGTTTGTCCTGCGTTGTAAAGACAGGGCTAAGCACCTTGGAAAATTACCATGCTCCCGAATGCTTGGGGTTTGAGAGAGTCTGGAGTTTCTCTGTTTTCTCTTTGGCACAGGTCTGTGTGGTTTTATATTCTATGTGACACAAAAGAGGTGTGTGTCCTGCAGTGCAGCTCCATTATGGAATTGTCTAGACAGGAAGGACTGAAGATTTGTAGAGTCAGGATGACAACCGATGTATGCCAGGCAGGTTCCTGTAAAGGAAGCAGTCAAAACTGCAGTGTGTCTGCCAGGTTTGTGTCCTCCACTCTAAAATACTGTTACCCTCTCACTGCACATTTTATGGATAGACTAGATGGTCAGCTGCTAGCACAACTAAATAATGGTGCTTTAAATAGCCTAATTTTCACTGCAGGGCAATTCTACCTTCCTTATGGGCACTCGTGTGTCCCTTATAGGCCTTTTCCACCAAATTAACTCTGGTTATAGAACCAATTCCGTTCAGGATTCTTGGAGCCTTACTCTATTTAGCGAGCCAGCCCGCATTTTCACCAGTTTAGCGGAACCATTGTAATCAAGAATGTTTCATCAGCAGCACAATATCGCATTATAAAATTTAGATAGCCATAAAAACATTTGGCTGTAGTAGAGAAGGCTAATGGAATTATCCATTAATCCAAGTTACGTATTTTATAATTATTTGATTTATTTATTTATATGTACTGGGGTAACCCTGCTTAAGGCAGAATATATATATATATATATATATATATATATATATATATATATATATATATATATATATATATATATATATATATATATATATATATATATATATATATATATATATAATTATTACTATGTTAATATATTTACACAATATTGTAAATATTGTAAAATGTCATTATTTGCTCATTTTATTTTACATTTTTGTTTAATTTTCATAAATATATACATATATACACTCACTGGCCACTTTATTAGGTACACCGTGTTAGTAATATCCCCCACACCAATACACCACCACCACGAGCCTGAACCTTTAGTGTCCAATTTTGGTGAGCCCGTGCGAATTGTAGCATCAGTTTCCTGTTCTTTGCTGACAGGAGTGGCACCCGATGTGGTCTTCTGCTGCTTTAGCCCATCTGCTTCAAGGTTTGACGTGTTGTGCGTTCAGAGATGGTCTTCTGCATACCTTGGTTTTAACGAGTGGTTTTTTCAGTTACTGTTGCCTTTCTATCATCTTGAACCAGTCTGGCTATTCTCATCTGACCTCTGGAATCACCAAGGCATTTTCGCCCAGAGAGCTGCCGCTCACTGGATATATTCTCTTTTTCGGACCATTCTCTGTAAACCCTAGAGATGGTTGTGCGTGAAAATCCCAGTAGATCAGCAGTTTCTGAAATACTCAAACCAGCCCGTCTAGCACCAACAACCATGCCACGTTCAAAGTGCATTGAGTTGCTACCATGTGATTGGCTGATCAGATATTTGCGTTAACAAGCAGTTGAACAGGTGTACTTAATAAAACGGCCAGTGAGTGTAAATATACGTGTATATATATAATTATGAAAATTAAACAAAAATTTAAAATAAAATGAGCAAATAATACAAATTTACAATATTTACAATATTACATTTTCAACGAAAACCACACTGCAATTTTCATATCCTCCAATACATTTTTTCATTGTTCAACCAAAACAAATTGCTCTGTTTTCGAAACCTGTTGAACCTTGTTGCATTTATCTGAGGCAAAGAAGCTGTAAGGATATTCTCCGATTACTGTTTTCTCTTTTGAGCTTTCAGTGGGGATGTAGTCCTGTGAGCAAGTAATATGGCTACTGGATTTGTGCATTAAAAGGGAAGTAACATTTAAAAAAATGTATGTTCCAACATGCCCAGCAATAAAATAGTTGGGGCTGCATGCATAAACACAGTATCACTAAAGCCCATAGCTGAAGACACATGGCTAGCTTTGCATTGTGTAATGAGTCAGTCAGCAGTGCTGCATGTGAGCCATGGCTGTTTCTTGCCATTTGTGAACTTGCGCCTGCATAAGGCCCCAGAAGCCACCAGGGGGCCCCCAAGCTGCCATTTTACCCCATTTCTTTTTCTTTTAACCCTTGTGTGGTGTTTAGGTCAAATTGACCCGTTTACAAAAGAAAAACTGTACAAGGATACATTTTTTTTACCTGAATCTTCATGGCCTTGGCTTATTTTCTGTGAGGAACCTTTGAGTACACATGTTATAACCCCCCCACACATTTATGTCCTTCATATATGATGTTCGGGTCAATTTGACCGGCATATGCACAGAGATACACAGACACACAATAACATGCAAACATACAAACACACTCATTCACCCTCTCATTCATATGATTCTGGATATGACCAACTTTGAGGGGAGATGCGTTTTCAGTGAGCAGTGGAGAGATGGACAATGCCGTTACGTGCCTACTTTCAGATCCTCATCCTTGCAGTTGTCTATAGGTCAAGAGGGAAGTCAACTGAAAGTCTGTAGGATGCCACAATGTCTTTGGAGAGCGTCTATATATTATTGAGGGTCATCGGGTTTGATAACCGGGAATCTAGACCTGCCATACGGCAGTGGGACAAGTTGGCAGCAATCTGCACTGTGTGGGACAAGTGGGTGGACTGTCTACCACTTTCTGGGCCCAATGTAACTATGGACATATAGCTTGTGCGCTTTAGAGGACATTGCCCCGTGAGGCAGTACATGCCCTCCAAACGAGCAAGGTACAGAATCAAAATCTGAACTCCCTGTGATGCTATTTCCTCTTATGCATGGAACATGAAAATGTATTCCAGGAAGCCAGACGGAGGAACCCCTGAGAGAAACCAGAGGACAAGGGTGATGGATATTGCGGAGCTTCAGTGGCCACAACATCACCTGCGATAATTTTTTCACATTGTGCAGCCTGTGACAGGAGCTTCTCAAAAGAAAGCTGAGAATTGTTAGAAGCTGAGATGGGAGCATCTTATTTTTTTAGATTGTTCCAACTGTTAAGAACAGGCCATTTCTCTGACTTTGTGTTATCCAACCCTGCCTTGGGATCCTACATTACTAAAAAGGGCAAAAATGTGGTGCTCATTAGCAATCTAGGGTCTAAGTTGATTATAACACCACCAAAGGAGGGGTAGACAACTTGGACAAGCTGCCGTCCTGCTACAGCTGCAATGTTAGCTCTAGATGGCAATTAATCCAAACTTGTGTTTCAATTTGTTGTAAATCATCTGCATTTACAAATAACATTTGAGACATTTTTGAGATCCATGCAACTGAGTTGAAAACAATAGGCTAAATAATGTTTCAAATAAATTCGTATTTCTGGACAGCTTTTTAAACCCCAATAATGTCCTATAACTGATGGATCACCTTAGAATCAAGTTCTCGGGAAAAAAAAGTCTTATTTATAACAAAAAAAAACAGGCAAGGAGAGGTATTGAGGAGAGCAGGAGGGTGACAGTACAGACGCAGGTGTCACACAGGTGAGTGAGAATCACATTTCATATTTATTAAACCTTTTATACTAAACCCAACCTCAGAGGTAATTTTAGAGCATATGGGGCCTGATAGGGGTTTAATAGTAATGTTATTGACCAGTGTATGTTTATCCACTATTGTTTATGTAGGCTACTGTATTTGATAGCGTTTTGTATTTCATCTGAAGTTTAGAAAGAACAAACCGTTTTTGTTTAATTTAGTCGTTGAAGATTGGCTAAATAGAACATTTTGGGCTTTTGGTTTTGTGTTTACAGTCCTTGGAGAAAAATAAGCGGCAAGTAACAAATATATTTTCAGGAAATATTGGCATAAAACATGAAAATAAAAGTATAGGTACTAGTGCACAGACTGACTTACTCTGGTGTGTGCAAGGGAAAGAGAGGGATAGAGGAAGAAATTGAAGATGTACCAGGTCTGATGGAAAAGTGAGCAGATATTAAAAGCTAAAACAAAGTGCAGGGCTCTAGTGCTACTAAAAAAATAACTAACCAAACCAGTACATGTAGTGAGTGGAATCTAACATGTTAGATGAAAACAATATACCATAAGTCCAGAAAACTAAATAAAACATTTAAATATGGGGTAGGCAGTTTTATGGATAAGGCAAAAAAAAAATGGCTGAATTTGAAAATACAGCCCTCCTCCTGCAGCTGTCCCTATCCTAAGCCCCTGCCAACACATGAGCACGGGTATAGGCGCACACTTCTTACGCGCGTTACACAAGGTTGCTCAGCTTGACCAGAGCCAGAGGCTATGGGGTTCCATTCATGCCAAAATTATGAAACTGACTTTGCGTGTGTCGATGGCTATAGCGTCGGCTTTATACATTGTTTTGGTCGTTGCTTAGCGTTTGTATTTGCCTATTGCTTTGTTTATTCCTGTTTCCAGTGTGCCTGCTGAAATGAGATTCTCTATTAAAGCAAGACTGCAGCTAGATCACGGCTTCTGGAGGGCAAAGTAACGAGGCTGATGTGCATCGCAAGCATCTCCAATTACCTGGACATCTTTGATTTTCAAAAGGCAGCGGACCTCACTTCGAGCATGTAAAGGCCAGGATGCAAGTGATTTCAAATTAAAAGAGGGGCATATTGTGTACCTAACCAACATTTCATTGGTTTCATTGGATTAGCTTTTTTTCGGGGGGTGGGGGGGTCGCGAACACCAACCTGATTGATCTGGGGGGGATGTGACTCAAAAAGGTTGAGAACCACTGCAATAGGCAACGAGAAACAAATTGTATAAAGCCAACGCAATAGGCAATGACAAATGTATTGTTCAAAGCCAAAGCAAACTACAAACGCAAATCAACGACCAACGCAATGTATAAAGCTGACCCAATAGTCGACCCAATATCCAACGACAAACGCAAAGCCAGTTGCATAATTTTGGCATTAATCGAACGCCATAACAAACAACAGCAATGTAAACATATCGCTAGTGGAAGGCTGTGTGTAATATCAGCATTGTCAATACAAACAACAACGCAATAGGCAACGAGAAATGCATTGTACAAAGCCAAAGCAATAGGCAACGACAAACGCATTGCACAAGTCAAAGCAATGGGCAACAACAAACACATTGGTATTAATGGACCCCATAAACAGCAAGCTCCAAATCCAAATTCTGGCCGATGCAATCTCGGAGTTCTCTCCATCTCTGAAGAGTTTCACCAATGTTTACCCGTGTTCTATTGTGTTTATTGTCAGACTCTCTTTTAGACTCTTTTCGAAAAGTCCGTCTTCCTCTTTTTTAGTTGCTTAGTAGTGTAGGCAGTTGTTGCCAATGCTGCCATAGCATCTTTTTTAGCAGGATTGTCCACCATTGAATCACACTTTCATTGTTGGAAGAGACGTGAACGCGAGTCTGCATTTGAAGAACAGCCAATAGGAACGCCCTCTCTCTGAAATGACCTGAGATTGGCCAAAGTCTATCGTCACAGGCTAGATTTTCTGAAGCCTGTAAACAGAGCCAAGTGGAGGGCAGGAGTTAGAGGTTTTCTCTCAGACCACTTGAATTGTAATATACCGAGTGTTGTGTTTGATAGCTGTCGGTCCATTCGTTGTTCGTTCTGTGTTATTATTTGGCGACCAATTTGTGTCAAGCGCTTTTGAGTATCTGGAAAAGCGATAAAAATGAATTATTATTTAATCTAAACTTTGTATAATTTCAGGCTCAGCCTATCTCACAAATTGCAAATATTAGTCTGGAGTCCTTCAATGACATAGGAGTCTTGTGCTTAGTGTACACTGACTCCACAATTTAATTAACATTTTAAATGGTCAAGCAGGAAGAGAGACAGAAAGGGGTCAATAAGCAGACTGCATAAGTGACAAGCAAACAGAAATTTCTGTTTTTGTAGTGAGTTTTTTTTTTCATTATAAGGAAAGCTAAACAATATTTTCTGTGTTCTGAAAATCAGTACAATATGTAGCGGAACCAATCACCGAATCTTCCCCCCTCTCTAGTTAAGATCAAAGGAACAGGCCCAAATGGCCATTGTGAACACTCCAGGGGGGGCCAGCCTGTTCCTCTCACACAACTCCTGAGATTTGGGCAGAACAGCACACTGCGCCCACTCTAAGGATTAGTAAATTGGGATTAAGAAACTTGCCTAAGGAACAATCAATTAAAATATTGGACATTGACAATGAGAAGAAATTGTAACATTAATCGTTTGTATTTTCTAATAATATATATATTGTGTATTGTTTTTCTAAGTGAACTAACATAGTCAGCCTAGTCATGTTTGGTATCAAAATGTCCACCATGATATTTTGTAAACTTTGCAAACGTTATATAGAACATATTCCTAGTTAATAAGCTTACATTAAAACCAAACGACATGGTAAGGTAAACTGATATTTCACTGATAGGTGAGATAATCAACACCTCTGGCTGTGGCCAATCAGGTGACCTCAGCCACCTTTTCGACACCCCCTCTCAAACTATCTTAAATAGAGTTCTCATCCAGGAAACTTTGCTTTTAAGATCCGCACGTAACCTGGGAAGGCCGCCCTGCGTTACAAGGGTTGATAAAAATTGCACCCAACCTTATTCCTTGACCACGTGTCTGCAAGCAACTCTTTGAACAAAGGATTTTAGGCCTTTTTTGGTCCCTACAAGGCCGGAAAACTCCTTGCACACTTTCTAACTAAACCATTTCAGAGCAAAGGAACGTTTATTCAAACCACGTTCAGGACTTCACAACTTCCACCATTTTCCGAAGTGATTCAGAGCTTTTAACTAAATCTACTGAGTCGAGGACCCCGCTGGATCACCCAAACTGAACCAGCGCACCTTTGTCCTCCTTCCCAGAAGAGGACAAAGAAGACCCAAAACCCACGTTGCTTTTCCATGTTTATTCAAACAAGGAACTAACTTTCAGAACCTTACCAAAGAAACCACGGACTTCTCAAATTGGCTCCAGCCGCAACAGCAGGCTAATAAGACCAATCATTCAGTGCCACAGCTCCGCCTTCCTTCTCACAGTAACGTAAACTCATGCTTTTCCTAACGTTGAGCGTTTGATGCTAAAGCTTAGACAATCTCAGCTATGTTGTGCTTACCATAATTTGTCAATATTTTAACTCTTATACTGTGTATGTTTAGCTACTAACCACTTCAGTTTATTAATGTCATCATTTAGTCATTCTTTGTAGTACTGTATTTTTCATGTGTTTTTAGACTAGTAAATAAATAGAATTGCTTTGCAATCAATCCCAGCTGTGTCATATCTTCGTTTTCATACAATCATTTATTCTCGTAACATAGAACGTCACTACTTCAGAATTGAGACTAAAACTTCAACTACTTATTAAATTAGTGCCATATCAGACCTGGTTTCCCATCGAGCCATGCAATAAGCTAAAATCTTTTGGTGGTGCCCCCTTAATTATTTGATATCAAATTGATCGATTATAAAATTAATTTATGAATTAATTGATAATCTACAAAATTGATAAAGAGTTATTCACACACAAGAAGTAGTAAACCAGTAACCCTACAAATACTTAGTTGCCTTTTTACTGTTTGAAAAATATTGGAGTATTTTATGTTGTGGAGTAAGAGCTGTTTTATACTTATACTTTTCTTTAATCTGCGACTCACCTGCCATTCAGTTTGTAAAAGGGTCTCTGTTGGTGAACAAATAACTTACAATAACTTACTTAAGAACTTACATTTGGACAATTATTATTTGTATTACAAGTTTTCTGAAATTGTATGTTTCAATATGCTAATCATGCATTATCTAATGAAATATACACTAATTTGCATACGTTTTCAGAACAAAATCTGAACATTGGGTAAAGCCAGGTTAAAAAAATATTGTTTTATTTTGTGGACGTATTATAGTCAAAGGCTTTTACAAAAGGATATTTGGATATGTATTTTTATCACTCAATAAATCTGAAAATACTGACATACACAGCCATAAAAAAACATTAGACATGTTTTAAGGATAAAGTGTTATCAGGCTATAAATCATATAGAACAAACCCTTCCGTAACAGTCTTCAGAAAATAGATAGTAATACAACTGGAAACTTTGGTGAAAGTAAGTACTACTGAAGTGGAGATTTCGTTCTCAGAGTAAGAGAAAGAAACAATTATGAGAGAACCACTTTCAGAAATCGACACCGGCCAATACAATAACGTGTTTAGATTTAAACCCCCCTTTTTTACTTTTGCGATTGGTTACTGAAACAAAAGAAATGACCATATTTAGATTTAATAAACATTGCGCTCCAGAAAATTCAACACAGTATCACGAAACTGCGTAAGCATACCACGGTTTGCAGGTTCAATCTTACGTATAATTCTCACGCAAAAGTCACTTTTCGTGTATATATTTCACGCACAATTTTCGCATTCATTCAAATAGGCTAGTGCCCCTTCCGCCACATAACAGTATTGCACTCTTTCCACCAAGGGTGGAATTACGTTTGACCATAATATTTTTAATTTAAATATAGAAAATGTATTGATAATTATAGGCTATAATTCAACTTAGATAAAATAAAAGGCCATTGGCTTTGATGAGGATCTAACATTACTAACATTGAACATTCCTTCTGAAAGGTTGTACAACTTATACAAATCTATGAAAAACACAGGAATGTTGTCGTTTTAATTAATCCCCAAGCAATAAATCCTTTCTGAAATATAACCAGTATTTATTTCTCAGTGAAACGCCTTATTATAATCCGTATACTACCTATACACATTACGGAGTAGTAGTTTTCAACTTTGCTGGTTTTGACAAAACTAGCCTACCAAATGGAAAAACTCAAACGTTAGATAATTTATGTGTGGAACTAAATATTTCATAGGCGTTTCCCGGGTCTAGTTTGACTGAAGAACAAACCGATTGAAAGGTAAGCTTATGTTATTTTTTCAATACTTTTTTAATAAGACGTTCTCACTTCTGTGTCTGTCTTAAATGCACTTACATAAGTGCAATTACATGAACAATGGTCATGCCAGCATCCCTTACACTGGTGCGTGTTGTTTGTGTCCCCTTGCACTAAAATAAACCAGCTAATGTTAGCTATTTTTACGTTTGTTTCGCGGCAGACATTCTTCCTCGTGGTGTTTTACAACAGTTGGCATCCTATGAGTAGTTTTTAAATCAAGTGATTAAACAGCGAATGCTCCAAATGTGTGTTACTTACTAAACGATTATTAATAAAAACCAATTGAAAATTTATGAATTTATCTAAAAGTCACAGTTTTAGTGTCAAAAAAAGGTTTTTAATTTTACCGAGTTGATACTTTGGTGTAGCCAAGCGGTGTCTTCCGAAAGCTCAAACCCCCTGTGGCCAACTTTGACATTAGTTTACTTCTTTGTCTGGGAAAAATAATGTATATGTTGCTACTGATAATTTGAAAAACTAACTGCCTTTACAGTTACATGGTCGTTTACCTAAATGAATGCTAAAATATTAAATACGTGTATGCTGAAAACCGCGAACGTGTCAAACAACTTTTCTGTGACGCGGCCCTAGTCAACTACAATTCTACGGCTCAGAATCAAAGTACTACTTGCATTTGCGTTTGTACACGCATAATCAGTGCCAGATAATCACCGGGTCGAAAACACATTTCAAAACATCTCAGTAAAATCAAAATGTAGGTTCCATTGCAAGATCATTGCTCAGTATTATTTGTACATATCTGCTTATTTAGCCTATAAAGCGGTAATACACAGGCAGATTCTCTCGTTGAAATAGGCTACTATCGTTTTCCCTGCCTCCCCCCACAATTCTCGCCCAATCGGTCTTGTAAAAGTCAAAGCCCTCTGCCCAACAAACTTCTATAATTTATACTGATGATGATCTGGATCTTTTAGCTATGTAATTCCAAAATCCACACGACTTTTGAAAGTAGGCTAGCTGATCTGCTCATTTCTGCAGTCTGCTCCGCAAACTTAAACAAAACAATAAATTGACCAATAAATACATCTTGTTTTCTTAACGCACTGATTTTTCATGCATGCTTAAATAACATCTGTGGTCACAAATACGGCATGCATGCCACTCGCAATCTTTAAAGAAACCAAGGCTTCGGTAGACATAACAAACAAAACATGAAAGGAAAGGTCCAACTTTTCTCATGACAATTGATAGGATCGCTTATCATGCACATTAAGTTCTTATTAGCAGAAGTATTTTAAATGAAACTTTTTTCAAATCCGCTAGGTACATTAATATAGCCTTAACAAATGAATTACCTTGATACTTAAAATGACCCTGCAACATTAATTTAACAACTAGCTTGGCACATACAACGTTCCTAATGCATCACTTACATTCACAACCAATCGACAGCTAAAGTTTAAATGTAATGCGATAGGCCTATGTAATCGTAGCCAAACCGACTGACAACCATACATAGAACATAAAAAATATGTCTCGCTTTATGGATTTCAATCAACGCGACTGAATTCTAAACAAAACTAAAACAAACTAGCTAGCAAGCTAGTAGTAATGCTTGCTACAGGCACAGACGCATCATTTCAATTTCTACTGAAATAATCAACAAGTTAATATTTTGCCGGACATGCTGTTAGGTCATAACAAAATAATGAAAAACCAATGAACACATACACTGAGATTATGTCTCTCTATATTGTTTTCCCGTCACAAACCAATTGAAATTAGTGGAGAAAGGTATCGCTCTAACCGCTGTCCGGGCACAAGTGAAGTACTTCAAAGCATCAAATGTATCACATGCTTTGAGGGGGCGGATCTCTAATTTCCACGACGCGATTGATCTGATATTTGGCTCACTACTCAATGAGACCTCCTTCTCTGTCCTGTGAAAAGCTGTCAAGCGACGGATGCATTTTGGGGTAGTAACAACACAATTAAAGTATTTGAAACACATTTTAGATCAGTTATATATGACCGATCGGAGCCGTCGCTCAAGGTCAGGTCCCGAGAGGGATTGTCTTGAAAATGAGTCGAAGTTTGACCGTTTAATATTATGGGACTGGAAATTTGGCTTAAACGCTAGGGGCGCACCATTTTTGACTGGCCGTTTTGATCTAAAAAAAGGCAGATTCTAAGTTCAGCGTCTACCACCGCGCAGTGGTGAGTTTTAAAATTACAACTGATGTTACAGCGGTAGAAATATGGAAAGATTGAATATCAGTGGCTTAAGGAAATGTGCTTAAACTAATTCATCAATCGTTTGATATTAAATAAAACATTTATTTTTGTATTGAACTGCTTAAAGTTAAGGATTTTTTCGAGTAAGAACAAAACCTACGCTATTTGGAAGCTAACTGAATTAGCAAGCGCTGTATAGATATTAACACTTACAGTATATGTTGTGAAACTAAGTTCTTCTTTTGTATGTCTTAAAAGACTCAGACCAACAAAAACTTTATATTTGTGTAGATTCAAACAGTTTCAAAACGCTACACTGCGTGATTTTCTACACCGCTGCTTGAATGTGCTGTCGTTGGTTACATTGGAGCTGTTACGTTTGTCTAGCCTACTATGAGATTCATTACTGCCTCCCTCTGGATTTACTCATCCAACTTTGTCCGGTCTTTTACGTGTAATCTGATTCCTGACACAGATTACAATGTCGATTTAGCCGTTTCCCTATAATAAAGAGTGTGCTATTCAAGTTACTGTGGCTAAGGTCAGGGCTCTGTGCAGGCCACTTGAGTTCCTCCACACCAAACTCGTCAAACCATGTCTTTATGGACCTTGCTTTGTGCACAGGAGCATAGTCATGTTGGAACAGGAAAGGGCCTTCCCCAAACTGTTGCCACAAAGTTGGAAGCATAAAATTGTCTAAAATGTCTTTGTATGCTGTAGCATTAACTTTACCCTTCACGGGAACTAAGGGGCCTAGCCCAAACCCTGAAAAACAGCCCCAGTCCATTATCCCTCCTCCACCAAACTTTACAGTAGGCACTATGCATTCTGGTAGGTAGCGTTCTCCTGGCATCCGCCAAACCCAGATTCGTCCATCAGACTGCCAGATAGTGAAGTGTGATTCATCATTTCAGAGAACGCGTTTCCACTGCTCCAGAGTGCAGCGGCGGTGAGCTTTACACCACTCCAGCCGACGCTTGGCATTGCGCATAGTGATCTTAGACTTGTGTGCAGCTGCTCGGCCATGGAAACCCATTTCATGAAGCTCCCGACGCACAGTTCTTGTGCTGATGTTGCTGCTAGGTGATTTTAATGCGCTACATGCTTCAGCACTCGGCGGCCCCGCTCTGTGAGTGTGCGTGATCTACCGCTTCGTGGCTGAGCTGTTGTTGCTCCTAGACGCTTCCACTTCACAATAATAGCACTTACAGTTGACAGGGGCAGATCTAGCAGGGCAGACATTTCACGAACTGACTTGTGGCAAAGGTGGCATCCTATGACAGTGCCACGTTTAAAGTCACTGAGCTCTTCAGTACGACCCATTCTGCTGCCAATGTTTGTCTATGGAGATGGCATGGCTATGTGCTTGATTTTATGTGCCTGTTAGCAATGGGTGTGGCTGAAACACATGAACTCAATGATTTGGAGGGGTGTCCACATGCTTTTGACCATATAGTGTATTTAAATGCCTTCCTTTTGTTGCACTATCATAATGTTGCTGCCGTTCTGATGACAAGTTTTTAGTAGTAGTGGTGCCTGGTGGCACTAAATTGCACATCAAACTATGTTGTATTACAGCCATAAGGATTAATTAGAAATGTATGCACCCCTCACAGTTAAAGATTCGCTTAATTACACATAATTCTTTTTTATTATTGATCTGTCTTTATATTAAATTGCATGTCTTTACATTTCAGATGGAAAAAATGAAGGCACTGGGCCACTGTCCTCTCCTTTTCTGGGGGACCAAAAGCACCAGGACAGGGAAGTGGACGGCACAGTCCATGTGCCCAGAAGAGGATAGTTTGCCAGTGCTGGACAAAATGAAAGTCCTTTTTGGCTTTTATTTACAAAGGAGGACTAACTAACAACATTTTCAACTCCAATCTTTCCAAAATGCTCTACAAGATCAATAATTTCATGGAAACCTTTCTATAGAACCTTTGATTGTCTAGTATTTTTATCATATCTCCAATTGATGGTAAGATTAATACCTATGATAGATATACACTCACCGGCCACTTTAGTGGACACCTGTTCAACTGCTCGTTAACAAAAATATCTAATCAGCCAATCACATGGCAGCAACTCAGTTTATTTAGGCATGTAGACATGGTCAAGACGACCTGGTGAAGTTCAAACAGAACATCAGAATGGGGAAGAAAGGTGATTTAAGTGACTTTGAACGTGGATTGGTTGTTGTCTACTGGGATTTTCACGCACAACCATCTCTAGGGTTTACAGAGAATGGTCCAAAAAAGAGAAAATATCCAGTGAGCGGCAGTTCTCTGAGCGAAAATGCCTCGTTGATGCCAGAGGTCAGAGGAGAATGGTCGGACTGATTCAAGATGATAGAAAGGCAACAGTAACTCAAATAAGCACTCGTTACAACCAAGGTATGCAGAAGACCATCTCTGAACGCACAACACATCGAACCTTAAAGCAGATGGGCTACAGCAGCAGAAGACCACACCAGGTGCCACTCCTGTCAGCAAATAACAGGAAACTGAGGTTACAATTCGCACGGGCACACCAATATTGGACAATAGAAGATTGGAAAAATGTTGCCTGGTCTGATGAGTCTCGATTTCTGCTGCGACATTCGGACGGTAAGGTCAGATTTTGGCGTAAACAACATGAAAGCATGGATCCATCCTGCCTTGTATCAACGGTTCAGGCTGGTGGTGGTGGTGTAATGGTGTGGGGGATATTTTCTTGGCATACTTTGGGCCCCTTAGTACCAATTGAGCATCGTTTAAATGCCACAGCCTACCTGAGAATTGTTGCTGACCATGTCCATCCCTTTATGACCACAGTGTACCCATCTTCTGATGACTACCTTTAGCAGGATAACGCGCCATGTCACAAAGCTCAAGTCATCTCAAACTGGTTTCTTGAACATGACAATGAGTTCAATGTACTCAAATGGCCTCCACAGTCACCAGATCTCAATCCAATAGACCACCTTTGGGATGTGGTGGAACGAGACATTCGCATAATGGATGTGCAGCCGACAAATCTGCAGCAGCGGAGTGATGCTATCATGTCAATATGGACCAAAATCTCTGAGGAATGTTTCCAGCACCTTGTTGAGTCTACGCCACAAAGAATTAAGGCAGTTCTGAAGGCAATAGGGGGTCCAACCCGGTACAAGCAAGGTGTCCGTAATAAAGTGGCCAGTGAGTGTATATCAAAGTGTCTATATACAGTGCCTTGCAAAAGTATTCACCCCCCTTGGCATTTTTCATGTTTTGTTGCCTCACAACCTGGAATTAGAACGGATTGTTTGAAGGTTTGCATAATTTTATCCACAGAACATGCCTACAACTTTGAAGATGTGATTTCTTTTTCTTTTCGGGAAGCAAACAACAAATAGGGAAGCAAACAACAAATCTTTGTCTTTGTAACTTTTGAGAAGCCTTCTCACAGTGGGTGTTTGTGCCAACAGGTATTGCTGCATTGTCTTTCATAACTGGATCAGGACAGACTATCACAAGTGCATCAATGGTCTCTGTCACGCCTACATCAGCTTCCCTGAACTCCAGCTTAAGTGACAAATAGCCATCGTACGGGTAATCAGCAGGACTGAGACCCCATATCTGCAGGGCACTGATGTGTGTCAATGGCAGGTGAGTCAGGTATCTGTTGTAGAAGGATCTGTAGAGCAGAGTGACTTGAGAACCAGTGTCAAGTATGGCTTTAGCGTAAATGCCTTCAATCTGTACTGGCACAGCAGAATTAGGGCCAACTAAGCCTTGGGGAATAGTGTCTTCCACTTCTTTTTCTGTTTTGATGCTCTTGGAACATATCTTTACCAGCGGGACACCAGGCCGTTCCACTACTGGGCCCCGTGGTAGTTTTTCAATTTCTTTGTCAGTTTGATAAGACGTTTGTTGACTCTTTGAAGGTTTTCTGCATTTCCGCACTCTCGCATGTAGTGACCATCTTCTCCACATCTGTAACAAAACACACCAGGAACATCTGAACTAGTCTTAGGTCTTTGTGCAGATGGGTTTCTTTTGTACTTGTTTTTATTCGGAGGTTCGTGCTTTTGGTTTCCGGTCGAACTGTAGCCGCTGCAACGGTTGAAACTTTTAGATTGCTAATTTCAGCTTTGATTGCACTGAGTTCACTTTTGAGTCCTTCCACCTCCGGATCAATTTTGACTTCAGGTGAGGGTTTGGTGACAGAAGTGACAAGTTTTGACATTACTGCACTTTTGGCATCATTCCTGGTTTGTAGCATATCCTCTTCCTCTCGGACTTCTTTCAAAAGTTCACTGAAGGATGGGGGTTCTCTTAGCTTGTGTGTCATACGTATACGCATTGCAATCATGTCATGTGGTAAGGCGCCTCGTACAACTTGTTCAGTGCGTAGTCTGTTCATGTCAGATAACTGCATGCGTCTTTGCGTCTCCGTTTCCTGGTTATCACTCAAAATCATGACATAACTATAAATTAAATATACCTGGGTTTTTTAGCTTATAAACAAACCATATTATTTGTATCTGTATTTATAAACTGTTTTTAACACATCATTCAAATATGTATTTTATCTTCCTTATAGAACTATGAAATTATCTAATTATTTATCACATTAAATGCATATCATTATGATAATAAACCAAATGCATTTTCATCAATGAAAGAAAAACAAAATATCCTGATTGCTGAATTATCAGGTTATTACACACAGATATGAACCGTTACAGATTGTGACAAGGGCCGCCTTTTTTGTGACCTCACTATTTTTGGAGTTTTTTTGCAGGGGAGCCGTAAAAACGTCTTGTTAGTTGCTCTTCAAACTTCTTCACTGTTGTTTTAATGGTGATCTGTGAGTTTTCCAACCAAAATATTACCGGATCTCTCCTCGCTTCCTCCTTTTTCCCCTTCTCAACCAATCAGCGATTAGGATTTGGAAGACTGCAGAGTATCTGTGTCTGCAGCCCTCTCCGAGCTATGCTTTCCCAGAAACCCCCTCTCTGCGTAGCTATGCAGAGACGCTTATGTGCTTTTTCATGCACAATAAACCAGGCTTTATAAAACAAAGATCTTGCTATTTTCCGATATAGACATTATTGTCTATGTAGGGAAACCAATCCTCAAACCATCCCCCTCATTCCAGAGAATCAAAGCATGGTCTCTCAACACAAAGGGTCATAAAACCTTAACTCTATTCCAGCAATTCCAACTGCTACTTTAAGGATTTATGAATTGGGATTAAGAAACTGTCGCAAAGGAACAATCAATTAAATGATTGGACATTGACAATGAGAAGAAATTGTAACATCAATTGTTTGTATTTTGTAATAATTATATATTTTGTATTGTTTTACTAAGCTAACTAACATAATTAGCCTAGTCATGTTTGGTATCCAAATGTCCACCATGATATTTTGTAAACTTTGCAAACGTTTATATAGAACATATTCTTAGCATACAAGTATAAATAGAAAGAAAATGATTTGAGCTAATCAAGCTGAAAACCTTATCTCATACAGTGAGATAATTTACACCTCTAGTCCCTGACCAGTGGCCAATCAGGTGACCTCAGCCACCTTTTGGAAACCCCCTCTCAAACTATAAATAGAGTTCTCATCCAGGGAACCTGGCTTTTTAAGATCCACACGTAAAAATTGCACCCAACCTTATTCTTTGACCACGTGTCTGCAAGCAACTCTTTGGACAAAGGATTTTAGGCCTTTTCCTCACTACAAGGCCGGAAAACCTTGCACACTTTCAAACTGAACCAGCGCACGATTAACACGTCAAAGAAGACCAAAAACCCACGTTGCTTTTCCATGTTTATTCAAACAAGGAACTAACTTTCAGAACTTTACCAAAGGAACCACGGACTTCTCAAATGGGCTCCAGCCGCAACAACAAGCTAATAAAACCAATCCGTGAGCCACAGCTCCGCCTTTCTTCTCACAGTAACGTAACCCATGCTTATCAAACGTTGAGCGTTGGATGCTATAACTTAGATAATTTCTGATGTGTTGTGCTTACCATAATTTATCAATATTTCAACTGTTATACTGTGTATGTTTAGCTACTAACCACTTTAGTTTATTAATGTCATCATTTAGTCATTCTTTGTAGTACTGTAATTTTCATGTGTTTTAGACTAGTAAATAAATAGAATTGCTTTGCAACCAATCCCAGCTGTGTCATATCTTCGTTTCCATACAATCATTTATTCTCGTAATTTAGAACGTCACTACTTCAGAATTGAGATTAAAACTTCAACTAGGCCTACTTATTAAATTAATGCCAAATCAGACCTGGTTTCCCATCGAGCCATGCAATAAGCTTAAATCTTTGGGTGGTGCCCCCTTTAATTATTTAATATCAAATTGATCGATTATAATATTAATTTATGAATTAATTGATAATCTACAAAATTGATAAAGAGTAGTTTACACATAAGTAGTGAACCAGAAACCCTACATCTATAATAAGTCACATTTTACTACTTACAGTGCCTTGCAAAAGTATTCACCCCCTTGGCATTTTTCATGTTTTGTTGCCTCACAACCTGGAATTAGAACGGATTGTTTGAAGGTTTGCATCATTTTATCCACAGAACATGCCTACAACTTTGAAGATGTGATTTTTTTTTTATTGTGAAGCAAACAACAAATGGGACAAAATAACAGAAAACTTCAGCGTGCATAACTATTCACCCCCCTAAAGTCAGTACTTTGTAGAGCCACCTTTTACGGCAATTACAGCTGCAAGTCGCTTTGGATAAGTCTCTTTGAGCTTGCCACATCTTGCCACTGGGATTTTTGCCCATTCCTCAAGGCAAAACTGCTCCAGCTCTTTCATGTTGGATGGTTTCCGCTTGTGAACAGCAATCTTCAAGACTGACCACAGATTCTCAATTGGATTGAGATCTGGGCTTTGACTAGGCCATTCCAACACATTTAAATGTTTCCCCTTAAACCACTCGAGTGTCGCTTTAGCAGTATGCTTTGGGTCATTGTCCTGCTGGAAGGTGAACCTCCGTCCCAGTCTCAAATCACAGGCAGACTGAAACAGGTTTTGCTCAAGAATATCCCTGTATTTAGCACCATCCATCTTTCCCTCGACTCGAATCAGTTTCCCAGTCCCTGCTGCTGAAAAACATCCCCACTGCATGATGCTGCCACCACCATGTTTCACTGTGGGGATGGTGTTCTTGGGGTGATGGGATGTGTTGGGTTTGCGCCATACATAGCGTTTTCCTTGGTGGCCGAAAAGTTTAATTTTAGTCTCATCTGACCAGAGCACCTTCCTCCATACATTTGGGGAGTCGCCCACATGCCTTTTGGCAAACTCAAAACGTGCCATCTTATTTTTAACACTAAGTAATGGCTTTTATGTAATGGAACTCTGCAGCTCCTTTAGGGTTACCTTTGGTCTCTGTGCTGCCTCTCTGATTAATGCCCTCCTTGCCCGGTCTGTGAGTTTTGGTGTGCGGCCCTCTCTTGGCAGGTTTGTTGTGGTACCATGTTCTTTCCATTTGAAGATGATGGATTTGATGGTGCTCCGGGGATCATCAAAGATTTGGATATTTTTTTATAACCCAACCCTGACTAGTACTTCTCAACAACTTTCTCAACAATTTTTTTATTCTCATTTCACTTCACCAACTTAGACTATTTTGTGCAGATCCATCACATAAAATTCAGATTAAAAAAGCGTTTAAATTACAGGTTGTAATGTAACAAAATAAGTAACTAGCCAAGGGGGGTGAATACTTTTGCAAGGCACTGTAGTCCATCTCTCTACTGCATATTGCAAACCCTTTAGCCATGATCTGGAGGTTATCGCAGAGGTTTTATTCCAAAAAGAATAAATCATACTGACCAGTAATATGTTACTTTTCCCCTCCATGCTGGTTGTTTAATACAGTGGTTACTGCTTACAAAGTAGCGCAGCAACTAAGGTGGGCAGGGCTTTTGCGATAGGCTAATTGAACTGTCTTTGTGACTTAAACTCCTGCCATCCATGCCCCAGTAATGAATCCTCTTTCAAAGTCACTTAGATCTTTTCTTCTTGCCATCTTGATGCAAAATCAGAATCAACTGAGCCTATTCAGCATGTCTGTGCATGCCACAGAACATGATTTGATGTTTTTTTCTAACTTGTAATTTGCAGTGCACTTATGTGGAAGCATTTGCATTGGTTCTGAAATATGGTTGGCTGTTAGGATGAATATAAGATATCACATATCACAAATGCACTTTCTAAATAGCTTTGTCAAATCTTGAGTCGTGTTAATCATGCCTTCATATTATCCCGCATTTTCCATATTGTGCTGTAGTCAGTGTTGTGCTAGTTACTGGAAATTTGTAGTTAGTTACTTGTTACCTCTTTAAAAAGTAACTAAGTCACTTTAACGATTACTCCCCCTCACAGTAATGCGTTACTAGGGTTAGTAACATTTGAGTTTCCCAATTTACTCTAACTCTCTGAAGTTTAGGCTTTATTTTTTTATCCCACACTGCGAACTTGTGATCATTCTGTGGTATTTTGGATTAGCCAATAGGCCCCGATATATACATATATTTTAAAACAGCAACACAAATAATAATCTAATAAACCATGAATTGTCTACTAAGCAATTGATGCATAAACCACACACAAAATATTTGTTCAACATATTTATTCTAGCTTCAAATGGCCAACCAACAAGCCTCAAAACGCACTGCTTACATTCCCAGCTCAAAATAATATTCCCACATTCAGCGGACAAAATAATGTGATTTAAGCTTCACAAAATGGTCAGCAATGAACGTTATTTAAGTTTAAAGTAACAATATATTTCCCGTACTGTATGTGTTTAAGCCACCCTCCAGATCAGCCGAGCAAACAGTAAGTTTTGATCAAGCTGGTACCGCTGCTGTGACGTTAGCTAGGTAAAGTTCATACTCACTAACTTACAACTACAACCACTAAAGATACATTTCTTAGCAAACGTAGTAGTTACCACACTTTCTTCCAGAACTAAACATCAGAGTTTAGAATACCAGGCACCCCTTAAAAGTATTTACTTTGTTATGAAACATATTTAGGTAACACTACAGATTTAAACAACATTAGCAAACGTTAAATAGCATGTGTGGTTGGCTGTAACCTTCTTACCCACGCTAATAAAATAACTTCGAGGGGGAATAAGAAGGGGGGCTATACAGAACGGTGAGCTCCCGAACTGCACGCACAAAAATATAAAGAGGAAAGAGCATAAACAGTAAAGAGTGACCATGACGAGGCCAAAAAAAATATTGGTATCAGAAAAATGGGGCAAATAACAGTAACGGCCCCTTTTTAAGTTTTGGTAACTGTAATTTAGTTACTCAAATGTGAAGAATAATGTGCTACTTTACTAGTTACCGCCAATAGTAGTGAAATGTCTGTAACTTTGTAATGCGTTACTCCTAACACTGGCTATAGCCAACGGTTATTTATTAAATATGATTCTGAATTAAATGTGTTGTTTAAAGTGCATGCGAAAGAATTGCAAATACGTAATGCAACTTAAATTAAAATAAGTAAAACAAAGTCAAAGTCTGCTGCCACCAATATTTATTTTTAGTGGCACTGGACAGATTTACGGTCGCAAATGCCAAAATTGGTAGCAGTCTGGGAGCCCAGAATTGTTACTAATTTAATAAATTTGCGAAAATATGGAGTTTACAGAATAAAAATCTAACTTGTTGAAATAATAGCTCTAACACAGGTGCCTTCTAACATTTATTTTTCACAAAGCTACGCAGTGTGGCCTGCGGCCCAGGGCCAATGCTGCGGTTGGCGCTGCTGTGAGTTGTGGTTTGTTTGGGTGCTTCCACCTCATATGGTTGAGCATGGACCCTGTACTATAACTTAATTTAATTTGACCTTTTATTTCTCTTTTTTGTCAAAGAAATCCACCCACTGCGTGAGTGCTTTAGTATTCCCCACCACTATATCCGCCACTATACTGTTTAGGAAATATTAAAGATGTTTGCTCCATGTAAAAATAAAGTATTTAACCATTTTGACCCCTATGACTCGGGGTTGTGTCAATCAATCATTCATTATAAAATCATTCTTCAAAAAAATTTGCTCTATAGACAATTTTTGTTTTGTATACACAGTAGGCCTGTAGCTTTAATTCGAGACCGATTTGGTCGATGTATGTTGTTCACAGACTTTGACAAATCTGCAAAAGTCAAGAACGTTCTTAAGATAGGCGATGCCCAACACAATGAAACTATCCGCAATTTCTGTTGATCTAGTGCTATTTTTTAGGTTTACGACGTCATTATGTTTGAATGTATTGTGTTTTCGAGCCATGACTTCGAAGTTTTGTTTATCTCAGTCATTGTGCAGAATACAAAAAAAAAAAATCACACAAAATTATCCAGTAATGACAGCTGCTCTAGCCGCAATGTTGAAGATTTGGAGAAGGAATTGATCAAGCTGAGGACAAGTGAGTACTTTCAAATTGTAATAATAATTAGATTCAAGTGAATAATAGCCTTTTGTTAATTCCCGCTGATGTGTTGAGAGTAAATCTAGCCTAGTGTGCACACTTTATCCTGGCGTAATTTAGGACAATAATCTATAATATTGATTAATAGTAATTTGTTACTATTTTCCAAATGATACTAGTTTACTATTTTGTTTGAATTATCATATAACCTACAATCAAATAGGCTGAATGGTGTGAGATGCAAATCTTTACAGACAATAGTGTGTTGACGTGTGCTCAGGCACTCCGCACGAAGTTTGATGCCACGACAAACATTGTGACTGAATTGTACCTGATATTACTATTATTATTTTTGTGACAAATTTTTTAGATTTTATTAGTGTTGATGATGAACCGAGTGAAGCTCAACCTGCAATTCCTGTAAATCAACCAGCACCATCCAGCGCTGCCCATCACAGACCAGCAGACATCTCTTCATACACTTCTGTAGCCCAGCAATACACAAGGAACTATGTGCAAAGAACCACAATAAACCACTGGATTTCATCCCAGGAGCGAGGAAATATGATCATACTCCTGTGGCCATTTCTACCGCCAATGTGTACATGCAGATAAGGCAACAGTAGGCCGCAGGAGGTTCAAACTGTAAAAGAATGACACTAAATTGCAGTGTTAGGAGTGTCAGAGTGTATGATACTTGACAGAAACTGCCAACAGTAACAAAGTTAGGGACCACCGAAAGATTTGCCTTTTCAGGGTGGTAGAGCATTTTGACTCTAAAAACGAATATTGACAATGGTCACAACATTGTAAATAGTTTCAATAGGAAAGTGTTTAATAAGGTCCCATAACTAAGATGCTAGACACCGGTGCCTACATCATATCTGAATATGACTTTACTTTGATGCTTGCTTTGCTGTGTTTTGCAAATAAAACTGAAGAAATGCAATGGGCTTTTTTTTGTCTAAAAATGTGGTTTGGGTGTCACACTTTACTGAATCTAGGGATATGTGTTACTTCACCGTACCATTGTAACTGCAATATTAGTTAAAAAGCTGAAAAAATGGTCATTAAAGCTCCTAGGTCTCAGGGTTAATAATGCTAAGCAGTCATATTTCCCCATTTCTGAGAACTTTTTAGGCTACTGCTTGTGATCTTTTTGTATTCCAGCCAAATGCCCCCCAATTAGATTCGTTCTGCCACCGACCCTGGAATAGAGGCACTGAGTTTGAAGGTAGGCCTTGAAATACATCCACAGGTACACCTCCAATTGACTCAAATTATGTCAATTAGCCTATCAGAAGCTTCTAAAGCCATGACATCATTTTCTGGAATTTTCCAAGCTGTTTAAAGGCACAGTCAACTTAGTGTATGTAAACTTCTGACCACTAGAACTGGGATCTATGGCTCATTTACGGGTCGGGTCGGTAATTTCGCGTTTCCACTGGCAAACGTTGTGGATGGTACTGTAGATATCCGTTTCAGCCTATCTTGCCGTTTTCTTCATACGGACGGATACTTGAGTCAAGGCATGTGACATGACGAGTACTCGTGTCAAGGGGGGAAGGTGGGTAAATTGTTAGTGTGAGGGGTTTAATTCCTATCTCCCGCTAATAACAGCTTGTCAGTGAATTCTTGACTTTGGAAAAAATGCCTTGCAAACGTGCTGTTTTCGGCTTGCAGGGAAAGTAGCAAACCTGTTCATCTACCATCATGATTTTTATGTGTGCAGGAGCTGGCTAAGATTTTTATATGTAAGCGAGTCAGAGGTTGTGATTTTTGGTGTTGTGAAGTTAACTCCCGCCCATTTTCCTGCCTCCTATGATGTTTACTTGGACAGTCACAAGGACTGCCCCACTTTCGATTTTACTTGTTGAACGGTGGGCATGGAATGTAAAAAGAAGAGTGATCATGATGACCTTTATGCAAAAGACCAAACAATGATTTAGTCACTATCTGGTAAGCACTTTTCTAATGCCATCATCATAGGAACAAATACTGAGCATAGGTTTCCAACTTCACTTTGACGATAAAAAGCTATTATTAAGCTATTCAATTATTTTCCAAACGCCTTCATGTCACTGTGGAAAATAGTATGTGATCAATACATTCAGTAAGTGTTTGGTTGCAGTTATTGCTGCTAATGTTGACTAAACCTGTTATTCAGTCTAAGAAAATACTTTTTAATCACACAGAGGAATTGGATGGACGTACTATGTATGGAGTACATTTTTTTCTATTTTGGAGTTGAAGGGTTGTACAGTGCCTTGCAAAAGTATTCACCCCCCTTGGCTAGTTACTTATTTTGTTACATTACAACCTGTAATTTAAACGCTTTTTTAATCTGAATTTTATGTGATGGATCTGCACAAAATAGTCTAAGTTGGTGAAGTGAAATGAGAATAAAAAAATTGTTGAGAAAGTTGTTGAGAAGTACTAGTCAGGGTTGGGTTATAAAAAAATATCCAAATCTTTGATGATCCCGGGAGCACCATCAAATCCATCATCTTCAAATGGAAAGAACATGGTACCACAACAAACCTGCCAAGAGAGGGCCGCACACCAAAACTCACAGACCGGGCAAGGAGGGCATTAATCAGAGAGGCAGCACAGAGACCAAAGGTAACCCTAAAGGAGCTGCAGAGTTCCATTACATAAAAGCCATTACTTAGTGTTAAAAATAAGATGGCACGTTTTGAGTTTGCCAAAAGGCATGTGGGCGACTCCCCAAATGTATGGAGGAAGGTGCTCTGGTCAGATGAGACTAAAATTAAACTTTTCGGCCACCAAGGAAAACGCTATGTATGGCGCAAACCCAACACATCCCATCACCCCAAGAACACCATCCCCACAGTGAAACATGGTGGTGGCAGCATCATGCAGTGGGGATGTTTTTCAGCAGCAGGGACTGGGAAACTGATTCGAGTCGAGGGAAAGATGGATGGTGCTAAATACAGGGATATTCTTGAGCAAAACCTGTTTCAGTCTGCCTGTGATTTGAGACTGGGACGGAGGTTCACCTTCCAGCAGGACAATGACCCAAAGCATACTGCTAAAGCGACACTCGAGTGGTTTAAGGGGAAACATTTAAATGTGTTGGAATGGCCTAGTCAAAGCCCAGATCTCAATCCAATTGAGAATCTGTGGTCAGTCTTGAAGATTGCTGTTCACAAGCGGAAACCATCCAACATGAAAGAGCTGGAGCAGTTTTGCCTTGAGGAATGGGCAAAAATCCCAGTGGCAAGATGTGGCAAGCTCAAAGAGACTTATCCAAAGCGACTTGCAGCTGTAATTGCCGTAAAAGGTGGCTCTACAAAGTACTGACTTTAGGGGGGTGAATAGTTATGCACGCTGAAGTTTTCTGTTATTTTGTCCCATTTGTTGTTTGCTTCACAATAAAAAAAATAATCACATCTTTAAAGTTGTAGGCATGTTCTGTGGATAAAATGATGCAAACCTTCAAACAATCCGTTCTAATTCCAGGTTGTGAGGCAACAAAACATGAAAAATGCCAAGGGGGGTGAATACTTTTGCAAGGCACTGTATATTCATAATATTAAAATCATCAAGGAATGGGGCTCAAAAATAATTGAAGCAAAAGCATAGGCTACAGACGTCAATGAAACTTTGAATGAAAAACCCCTTAACCTCATCCTAAAATGCGACCAGCACAGCCTTGTGCAGCGGTCATGCTCTTGCACTGCCGGTTAGGTAATTTCTGTTTATATATTTTTATTGAATTATTTTATCAGTCAACATCATCCTATCAATTTCAGCAGAAAGTCACATGTTAAACGTTTAGCCCCAACATAACAAGCTAATTAGAGCTAGTAGTAGCTAGTCCTCTTTTAATGGTCCCGTTAGCACAAATAACTATAAGGTCACGTTAGATAACATTGTTGTCCAAGGAATGTATAAATGTTGACAAGCATTTCACAACCCAAGAGATGTGACTGTGATTTGCTGATTTCCAAAACAAATGACCAATGGTACTGAGGCTGGGATTTTTAACAGGTCACCAGGTTACTGTTCTCATGTTGTGGGCCTAATGCACACCCTGGACCTTTGGCTTTGGTGTGCAAGAAAATACGACATCTCCTCCACAAGCCAACCTCAACAGTGGCACAAAGTCAGAGGTTAAAAAAAAAAAACTGGTCAACCCCAGTGTTTAATGTGGTGGCAGCCAAAGTAAAACGTACGCGGAAACCCATCATGCCCAGTTACACCCACAACAAGTACGCTTCTTCTTTCTGTGTACTGTCTAGCACCATACACAATACTCACCATCAGTCAGACTCTTCTGAATGTATTTCTGTTTTTTGGAAAGCACTAGGAACAGGCTTATATGATCTACTGAGAGAGATGTCAGATGCACCCACAAGCTACATTGCAGTTGAAACACCACTTGAGGTAGAAGTCGGAGGCAGGAAGTATGCTGTGGGTTGTGGTCTAAGCCACCAGGTGAGATAGAATAAGATAAGACACTGTTCAAAAAGGGGGACCGGAGAGTGTGTGCCAACTACAGAGGCATCACATAACTCAGCCTCCCCAGGAAAGTATACTCCAGGGTGCTGGAAAGGAGGGTTCGACCGATAGTCGAACCTCGGATTGAGGAGGAACAACGCGGTTTCCGGCCTGGTCGTGGAACAACAGACCAGCTTTTTACCCTCGCGAGGATCTTTGAGGGGGCCTGGGAGTATGCCAACCCGGTCTACACGTGTTTTGGGGATTTGGATAAGGCGTATGATTGGGTTCCCCGGGAGATACTGTTGGAGGTGCTGCGAGAGTATGGGGTGAGGGGGTCTCTACTCAGGGCCATCCAATCTCTGTACTCCCAAAGCGAGAGCTGTGTCCGGGTTCTCGGCAGTAAGTCGGACTCGTTTCCGGTGAGGGTTGGCCTCCTCCAAGGCTGCGCTTTGTCACCTATCCTGTTTGTGATATTCATGGACAGGATCTCACGGCGTAGCCGCGGGGGGGGGGCTGCGGGTTGGTGGGCAGAGGATTGCATCACTGCTTTTTGCAGATGATGTGGTCCTAATGGCATCATCGGTCTGCGACCTGCAGCACTCATTGGATCGGTTTGCAGCCGAGTGTGAAGCGGCTGGGATGAGGATCAGCACCTCCAAATCTGAGGCCATGGTTCTCAGCAGGAAACCGATGGATTGTCTACTCCAAGTAGGGAATGAGTCTTTACCCCAAGTGAAGGAGTTCAAGTATCTCGGGGTCTTGTTCTCGAGTGAGGGTAAAATGGAACGAGAGATGGGCCGGAGAATTGGAGCAGTGGGTGCGGTGTTGCAGTCGCTTTATCGCACCGTTGTGACGAAGAGAGAGCTGAGCCAGAAGGCAAAGCTCTCAATCTACCGGTCTATCTTCGTTCCTACTCTCACCTATGGTCATGAAGGGTGGGTCATGACCGGCAGAACGAGATCGCGGATACAAGCGGCGGAAATTAGTTTCCTCCGGAGGGTGGCTGGCATCTCCCTTAGGGATAGGGTGAGAAGTTCAGCCATTCGTGAGGGACTCGGAGTAGAGCCGCTACTTCTTTGCATAGATTCAGATTCAGATTCAGATTCAACTTTATTGTCATTGCGCATGTCACAAGTACAAAGCAACGAAATACAGATTGCATCTCAACCAGAAGTGCTTTTAGCAGTGTTTAAATAACATAATTTACAAAGTGCAGTATGAAATGATATAAAAAAGATATACATATGTGCAGTGTCTATATCTATGTCTATGAACAGGCTATGGTAACAGTATAGATAAATTACGATATGAGTAGTGTACAGTAGTGGGTGATTTACATTATCTACAGAATGTTAAGTATACAGTATGTACAGTGCAGTACAGTACAGTGCAATGGATGATTTACATAATCTACAGAATATATAGTATACTGTATGTACAGTAGTGCAGGGAAAATGATTTACATTATAAACAGCATATCTACAGTAGTGCAATGATACTTGGTAGAGTCCTGGTGCTCAGATCCGTGTGTATATGTGTTAGGGGTGGGGTGGGGCATGGGGGGCAGAGTTCAGCAGGGAGACAGCTGTGGGGAAGAAGCTGTTCCTGAACCTAGTGGTCTTGGTCCGTAGGCTCCTGTAGCGCTTCCCAGAGGGCAGGAGGGCAAACAGTCCATGTGCTGGGTGGCAGGAGTCTTTTCTAATGTTTATGGCCCTCCTAAGACAACGCTTCCTGTAGATGTCCTTTATAGAAAGGAGCCAGTTGAGGTGGTTCGGGCATCTAGTAAGGATGCCACCTGGCCGCCTCCCTAGGGAGGTGTTCCAGGCACGTTCAGCTGGGCGGAGGCCGCGGGGCAGATTTAGGACCAGGTGGAGGATTATATCTCCACACTGGCATGGGAACGCCTTGGAATCCCCCAGTCAGAGCTGGTAAATGTGGCCCGGGAAAGGGAAGTTTGGGATGCCCTGCTGGAACCGCTACCTCCGCGACCCGACCCCGGACAAAGCGAATGAAGATGATGATGACGCCAAATAAATTTTTTCCCAGGTTTATTAAAATGTTAAAAACGATTTCATAAATGGACTGTCATATTATATAAACAAATAGAAACAATAGCAAAGTGTTTTTTTTTTTTTTTCTCAATGGTGCTGGAGGTGGAGGCCTATGTGCAGCATTTTGCAAATCACACCTGCTTCAGTACAACCACAACTAGTGTTATTTTTTTATTGTATATGAATTGAACTACCTAGTGAAAGACAAAAAAACATGTTACAATTATAGAGGTATGTACTTAATTAAATGAATTATTATTGTTACTTGTCTACCTTTTGGTTGGAGGCTTTCGACAGCCTCCTTGATGCTAATTTGTCTGGTTAGACACTCGGACACCAACTACAAGGTTGGGAAATCAGGAGTAGGCAGTCCATTCACAAAATACTACAAAGGTTGAAGCAAAATAAGTTTGTAATTGCCTGTTGGGATATCATGTTCAACCTTCATATAATCTGTACAAAACGAATGTTAAGCCTCCAGCATGGAGACTCACTTTAAATGCAACCCAACCCATTCTATAGCGAAGTTAACGTTAGATAGCTAAACCTTACAGCAGGTAACATTAGTTTGCTGGTTGTAATGGTAATACTAGTAATGTAATATTAGTGGTAATAATACTAGTTAACCATACTTTTAAATCCAGTTTTGACAATGTTATCTCCGATAGCTACACAATGACAACATCATTACAAAGACATTAGGCAGCTAGCTTACCTTGGAGCAGACAAACATATGTTTATTTACCTTCAAGGTATTTAGCTGGGAATATGGCCTCCCACACGTTTTTATCCACTGCCGGCATCTTTCCTCTTGGGTTTTGGCAAGGGGAAATACATGACTTCCCCTCTAAACATTTGGGGTATCTACTATCGATTTACAGGTGCCATGGGCACACAGTTTCACCATTATACCAAAATCTTGACAGACCTTCTTCGAGTAGTAAGCGGTTGCTAAGATACGATTGGACAAAGATCGTTTGGGGGCGTGGTTTTGCGAAAGGTCAATCGGCAGGAACAGTGACTAAAGTGATAGAAGCATTTCGATCTATGTGAAAGACATCAGCAAATAGGGTCGTAAATTGTGGTTAACAGCGCACATTTGATGATCAGGATGCTTGTGCATTAGTGCGATATGTGGAAAAACGATATGATCAGATGAGTCATCTTTCACCCTATTCTCAATCAGTGGGCAAGTGGCATGTGTGGCGTTCACTGAGAATGGTATGAATGGCATGAATGTTGGACCCCTACAGTGAAGGGATCCTGTGGCTGTTATACTGTGGGGAGCATTTTGCTGGCATGGTTTGGGTCCACTTGTCCCCTTAGACGGAAGGGTCACTGCAAATCAACAAGTTTTTTTGAGTGATCACCTTTATCCTATGATGAAACATTTCTATCCTGATGTAAGTGGTCTCTTCCAGGATGACAATTCCCCCACCCATAGGGCATGAGGGGTCACTGAATGAATGATTTGATGAGAATAAAAATGATGTGAATCATATGCAATGGCCTTTGCAGTCACCAGATCTCAACCCAACTGAAAACCTATGGGAGATTTTGGGCCGATGTGTTAGACAGCGCTCTCCACCACCATCATAAAAACACCAAATGAGGGAGTATCTTTAGAAGAATGGTGTTCCCTCCCTCCAGTAGAGTTCCAGAGACTTGTAGAATCAATACCAAGGCGCACTGAAGCTGTTCTCGCTGCACTTGGTGGCCCTACACCTTACTAAGACATGTTGGTTTTTCCTTTAATTTGTCACCCGTCTGTATGTATATAAAATTATAATTAAAAAATTGTTTTATATACAGTATATACACAAAATGTGTACAATACAATACTTACTGGCTGATGTTGGCAATAGTGTCCATCCAGCTGCGGATGCGGACCTTATTCCTGACATTGGGGGGGTTGCTGAACTCGTGGACAATGGCAATGTGGTAGGGATAGGGCCCCTGAAACAGCTGCCGCTCTAGAGCCAGGGAGTCAATCTAATAGTTGTACACAAGAACATAATAGGTTTTTACAACCGAGCGATAAAGGAGTCGATTTTGAGCACATGTTCTATGGTTCAAGGCCATGAAATCAAAAGTATTCTTGGTAGTGTGTAATCTTACATAATATAGTGACCACAGAACTGTAACTGCCCACAGACAACGTATTATATCTATGTAAAGTCATGGCATATGTTGAAAAAGCCACTCCGACCTGCTGCATGGGGCGCATGTAGATGATGCGGTTCCTCTCTGGGGGCATGCGCAGGATCTGATCTAGGACCTGCTCAATGTCCAGCTTTTTACACTGTGCAAAGTCGAAGCGATTAACGATGGGAGCACTGCTTACAAGGAGCTGCTTCAACACTCTGCAGCGAGTGGCTGAGGGAAGGGGGTTGGCGAAAAGATGGGAACAAAATGTTTTCAAGCCAGCCACATTACATTGACAACCAGTTTCAATAAATAAAGGAGAAATAAATACATTTTGCATATATCTTATAAATGCAGTACATCCCAGACTATTAATCCTTCAATTCAATATTTGAAGAATCCCTTGATGGAATAGTAACCCTGGGGTGCAACCACATGGGAGGGAAAGATATTGTGAGGAAACTACCATGAACAAACATCATCTTGGGGCAGTCCTTCAGCACTAGGTCTGTGATGCCACAATTAGTCAGTGTGATGCCAACTAGATTTTTCGATTTCAGAGACAGCACCTGGAGCACATACACACATATTTGGAGGGATTAGCTATTAGCTGCACATCTATCAAAGGAAAGGCTTAAGCATTTAAGCAGAATGCCTGGAGCACATACAGAAGAGACAGTTCTATTAAATGTACTGATCTACAATTAGCTTGTAGGTAGTTGACCATATGGAGATGTGTGTGTGCACCTGTGTGTGGTCATCCTCTGTAACTGGGTCCGAGGTGCTGGTAGACTTGTCCACCATGCTTCTCTTTCTGACCATTAGACGAGGTTTGGCTCTGGACAGGTCTACATGGCAAAAGCGATGCACAGAAAGCATGAACAAGCTCCACAAGAGAATGCATCCATTTTAATGGGTCGCACACCAACAAACATGTTCTTCTTTGCAACATTTGATACCATTTAGTGGATTTGATCCATATTTTTAGAAAACCTTTTTCAATAGCACGAGTGAATTAGCAAATGATTGCTACCAATTATACAAACGATCAAACATGGTATTAGGTGGCGAAACATGGTTCTTAACTTAGTAGAAAACTTACCAGCTTCGGGCACCAGAGGCACTGAAGAGAGGCGACTGCAAGCTCGGGTCAGCGGACGCCGGGACGTGAGTCCACTTAATGGGGGCTCTTGCTCCTGTCCCTGCCCCACAGGCAGATCTCCTGCCCTTGACAGACTGTTCCCTCTAGGCTCAATAACCACCTCCTCTCCTCCACCTTTATCCCCACTTCTACCAGGTGTTCTGTGCCCTCTTTCTGTTCCAGTTGAAGATGCATGCTCTATGGTGTTTGTATTGCCTTGAGTCCTTGCTCTTGGAAGAGGGCTAGCTCTGCAATAGCAGCTAGTCCCGTCAGTCCTCGCCTCTTCCTGATTGGCATATTCATCTCTCCATCGAATACAGCAGACACACCCACCAGTTGGGGAGCCTGCCTCTGCAGAACACCCTGCCCCAGAGTATCCAGAGGCCCCAGCCATAGCCTCAGGTTTAGCCCCCGTCCTGCACCCTGCATTGCCACTGCCAGACCTAGAACATCCAGGTCCAGAGCCAACAATTCTGGCTCCAGTCCCTCCAGCTCTGGTCCCACTCCCGGGCTCAAGCCTACTTCTTGAAACTGACACTGTCTTTGCGCCAGAGCTGCCGGACCCCGAAATTGTAGCTTCTCCAATAGCTCCAGTATTGGGAGCAGAGCTTCCAACCCCAAACCCGGAAGGCCCCCCAGCCCCGGAAGGTTGCGCAGCCATGGAAGCCCCCATAGCCACGGTAGGGCTCCCAACCCCAGTGATGGTACCTGCCCCAGACCCAATAGGAGTAGCACTGGCTGCAGAAGTTCCAGTTCGGTCACTGCTTTCTGTAGCAGCTTTCATGTCGGCTTTTATCTGCTCGCTAGTCACCTGACAGCCCTTCTCACAGCTAGCATCCTGAACTGTTGCAACACTGCCTCGGTGCCGTAGGGGAGTTTTACCTTTACCTGGCAACAAACAGTGAGACAAAGGAAGTTTTTCAAAATTAGCTGGCCACTCATATACACACTCATATACACACAAAGTTTTAAGTTGGGATTCCACAGGTAAGACGGTGGAATATACTGTGTGTTCTTACAATAGAGACAGTGTGCAAGGAGTCATCGGAGGGAAAACCACGCCCCCCGTGGCGTAAAACAGTCAGGAAAATGTAAGGGAGTGAATGGGAAGTTGCAGGACAACGTATCTTGAAACAGCTGTAGCACAAAAAACTAGCCTTTAAATCACTACCCTTCTGCCCGAAGAAAGGACTGTGATGAAATTAACCACATTAGGGCTTTACATAGAGCTAAACACACCCTGCAGTTACGGGAAAACTGGCTGCACCGTAGGCCTCCTATATGACTGACGGCTTAGATTTAGATCTCCAAAACCAAACCAAGATGATTGTATGTCAATCTCATCATCTCGAGTCTCCCGATTCCACTAAATACATTGATTTCATCTAAGAGCAAGTCACATCGAGACAGCACCAAGAAAATCAGAGTGTTTGTTTTGATTTCGTCTTGCGAAATGTGTAAACCAGCGGTATATGAAAATTGACTTTTTTTTACGGAACCGTTTAATACCCTCTCGATCAGTAAAATCTTAGCTTTAAAACATGGCCAATATCAATTTTTTTTTTTTTAATTTTGGCGAAGCAGCCGACTGAAATGTTATGTAGCGCCGTCTCTATTTTTTAATTCGCTAGCTATGTTCTTTCGTTGGTAACACAACTAGCTCAATTACTCATCAATTGAGCCACCCAAAAAAGATCTCTAGCCAACAAGATACCCTTTAGATGGATATGATTGATTTAATGTTAGATTAGTTTAGTAAAACTCGTGCCCAGTGGTTGGGGACCACTGCAATAAGCAACTTATGCCATTAACCGGTCCCCGTTGCTAAGGAGCCCTACTGTCTGCTGATAGCTTTAGGCCAACTATAACATCTTTTAGGTAACGCTTCGCGTCTTGGAATCTTGTAAAAACTGAAATTGGTGCTTGTTATCTTATTTGCCTTGCAACCAACCAAGCAAAAGCCTTTTGGCATGGTTGCAATTTTAGTAGTACGACAATAAAGATAACTGTGCAATGCAAGTCAAAGGAAAGTGCAGCTTTGTTTTCCCCTATGCCATGGGCATGACCTAAATGTGCTCTGTGTCTATACATCTAGGTAACGAAGTATTCGCATCAGTTGGTTATATGACCCGGCAGGTGGCAACACACAACTAGAATGCCTTGCCACACGATAATGTGAGTGTGAATTGTGTGGCAGGAGAGACCCCGTTTACACCTGGTTATGAAATGAGTCCTGGGCAAGGACACCGCAGGGAGTTGAACACACACTCTCCTATATTTATGTCGGTATAAGCACAATAAAAAATATCTGAATTATTTTTACCGTTAAGAAAATATAAACTAGATAGAAAGACATTTCCTGAAGAAAATGTGTGTGCCCACAACGCATGTGCTGTATGCTATAAGGATTGACTCATGATGTTACATTTAATACTGTATGAATGTAAATTATTTAAAACAATAAAATATGTGTATTCTGTATGTTTAATGTAATATACAGTATGTAACTGTATGAGACCGTATGCAATTAGACTGGAAGTCAAGGAAGTCAATTATATACAATAACGTGTTTTAAACCTCATAAAAATATATATATTATATATATATTTATATATTATATGTATATAAATATGATAAATTTATTATAATATATTAAAGTTAATGATATATATGTGTGTGTGTGTGTGTGTGTGTGTGTGTGTGTGTGCAGCGTGTATTTCCAAACACACACGCACATTGTTTCTCAATGACTTAACAACTTTAATCCGTATGCTGTAATGAATATTTCGTTACCTTGATCTTAAGGCTACCATTAACAGTCATTGAGCTACAATTTGAATGGGAGTCAATGAGGCTCCATAGAGCACCATGCATTTCTGAAATCAAAAGTATAAATGCTATCAAGATGAAACTTTGAAACTTTGATCAGTATGCTCTCCTGAGTATGTACATACCTCAACCATGTCTGTACTGTAAACGGTCACTGAGCTACAACATGACTGTAAGTCTATGGGAGAGGCACTTAAACTGTAAAAACTCAAAATTATGGGATGTATCAATATGATTTTTAGAACGTTGACTAAGCTGGCCAAGCATATTTGCATAATTAAAAAAGTATTCATTATATCAGAAAGAAAAGAACAATTCGTATGCACCATGATGAACTGAACATTAGTACATAGTACCTTTCAAATAAAATTTGTAGGAGGAGTAGCGTTTCAGCTGAGACCTAAAAAAAGTAGGTTAATTAAGACTAATTAAAAATGTATTAATTATAAATGAGTAATTATTCAAAAAATTTTTTTTAAATACGTTTTTTAATAATAATAATAATAATAATAATAAGTGTGTGAAAGTACAAAAGTGTGCCACTTTCAGTAGGCACACTAATAATAAGTATGTGAAAGTACAAAAGTGTGCCACTTTCAGTGGGCACACTAATTAACCCACATTCAGTAAGCAGTCTCTCTAAACACAAGTGTAAACGAGCACAAAGACGCATTGCGATCAAATCACTCAAAACACTGACTACAATAAACTAATGGACAATGCCTACCGACTGCATTACTAGTGTCATAGGCGAAGAATTAGGGCGGGACATGTACCTAGCAATGCCGAGGGACCACTGAATTGTCCCTACCAATTAGGTTCACGGCTTTCGTTAAGTCATTTTATCCACTCCAGTGACCCCACAAAAGGGTTAACAATAAACGTTGACGTTCTCCCTCCCACCTCCACCTAAATAAATCTTAAATTTGTTTGATTTAGCAGAGTCACTCATCTAAAACGTTCGACTCCATGGAAATAACGTTAAGATCCAAATTGTGATGGTTAGCATTCACTAAATCAAAACAAAAAACAGCGTTGTTGAATGTATTATATGGGAAACACTTTATACGTGTTATCAGCCACCATCCAATTCAAGTCACCAGAATAATTTTTTTAAATTATACAACTTAACTCACATTCAGTATGCAGTGTCTTTTTGTTCGGTTGTGGGTTTATGCCATGTCCAGTGAAATCTGGTGAATCACGATGAACTTGGTTAGACTTGTAGAACTATCGTGAGTCCAATCACATAGCTAGAAATGTATTTCTACGAGAAAATGCAGATGTGATTGCGTTTCCACCATCAGCGACCAGCCCCCTAAAATAACCGCTGCAGCACTACTACCTCCGTGTGTGTTGATGGACAGCGCTGAACTGAACACAAGTGTAAATATCCACTCAGGGGACAGTTGCAACATCTGACGTCTTCCATTCACATAAATATTGTGAACTATATGTCATGTCATCTTTAAATTGAATGGGTAATTAGATGGCAGATCTAAGTTGAATACATACAAGTTTGGCTGGTCTATGTCAATTTGTCTGAGTAATTGAGAGAAATGCAAGAAGTGTTGAAACCGTCCCCAGTTTCCCCTATGTCCTTGTCTCAGCTCAACCTTCGTTTTAAGGCTTCTGGAAATCGTATCACAAGTGGACAGCGCAGCAGACATTATAATCAGGAGTAGTCTACTGTCTTAAGTGTTAAAAATTGTTCAATACTGATTATTTTACCATTTAAATAATCCTAATGAAACTGTGCTGCTGCCTGTTAAAATAGTCTACGTGTTATCAGCCAGTCTGTTCATTTTGACATTGCTTTGTATTGCAATGCGGTCATAAGACAATATATTTGAAAGTCATTACATCAGTTTTAAATATACAGCAAAAATTATCTTTGTTTTCTGTTTAATGGCAGCAATTATAAAACTTGTTAAATTGTTCTGTTCCAGAAATTTACAGATAAACTACTAGCTTTTTCAAGGTTCAAACATTTCAACTTAACATCTGGGCTAATCAAAAAACCTTAAGTGAACGCTGAACCACAAACAATACTTTTGACTTTGGTGTTGTCTGCCTGTTAGAAAGGCCATCTAGCTGCAACACAGCTGTCTTGCAGTTGCGTGACAGTGACTACAAAGCGCTGCACATAATGTATGGAGGGGCAAGACAGGGCGGAAGGAGAAGTAGTTTCTATGATACAAACATTTATTTTTTCCCTTTCGGATAAATCTTAATAGAAATATGATTATAAAAAATTGCTGGTTAAAGCAAACACTTGGTATCGATATTTTTACATGTGGATCGATTCTCAAAAATAAACTTCAAGATTGATAAAATCGATATTTCAGAACCACGGCATAATGAACTCATTGCTAACGGTTAACTCCCACTATGTCTGGCAAAGCACAGTAGAGTGAGGTGTCCTCACCTAATGCTCTTTTGCAGTATTACCAGCAAGTTATCATTTAACTTAAGAACTGAACTTAAGACTAGCTAACGTTAGACTCCATGGAAATAACGTTAACATCCAAATTGTGATGGTTAGCATCACTAAATCAAAACAAAAAAAACAGCGCCACTGTTGAATACATTATTAAGCAGGACAACCCCAACAGCTACAATGTAGTCATAACGGGAGCACAATCACGTGCCGGTGAAGAAAATCGCGCTGTGTAGACTTTTTAAACTGTTTAAGGCGAGACATGGTAGGCAAAAATGACGTTTTGAGACCCACTCGTAAATTTTCAGATTTTTGGTTATTTTGCTTCTATGGCATGTCTTCTTTAACACTGAAATCTTGAAAATATCACACTACACAAAAATACGTGTATTATACAGTGTTTTGTGGACATGCCACTATAAATCCATCATAACTTTTATCAAGCACTAGCATGTTGGACTGATGTATTTGTTATGGAACGTTTAACAAATAGTATAGCGTAGCATATCCCTGTAAAGTCCTTTCCTAGAGCACTATCAAATCTAAATATGGTCATTTCCTGTTTCAATCGGGAAAGTACGAACCTAAAAATTATATCTCACTGGCTTGTGTCGACTGTGTTCTGACTTAGTTCTCTCAAAATATTTTTTTTTCTCAAGCTCTGAGTCTGAAATGTCCACTTCAGTAGCACTTACATACACCAAACTTTCCAGTTTTATTCCAATCTATATTCTGAAAGTTCGTACAGAAGATTTTGCTAATATATCATCATATCATAACCTAATTTATGCAATGAATAATGTTATGACTGCTAACAGTATTTTAGGATTTACAGAGTGATTAAAAAGAGACCTCCAAAAGATCATCTGTATGAACCTTTGACTCTGATATGTCAACAGAAAGAAACAATAATTTTTATCTATTACAATAATTTTTACCCTATTCACCTGTGGTGTCTCGCCTTAAATCAACACAAATATAACATCTTTGTTGGTCTGAGCCTTTAATTAATTCAAAATTAAAACTTATTTTCACAACATATGTGTTAATATCTAGAGAAGTCTTGCAAATGTACAGTTAGCTTCCAAATAGCATAGATTTTGTTCTTACTTGAAAAATCCTTACCTTGGAACAGTTTAATACAAAAATATGTTTTATTTAATATCAAACGATTGATGAATTGGTTTAGGCACATATCCTTAAGACATTGACAATTCAATCTTTCCACATTTCTACCACTAATAACGTCAATTGTCATATTAAAACTCACCACTGCGCGTCGTAGATGCTGGACTTTGTTAGGATCTGCCTTTTTTTATATCAAATCGGGCAGTCAAAAATGGTGCGCCCCTAGCGTTTAAGGCAAATTTCTGGTCCCTTCCCAAAATATTAAACGGTCAAACTTCGACTCATTTTCAAGACAAACCGTTAGGACATGACCTTGATCGACGACTCAGACCAGTCACAGCGGTAAGAGATGTCTCCACTGTGTGACTAATAATATTTTGTTCGCGAGGGAAAAACAATATAAAAAGCCAAATTTTAAGTGTACGTTTTCATAAAATATGAATTGTTAACTAGAAATGCATTTCCACAAGAAAATACGGATGCGATGGCGTTTCCACCATCAACAACCAGGCAGTGTGGGTGGCCAGCCCCCTAAAATAACCGCTTCAGCACTACTATGTCCTCGTGTGTTGGTGGACAGTGCTCAACTGAACACAAGTGTAAACGCCCACTTGGGGCCAGTTGCAACATCTGACTTCTTCCATTCATATGGGGGGCTGGCATTATCACCTTGTCAACCTAAACATTGATAAGAAACTATGAGTTAGGCAACCGCAAGGAAATTTCAACATAAAAACTACATCATTATCAACTTATTTATTCAAGTATTTATTTATGCAAATAGTACTGTGTTCCTGTGAAAGGTTGGATGCGTTTTCGTGGAGATCTGTAACAAAGAGTGTTTTGACGGCATGTAAGTAATTGTCTTTATCGTACTTGTTTTTTGATTACTGAGCTGCTTGTGTAAATCACCGAATCCAACCTTATATTATCTTAATAACCTTCTTGTTGCCTAGAACATGTAAACATTTTTAAAACATGTAACCCACTCATAGAAAGTGTTAGATAGGTTTGAGAAAAACTCTAAATGGTGGGGTTAGTTGTAACACAGCCTAGTAACTAAGCCTCATATATTGTACAATGATAATGAAATAAAAACAACTAATTCTTGCAACTTTTTTTTCACAGATTGAGACATCAAAAGGGAAAACACTGAACATTGTCTATTAGTAAGCCGTGACTTGGATAATTTAGCAAAGCCTTGATAATTACAAATTCCATAATTTTTGTCTGGTATCAAATGTGACCTGTTTTATTGAGTTGTTGTGGACAAAAATAACTTTCTCAATGTTTGAAAGTCTCTTAATGTTAATTTATAATGACGTGTGGATCTAGGTAGACAGCTATATATTCACATGGATGGAAATACACAGATATATAGAAAAATCTAAAATAGATTTTTAGATATATAGAAATATCAAAAAAAGATCTATCCATATATGTATCGATATTTCCATCCATGATAGATGGATGGATAGATGAGGGATGGATAGATGTGTGGATATCTATCATAGCTATGTCCATAAACAGTATCCACCTATAGTTTATGAATATAATTGCATTCAAACAGAGCTTTCTAGCAAGTGTTACAACTAACCCTCTGTCTGTTACAATTATCGCCCATGGGGAAAATTGTAACATTTACCTTCCCTACTTTTTGTTGCAATTGTACAAGAATGGTAAGTCCAATACATAAACTTCAAGTTTTAATTTGTAGCAGAGGAGTTTTTTTGCTTGTCTAAAAACGTAATTAATCTAACTCAAATATTTTCTTTTATATTTAGCCAAACCCAAAATGTGCTAGGCTGTGCCCCCCTCTCCCCTACATAGGGAAGACCAGACCACCCCATACAAAAGGGTGATTCTCATAAAATATATCTTTGGATTTTCCCCAAATGCACGTAACACGTTTCCAAACATCATCAGCTTCATTTTGAGACCCACAAAATCAAATTGCCCTGAACTTTGACCTCTCTACGCCTTTTACAATGACTTATCATGTTTGACTTGCAGAACTTTGGGAAAATCCCACAGGTTTCAATGGTATTTTAGAAAACGCTCTCAAATATCGAAACTGTTTATCTTCAGATTTTGATAAACTTTTATTGTGTATACCACAGGCTTTGAATTGTATTTTGAAATGACTGAAATCGAGTTGGCCTTATATTCAGACATGTAGGTGAAGCAAACAAAACTCTTAAGATAGTTTTCAACAACTTCCCGTTTACCTATCAGTATACAAATTTAATCAGCTGAAGACACACATGTTCACTACAAGAATGAATGTATGGTGTGTTTCACATAATATTAGTTAATTGCCTAGTTATATTAAAATGAACAGGGTGATAGCAGTCGGTGTCGTGATTTAGAACGCAAGCTTCACTGTAGCCCTCAAAAGGCTGAACAAACATTCTTTTCAATTAATTTCCTATAGACCAGAGCAAGAACTTTGTCCTTACCCCCCTTTTGGGGGAAAATATCCCGTCCATTTTGACTGCCAGTCAATACAAAATCTGAGGTCTTTGACAATATAATAGCATAAAGTATGAACACAGTGTTGCTTTTTAGCTATTAAGAGCTCAAATAACAAAGGCCAGTCAGGCAAACAATTATATTATGTCGTTGCCGATCAATGATCGACATTCTTATAAAATAAAAATGTAAGAAAGGGATGGGTGTCCTTAGTTTAGTCTTCCTCCATCAAAGTGGACAAACGACTACACCAACTGGCCATGTATGTCAGACTCTGACATATACAACTGAATCTGTCTGATCCGTCACTTTTTCTGTCATAAAGAGTTAAGTCTGCCCAATGTGACGCTAATGTGAACAAAGAAGCCTCGCCAAGCTAGAGCCCCCCCACACAAAGTTACCTAAATTATATGAATATGGATTAATGATTAAAAGTAACCATTAGCCAGCTGCTTGTTTCGTTATGGGTGCGATTATAAATTAAATTTTATATGGTCAGGCAGCTTTTAGGCATGGTGACACTAGTTTGTCCGCCACCATCAGTTTTACAGCAATTCAGCCGATCGCTTTCCCCCAAAAGGGGGCGTGGTCTTTCGGACAACAGGGGAATGACACGTGGTTGCTCTGGTCTATGGGTTCGCGCTAGCGTTCTCCAGCTTGCGGAACCAACTGTTTTTTCGGTGTTGGGGGTAAAAATACTGTGTACTATTGTATAGGTTACATAACGTAAACAAGTTCACAACTATCTAAACTATATTCTTCTCTTACAACGTGTAGTCATGGCAAACATTAGTTCGTTAACTAATTTATACGTTTATGGGCGACTGGTTAACAGGCTTAACATATTTGGTATATGTGACGGGACCTTCTGCATGGATATGCGCAGCATGCAAATATTATTATTAACAACACTGGCACAAAAAACACTGTCTTGTCGATATAGAAGCGGCAGTCGGAACATATGCATAATATTACGTTTGCTTGTAACTTGTTTTAGTTCGTAGTGTTCCGTTTAAATTAAAGGATACCAGTGCATTTATCTAATGGTAGTATGTGTCTACAAATTGGTATATGAAGAATATACAGATTGCAAAAAAAGTGCAATCTGCATTGAGGCTTTGTTTTGAATGTTTGAAAATTTATTTTGTCTTTGTATTAAGCTTTTAATTTAATTTAATTTAATTTGATTGTTTTGAAGTAGCATAAGCATTTGTTTTCGTTAAATTTAACCAAAACTTGCATTCATTCATTCATTCATTCATTGATACTTACAACGTAAACTGATTGTGAACTGAATAAAGAGTCAAATGTAATATCTGATTAGCTATCAGTTTGAAATGCTTTGTTATATGTATACCCTTTTTCCTACCAATGGGACATTACTCTTTACTAGTCTCCAGCTATATGAAACACCTCTAAATGCTTCCCACTACACTATATATCTCTTCTAATAGCACCGAATCATTTTAAGTAGCATGCAATGAAAACTGTCGCATTGTACAGCCTTGCGACATTAAATCAAGTGCTGTCTTCAGTGTAAATGCTTGTTTCAGATTTCAGTAGTGTGCTATTCTCAAATCCTTACACTGTAATTTACAGCAAACAAACTGTCACCAAAGCAAAGGCTTGTAGACCAACCTGATTGTCCTATTGAAGGCAGTCCTTTTATTTTCCTCATTATGAGGCTTGTGAACAGTCATCAACATATTGTCAAAAATTTCCTACTCCTAGCTGTGAATTTCCCCGTTTGTGATCCAGTCTCCAATGATGTCCTTCTTTGCAGAAGCGTGTATCCATGGCTAGTGCTAATGCTAACTGGGAACTAGCTAACTCGCCATATAAAAACGATACGGTGCAGCCGTGTACTCACAGGCGCAATCGTGCTGATGACCTTAACTGTCGGCGTGGTGTTTTGTTATTTATGATTTAGCTTTCCCACTTCTGACACCATGTTTCGATGTCAAATAATGAGACGGAGTCACTGATGCGGTTGACAACTGGTGTTTAGCGTAATAACCAAGGCAGTCGGTACAAACGTAACAGCATGCAAATACATAACAGAAACGCTACATGGCGGTATATGACCGTGAAAACTCTCTCCCAGTCAAAACCCTCTCCCCGGTCATTTCAATGGGGCCAAAAACCGATAAAAGATTTGCGGGCGTAGTTAAGGCACCAAAAATAGGCCTAATAATAATAATAATAATAATAATAATAATAATAATAATAACTAGAAATGCATTTCCATGAGAAAATGTGGATGTGATTGCGTTCCCGCCATCAGCGACGAGTCAGTGCAGCAGCCAGCCCCCTAAAGTAAACGCTGCAGCACTACCACATCCTCGTGTGTTGGAGTGATCCTATTAGCCCACATAACCTTACATGCTGTCCTTGTTGAGCGATACTGGCGTTGGTGTTGTCTTAACTATACAGCTAGTCTAAACAAAACAAATAAATCTTAATCAAATACCTCCAAGTAGCAGTCAGCAGACATGAGATGCGTTGGTAGGCAGGTTTTAATTGTATAACAAATTAATAAATAGATTATGCCAAAATATGGCCTAAAAAAGTGCGGATGAAAAAGCATCGATGGACAGATAAGTTTCTCAACAATTTCTGATCCATGATATCAAGTGATACACCAATGGATAGTTCACCCAAAAAAACATTTGAATTGCTTTCTTCAACATGCATACGCCAGTCATTCAATTGTATCTGTAACATCTGCACATTGACTCAAGGTAGGCTTCGGTTCTACTCATCAACAAACAAAACTCAATAACCGTTATTTGACAAATATTACTAAATAAATCAATATTACTATACCATTTTAATACGTTCTAAATGAAACTGTGCTGCGTACCTGTTTGCCCACAATACTAGCCTGTGTTCAGCCAGTGTCTTAATTTTGACTTTGGTTTGTAAATGTTGCCCGTTTAAATCATGCTACGTTACGTCTCTACATTAAACAAATAAAGAAGTTTGTTTGGCAGCAAGCTATATGGTGTCTTAAGACTAGCTAACATTTTAGACTCCATGGATATAACGCTAACACCTTATCGAAATTATGATGGTTAGCGGCGCTGCTGTTGAATGCATAGGGGAGACACTTGATACGTGTTAAATTAGCCAGTGCCGTGTCCAATTCAAGTCACCAGAATTATTTTTGAACGTTAAACAAATACAGCTTAACTCACATTCACTACGCAGTGTCATGTTGTGGGGTTTATACCAAATGCCGATGGAATCTGGAGTTACGATGAACTTGCCTGATGTAGAGCTACGGAGGGTCCATCGTACACTAACTCGGGCGATGTAAAAAGCTTTCTGAATAACTTATTCTGCTTAACTCTCTCCGTCATCGGTTACGTTAGTCTCAGTAGTAAAACGCTTTTGCATAGAGCTGAGATTCAAAGTTAGGAAGTCTCCATGGCCTTTGAGAAACTGCAGCTAAATTACACCATCAAAGTTATTCACACCGTAGCTGTATAACGAGATTAATCACATTGTAGATGAAGAAGAATCATACCATTGTGTATACTGCCATCTAGTGACCGCAATAAAATGTTGGTCAACATATACATGTATACATTTTATTGCGGTCACTAGATACCATTATACACAAGGGTATGATTCAAGGGTATCATCTTGGTCCTTAATTTCATCTCCCCTCAAGGCTTTCCCTCTTCCCATTCATTGTCTATGGACAAATTAAGCATGTAAAAGAGACAATTAAAAAAGAACTAGTGGATAGATCAAATAGCTGTGTACAAGTGCAGTCCGTGGCATTTGAACGGACATTTTGGCGTTGCAATGGAAGCAAAATGCTCAAAACTGCGACTGTAGTTAGGTGCGGAAAAATGGGACAAATAATAATAATAACAACTAGAAATGCATTTCCACGAGATAATGCGGATGTGATTGCGTTTCCACCATCAACGACCAGGCAGTGCGGGTGGCAAGCTCACTAAAATAACCGCTGCAGCACTGCTAAATCCTCGTGTTGGTGGACAGCGCTGCACTGAACACAAGTGTAAACGCCCACTTGGACCCAGTTGCAACATCTGACTTCTTCCATTCATATAAATATTGTGAACTATATGTCATATGTAGTCATCTTTAAATTGTATGGGTAATTAGAAGACAGATATTAGTTTGATATATACAAGTTTGGCTAGTCTGTCAATTAGTCGGTGAGTAACAGAGAAATGCAAAAAGTGTTGCAACCGTCCCCAATCTCCCCTATGTCCGTGTGTTAGCTCAACCTTCATTTTAAGGCATATGGCGATAGTATCACAAGTTGAAAGCGCTGCAGACATCAAATCAACAGTAGTTTATTATCTTAAGTGTTAATGCATGTTCAAAACTGATTATTTTACCATTGAAATACATTTCAAATAATCTTAATGAAACTGTGCTGCCACCTGTTTCAGTAGCCTACGTGTACCAGCCAGTCTGTTCATTCTGACAATTCTTCATATTGTTGGATTTGGTCGTTTCAATCGTGCTACGGTAACAAATAAAGGAGTTAGTTTTGCAGCAAGCAATTATTTATGGTGCCTTTAAGGGTATAATAGTTAGCTACGAACACTTCTGTTAGCTAACCTCCACTAAACAAATAGAATTCACATGCAGTAAACTGCAGTAGTCCTATAACCACGGCATAACAAACTCGTTGATGGTAGGCTATTCTCACAACGTCTGGCTAAGCACGTAGCGTGAGGTGTCCTAACCTAATGCTAATTTGCAGTATTACAAGTAAGCTATCATTTATGGTGCCTTAACTTAAGACTAGTTAAAGTTTGACTCCATGGAAATAACGTTGACATCCAAGTTGTGAAGATCAGCGTTCTCTATAAAAAAAAGAAAAAAAAAGAAAACAGCGTCGCTGTTGAATGTCTTATGGAAACACTTGATAGGGGTTATCAGTCACTATCCAATTCAAGTCACCAAACCCACTTTTTTAACGTTAAACAAATACAACTTAACTCACGTTCAGTACGCAGGGTCTTAAAATTTGCCTGAAGTGCAGGTGGATAACCTTGCTTGATGTAGAGCTAAGGAGAGTCCTCTAACTCGGGCGATGTAAAAAGCTTTATGAAGAACTTATTCTGCCTTAACTCTATCTCTCCCTTTGTGCTCGTCATTGCGGTTATTTCTTACGTTAGTCTCTGTAGTCAAACGCCTTTGCACAGAGCTAAGCTTTAAAGTTAGGAAGTCTCCGTGGCCTTTGAGATACTGCAGCTAAATTACACCATCGAGGTTATTCACAACATGGCCGTTGTAAATGACTGCTACGTCAGATATCATTCATGATTTTCAGCTCAGACAAACAGCGTGACGATCAAGCTAGCAGCACTGTGCGTGAAGAAAGCCATGTCTGTAAAGTTTCCTCAAGTTTGCACCCTTGGTATGCGGAGCGAGGTATGTAGTTCTATGTGTAAGCTATAAAGAAATTGTAGGCTGAAATATGTTTGCATACAGTGTTGTTTAGTTGTTTGGTACTAGAATATGTTGTATACTAATTGAGCAGCACTGAATTATTAATTATTGTATGTACAGACATGAATCATTATTTTGAGTTGTTTAAGGAGTAATTCAATATACAGTTAAGGTGTGCAAATGAAAGTGTTACACTGTAAAATATAATACACGATCATATGATATCCTGCACACCAATGTACGGATGCCACAGCTGCAGCGAGAGACTGTGGCTGATTAGAGGGTAAAATCAATCACAGATACACGTACAGGATCAAAGTTGATGTGGTAATAAGACTCAAAGATACCTGCTCAGCCAATTCATCACATGAGATGTTGGACAATTGAAGAGCTCAAGAACTGCCATATCCTCAATAATTCAAAGGAGGTTTGAGTGTGCTTCTAAATTGTGTACAATCTAGACTCTTAAGGTTGAGAGTTACAAGGTCAAAGAGTGCAGTTAAAGGTCAGTGTTCTCATAAGACCTTCATTCCTGAACCTGTAACAATGTTTAAAGGGGAAAATTGCCTGACTGGAGAGCATTAGCAGTATTCTTGGTTATGACATTTTGTATCATCCATGTTTGCCCACCCTGGTGTGTCCACAAAGTGTAAATGTCTGATGTGAGTGTTGTTATATAGTTCTGAAGGATAAGTTAAAGCCACCATTCATCCAAATTTGAGTCCAGACATAAAACACTCCAAGGCTATGGTTATGCAAACATATGCACAAGACCAATAAGATGTCACTAACTGCTAACGAAACAGACAATCCCCCAGAGACACAACAAGTCAGGTCCAGCTCCCGTGAGCGAAGGTTAACACAAAAGGGCCTAGAGTTGCAAGAACAGGAAGCAAAGAAAAATGAAAAGGCATTCAACAAAGCCTATGACTCTTGTAAGCAGACAGCAAAGGAGATTAGAGTGAGACTGAAAGCTTTTTGCTCAGCTGAGGACCTTGATAGAAGCAAAAGGGTCATTAAATCCAAACATGCCATAGTACACAAACATCATGAGCCTATTCGACGCAACCATACCACTACTTCAGACATTGCCAAGAAAATGGATGCATGTATCACTAACTGCCGAGATTTGTGACCTCGTCAGTAAACGGCAAGAGAATATAGATGAGGCTTTCAATGACCAACTTGAGAAGGAGAGAGTGAAGATGGTGCTATTTCAATATACACAGGATAGGATGTTATAATATCAATTATGCCAGATTCCAAGATGAGCACTTCAAAAGACAATATTTTTGAATGGACTTAGGTTGAGAGCAGATATGTCATTGGGGTTTTCAAGTGGGCACCCTCCATCCCAGATGTTTCGTTAATTTGAGCCCACGACACCTCCAGAAGGCTTAACGGTGAGCAATGACGTCTCAGAGCCACCCCCCTCTATATCCGCTCTCAGCACGGCCAGATTTTTTTAAACTGAGAGATACCCCTATACCTGTCCCTAATTCCTATTCCTGCAGGGTTTCAATGCCAACTCTGCAGGGATACTTACCAACTGAAAAGAAGATAATCTTTCCCTACTCTGTTACTGCAGGCTTAATATATGACGCTCTGCAGACGTCCCTATACCTATCCCTATTCCCTATGCCTGCAGGCACTTTCTGCCAACTCTGCAGGGATACTTACCACCTGAAAAGAAGATCATCTTTCCCTACTCTGTTCCTGCAGGCTTGATAAATGACGCTCTGCAGGAAAGACTTACCTTTTATACCTTTGTCCTGAGTTTAATCTTTTCTTGGTTTTCCAGCATGATGTTCTTTACTTTTGTGCCCATATAGGATCCTTCCTTTTCAGCCACAGCCACTGGCTACTTCTTTCTGCTCTATCTGATATAGCTTTTATGGTCTGGCGCAAATCTTTGCCGCAGATCCCCAACTCCTTAAGGAGTTTGGTTGTTGATATTGCCACAAATCCACGGCATCCAACTTCCACAGGGCACACCTTTGTTCTGCAACCTCGCTGTTCTGCTTCAGCTGCTAATTCGCTGTAGCAGAGTTTCTTTCGTAAGCCTCGTCGATTGCTTCTTCCCACGGGACTGTTAGCTCTATAAAATAAACAATTTGCTGTGTGTTGGACCAGAGTAATAAGTCTGGTCTTAAGTTGGTTGTTGCAATCTTCGATGGGACTCTCAGTTGTTGGCCGACATCGAGAAGCATTTTCCAATCACATGCTCTCCTAAACTGCCCTGAGCTTTGTTTTGCTCTATAACTCTTCTTTCCCGGAACTCCCTCCCTGACAAAGCGAATGTGGTGCATGTCGCCCTCTGCTCCAATTGGCAGGGCATTAACTGTTGAGCGCCTATGCTCTATTGCATTTTAGTACTTGATTGTGGCACCAGGTGTATCTTCCTTGAGAAAGGCTCGTCCTGCACCCAGCCATTATGTGTCGGAGATTAGCTGTCACACAGAGGGGGCAAGTTGGATCCTCTCCTACCCATTGGCTGAGATTTGTTGGTGCTGGCAGTACGTCGTAGGTTGCCCTAACAATGAAGCTAATTATTGTGGATTCCATTCCCCACAAGTCTTTCCAAGTAACTTTCCTCTGCTCTACACTTTCCCAGTTCACCCATCGCCCGTTTGGATTGTGAGACAGTTTTAGCGCTCCTTACTGCTTCCTCTTGCTTACGTATCTGTTCTGTCACTTATTTGCGTTGTTCCCATGGGGTTACTTTTGACCATCTCGGCTTACTTGTGCCAAGTCCAAGTCCTCCTCGTCCATGTTGTACTTGTCCTACTATTTCCGTATGTTTAAGGGCTGCTTTTGCTTGCGGTACGGCCTCTTTTGGATTCCATTTCCGTCCGGTTGCCAATGTAGGTGCCGCTTTTCTTATTATATTATCTCGGGATTCCGTAAGTGTCATTTCTAGTCTTGCTTTAGTGCACTTAAATTCCTCTGTAAGCCCGGTAAGCGGCGGTTCCAGAGCTCCTTTCCCGTAACGAGCCAGGCTACTAATACACCGTGGCACCCCTAGACATTTCCTAAATAAGGATGAGTATGGGTCTGTCTTTGGAAACACGAAAACAGAAACGGTAATCTCAGAGTTATCTCAAGAATCAGGCAACCACTGAAGCAACACCTCAAGGTCCTCTAGCAAATGAGCAGACGCAGAAGCAGACCTTGCAGCCAAACTAGAACAGGCAAAAGCTATGCAAATAATACATGCTGAACAAACTAGAGTGTGAATGGAAACTCAAGAAACACAAATGCTAAAAGAAATCAAGCAGAGGGAGGTTGAAATGAAATTAAAGCTAGAAGGAAGTAGCAGCAGCTCGGGTGAGAGCGTACAACAATTTTGATGGGTTCGAAGGTTGTGAAAAAGAGATTGATCACACATTTCAATATGGCTGCCAAAATACAGAACTCCACTAAATCCACAACCCCCGCCGTCCCAGCCTCATCCCGCACCGCCCAAAGTGCCAACGGCTCATGAAGAGGTCAACCTAACCCAGGAAATTGCAAGCTCCTTTACCCTAAACCGTCTACCTGTCCCAGAACCAGCGATGTTTACTGGTGACCCCTTAAAGTTCATAGACTGGAAGATGTCCCTCATGGCCCTTATTGGCCAGAAGCCCCTCCCAGTTGGCAAAAAAATGCTCTATCTAAAGAGTTACCTCGCAGGGGAGGCACGCAAGGCTGTGGAAGGATTCTTCTACCGAAACTCAGAAGATGCATATCGGGGTGCCTGGGCAGTCTTACAAGATAGGTATGGAAATCCGTTCATTGTCCAAAAGGCTTTCAGAGACAGGCTGATGAAGTGGCCTAAGATAGCTGTAAATGACCCCATAGCTCTCATAGACTTTGCAGCTTTCCTTCAAGGTTGTGTCGAGGCTATTCCCCACGTTAAGGGCCTGGCCATCCTAAATGATTGTGAGGAAAATCATAAGCTTCTCAAAAAATTGCCTGAGTGGATGGTGCGCAGATGGAATTGAATTATTGTGGAAGAATGAGACAAATCTGGAGACTATCCAAGTTTTGCACATTTCACTGAGTTCATGCAGAGAAGCTAGAATAGCTTCTAATCCCATTGTCTCCCCCCTTCTGATGAACACCAAACCACAGACGAGAGGTTTCCCAAGAGAGCCAAGGCACTCAACACAAGTACTCAAATGAAAAACTCTACTTCGGGAACACTTGAAACCTCATATTCAAAGCCAAGGCCACCTTGCTTAGTTTTTAAGGATGAAACACATGGTGTCGCAAAGTGCCCAACCTTTGCAGCAAAGGCTACTGATGAGAAGAAAGCTTTCATTTACGAAAATCAACTTTGCTTTGGGTGCTTAAGAAAGGGGCACACTACCAAAGACTGTAAAAGGCGACACCTGCAGCAAGTGTGGTCGACGTCATCCAACCTGCTTGCACAGAGAGAAACAGAAGACCTGTGGAAACGTCAAGCAAAGATTCTGTAGCCACAGGAGAACATGCGAGCAAGGAAATCCACAAGGTTATGGCCCATGCATTGACACAACATGTTTCCACCACCTCTAGCATTGTTTCAGTTCTGGTGTCGTTAAAAACGGAGCCCCAGAGATAATTTCTCACCTATGCTCTACTGGACACACACAGTGATTCAACCTTCATTCTGGAAGCTTTAGTTGCTGAACTAAATGTGGACACTCAATCAGTGCAGCTGAAACTCAGTACAATGACAGCGTACAACACAGTCCAACACAGTCATAGCAAGTAAGACTACCGGTGGTCTCCAAGTTTGGGGACTCAACTCTGAAACCTACAGTACTGTGCATAAGTTTTAGGCAGGGGAAACTGTTTTGAAGGCGAAGGGTGGTCACACCACATGTTGATTTTATACAGATTTGCTTCTCCCTCACTTTGTATTCTTTTAATTGATAAAAAAATTAACTAACATTTATATTTGTATGTGTTTTTTTTCTTCTAACTTTAAAGACTTCACACCTGCCTAAGACTTTTACACAGTACTGTATGTCAAACTACAGCAGGCCTACGCGCGAGACTTCATCCCAGTTGAAAAGTCTCACATTCCTACAATGGCCTCACCTCAAACACTTAACAAGTAAGCTCCCACCACTCCAAGACTGCGAGGTGGGACTGTTAATTGGTTATGACTGCCCATCAGCATTAGCTCCCTTGTAGGTCATCACAGGTGGTGAAAATAAACTTTTTGCACAAAAGACTGTGCTCGGATGGAGCATCATAGGGTCAGCCAATCCCCTCTTGGATAGACAGGGAAACCAGAGCTTTGTGCATTGAGTTGCAGTGAAAGAGATATCAGTGCCACCAGCCACTGATGTGCTGAAAGTCCTGGAATCAGACTTCAACGAAAGGAGCTATGAAGACAAGTATGTGTCTCAAGATGTTCGCTTCATACAACTCCTTGGTGACAACATTAGGCAAAAGGAAGATGGACACTTCGAGATGCCTCTCCCCTTCAAGAGCAGTGGTCCACCGTCACTACCAAACAATAAGAAGCTGGCTACTATTCGGCTGCAACACCTAAAGAGGAAGTTAAAGGCAAACAAACAGTATTACAACCATTATACAGCCTTCATGGAAGAAACAATCAGCAAATCTTATGCAGAGCCAGCCCCCTCAGCTTCTGAGGGAGAGACAGTGTGGTACATTCACAGGGTGTACCACCCCAAGAAGCCAGGCAAACTAAGAGTCGTCTTTGATTGCTCAGCAAAGTTCTGCGCCATCTCTCTAAACGACATTCTACTGAGAGTTCCTGACCTAATCAACTCTCTGGTGGGAGTCCTTTGCCGCTTTAGAAAGGAAGCAGTGGCTGTGATCTGTGACATAGAATTGATGGAACATTCTTTCGATGTCTCACCTGAAGTTCGCAAGTACCTGAGGTTCCTCTGGTGGGAGGGCGGAGAGTTGGAAACAGAACCACAGGAGTATAGAATGTCCTTTACGGTGCCGCCTCCTCCCCTGGATGTGCCAACTTCAGGCTTAAGTATCTGGCATGGCAACACAAAGCCGACTACTCTTCAGCATCAGCCTTCATTGAGAAGAACTTTTATGTGGACGATGGGTTAACCAGTGTTCCATCAGTCGAAGAGGCTAAAGAACTGATGTCCAAGCACAAGAGCTGTGCAAAGGTGCACGCCTGCACAAGTTCAACTCAAATCAAAGATAATCCCTGTCCTGCGTAGCCCCCTCAGAAAATCCAGTAACTACTGACCCTCTCAACCTTAACCCAGATGCAATACCAGAAGGACACATGCTTGGCCTTCAGTGGTCGATGAAAAACGACACCTTCAGCTTCAACATTGAAGCAAAGGACCAGCTACCAACTCACCGTGGTCTTCTGTCAGTTGTTACCTCTCTTTACGACCCACTCGATTTTGTTGCTCCCTTCACCCTGAGCGGAAAGTGCATCCTGCAGGAGTTGTGTCATAGAGGTACCGGATGGGACGATCCACTTCCTGAGAACATGCATCCACGGTGGGAGGAGTGGAAGAATGGTCTACAAAGGTTAAAGGAAGTTGCTATACCCAGATGTCAAGTCCTTGGTAACATTGAGAGAGTGGAACTGCACCATTTCTCAGATGCCAGCAACGTGGGATATGGTGCATGCTTCGACCACAGGTACAAGAATGACAAAGACGAAATCCATTGCAGTCTTGTCATGGCCAAAGCAAGGGTTGCCACTACTAAGATCACAAGCATCCCAAGATTGGAATTCTCAGCCGCGGTCACTTCAGCCAAGATGAGTGTTATGTTGAAGACTGAACTCGAGATGAAAATCGATCAAGAATTTTTCTGGACCGGCTCTCAGGAAGTGCTGGCATACATCAACAACGAATCACAAAGGTTTCATGTGTTTGTTGCAAACCGTGTTCAACTGATTAGAGAGAATACACAGCCAAGTCAGTGGCACTATGTTGATCCAGCACAAAACCCAGCTGACCATGCCTCCATAGGTCTTCATGCAGCAGACATCTCTTCAACTAGCTGGTTATTAGGGCCTACTTTTTTATGGGAACAAGAGGTGCTCCCAACACTGAACCCTTCAACTGAACTGCTCATTGGTGATCCAGAAGTTAAATCAGTTTAAGCATTTGCAACCCAGGTCAGTGAGTGGAAGGATGTTTTAAGCCGCCTAAGCCAGTTTTCTACATGGACAATGCTTGTTAAGGTGGTTGCAAGGATCAAGAGACTAGGGTCTAAGCTAAAACATCAAGCCAACCTTGTGACTGTCGAGGAACGTAGTGGGGCTGCCAAAGTGGTGACTAAGCTTGTCCAGCAGCAGGCTTTCTCCCTAGAGATAAAGATATTTCAAAGGGGGTTTCAAGGGGACAGTCTCCCAAGTTCAAGTCCTCTTCTTTGTCTCGACCCCATCCTGGACGGGGGACTTCTCCACGTTGGTGGAAGACTGGAAAGGTCAACCCTCAGTCAAGAACTAAAGCACCATATCATTCTCCCAAAAGACAGCCACATCACCAAGCTGATTCTGTCTCACTACCATATCCAGTTCTGCCATCAGGGCCAAGGTCAAACCTTAATGGAAGTCAGAGCCAATGGCTTATGGGCCATTGGTGGGAGCAAATCAGTTGCCAAGTTGATACACACGTGTGTAATGCCGGAAGCTCAGACGACCAACTGAGGAGCAACGAATGTCTGAACTCCCCAAAGCACGTGTCGAAGTCTCAGCTCCTTTCACATTCTGTGGAATAGACTTCTTTGGCCCATTTGTTATCAAGCGGGGGCATAAAGAGTGCAAGATGTATGGCCTCATCTTCATATGCCTGTCCGATCGAGCAGTCCACATCAAAATGCTTGAAGAAATGTCCACGGACGCTTTCATCAATGCCTTAAGGTGCTTTACTAGCCTTAGAGGAGCCGTTTGCCTACTCTGCTGTGGGCACAAACTTTGTGGGAGAAAAAACTTAGATCATGCCCTTAAGCAATTCGACACCAAGGTACTGGAAGCCTTCCTGGCATATAAGCAGTGTGAGTTCATTTTCAATGCTCCTTCAGCAAGTCATGCAGGTGGTGTCTGGGAGCGGAAGATTTGGACCATTTGCAATGTGTTAAACATTACAATCGCTGTGTCCAGGCAGACTAGATGATGCCTCCCTTCGAATGCTATTCTATGAAGCAATGGCCATCGTCAACAGCCGTCCATTAAACGTTCATGGAATCAGTGATCCCAAGTCATTAGAGCCCCTAACTCCCAAACCACCTCATCTTGATGAAATATAAGATTGCTCTACCACCTCCTGGGAAGTTTGCGAAGGAAGACATGTACGCTGCAAAAAGATGGCGGCGAGTGCAATATTTGATCGAACAGTTCTGGAGTCGGTGGAAGAAAGAATATCTCCTGAATGCTTCCTGAAGAGAAAAGTGGCACGTACCCCGGCGCAACCTGAAAGTGAACGACATAGTCATTATCAAGGAAGACACGCTTCCAAGGAACCATTGGCAGATAGGGCGAGTGGTTGAAACTACAGAAGGGACTGATGGTTTGGTTCGTTAAGTCAAGGTACAAGTTGGGGAGTGGAAATTGACAAAGAAACAGGACTATGCCTCCAAACCCTCAATTATAGAACGACCAATCCAGAAGCTGGTGCTCCTCATTGAAAGTGAATTATTGGCTGAGATACATTTACATTAGACATGTTAGTTAAACTGTTTTGTTAAGGTGACCTAGAGCCTATGTGCATGTAACCGACCCATACCTTTAAGTGTGTTCGTTTTTATAGTCTAGAAATCCTGTCTGATTCACTCACAGTTTGTTTACCTTAAGTTCATTCATCATAACAGAATTTGGTGGGAGTGTAAATGACCACTACGTCAGTTATCATTCATGGTAAGTGGCTGACGTAGGCGTGGGTTTTTGATGCTGTGAACCCGGGAACCTGTATAGCTAGAGTGCAGAATATCACACGCCAGATTTCCCTTGCCTCACGGAACCCCTGTTGTACATCTAAGTTAGTATGATATGCTGTAGAACTTTAGTGTCATGCACGCTTTAAAACTGTGTGGATTTGTATTAATGTTCATACGAATGGTACTTGAACTCCTTTGTCTTATGTTCGGCGCATGTTTGTGCTATTTTTAGCTAAGACAAACAGGGAGACAATCAAGCTAGCAACACTGTGCGTGAAGAAAGCCATGCCTGTAATGTTTCCACCCTTGGTAAGCGGAGCGAGGTACAGTGCTGTGCAAAAGTATTTGCCCCCTTACAGATTTCTTCTGTTTTTGCTTTTTTGTCACTTAAATGTTTCAGATCATCAAACAAATTTTAATATCAGACAAAGATAACCTGAGTCAATACAAAAAGCTGTTTTTAAATGATTTCATTTATTAAGGGAAAAAAGCTATCCAAACCAACCTGGCCCTATGTGAAAAAGTAATTGCCCCCCCTTGTTAAATCATGAATTAACTGTGATTAACCATATTTTTTGGAAAGCTCAGTTCAATTTCACTAGCCACACCCAGGCCTGATTACTGTCAGAACTGTAGAATCAAGAAATCACTTAAATAGAACCTGTCTGACAACATGAAGTAGGCTAAAAGATCTCAGAAAGCAACACATCAAGCCCCGATCTGAAGAAATTCAAGAACAGATGAGAAACAAAGTCATTGACATCTATCAGTCTGGAAAGGGTTACAAAGCCATTTCTAAGGCTTTGAGACTCCAGCGAACCACAGTGAGAGCCATTATCCACAAATGGAGAATACATGGAACAGTGGTGAACCTTCCCAGGAGTGGCCGGCCTACCAAAATTACTCCAAGAGCGCATCGACTCATCCAGGAGGTCACAAAAGAACCCAGAACAACATCTAAAGCACCGCAGGCCTCACTTGCCTCAGTTAAGGTCAGTGTTCATGATTCAACAATAAGAAAGAGACTGGGCAAACATGGTGTCCATGGGAGAGTTCCAAGGTGAAAACCACTGCTGACCAAAAAGAACTCGAAGGCGTGTCTCACATTTGCCAAAAAACATCTTGATGATCCCCAAGACTTGGGAAAATATTCTGTGGACTGACGGGACAAAAGTGGAACTTTTTGGAAGGTGTACGTCCCGTTACATCTGGCGTAAAACTAACACAGCATTTCAGGAAAAGAACATCATACCGACAGTCAAACATGGTGGTGGTAGTGTGATGGTCTGGGGCTGCTTTGCTGCTTCAGAACCTGGGCGACTTGCCGTAATTGATGGAACCATGAATTCTGCTCTCTACCAGAAAATCCTGAAGGAGAACGTCCGGCCATCAGTTCGTGACCTTAAGCTCAAGCGCACTTGGGTTATGCAGCAGGACAATGATCCGAAGCACACCAGCAAGTCCACCTCTGAATGGCTCAAAAAACCCAAAATGAAGGTTTTGGAGTGGCCTAGTCAAAGTCCGGACTTAAATTCAATTGAGATGCTGTGGCATGACCTTAAACTTCATGCTCGAAAACCCTCCAATGTGGCTGAATTAAAACAATTCTGCAAAGAAGAGTGGGCCAAAATTCCTCCACAGCAATGTGAAAGACTCATTGCCAGTTATCGCAAACGCTTGATTGCAGTCGTTGCCGCCAAGGGTGGCACAACCAGTTATTAGGTTTAGGGGGCAATTACTTTTTCACATAGGGCCAGGTTGGTTTGGATAGCTTTTTATCCCTTAATAAATGAAATCATCATTTAAAAACTGCATTTTGTATTCCCTCAGGTTGTCTTTGTCCGATATAAATATTTGTTTGATGATCTTAAAAATGTAAGTGTGACAAAGAAGCAAAAACAGAAGAAATCTGTAAGGGGGCAAATACTTTTGCACAGCACTGTATGTAGCTCTGTGTAAGCTATAAAGAAATTGTAGGTTGTAATATGTTTGCATACAGTGTTGTCACTGTTATATTTTCTGGTACTAGAATATGTTGTATACTAATTGAGCAGCACTGAATTATTAATAATTGTATGTACAGACATACTTCATTACTTTGAGTTGTTTAACCCTCTGAGACCGACGGGCGCGCCCATCCGTCATCCTCTACCAAATCCTTAATAGAAAAAAAACTATCGGGTTTAGAGACTATTTGTTTTTTGGATTCTAAACTAGAGGCCTGTATCTTTAATTCAAGACCATTTTGGTCAATTTATGTTGTTCGCTTACATTTCCACAGATCTATAAAATTAGGGAACATTCTTTGCGCATAGCTTATCCATAGGTCGCGTTGCCCCTCGCCTTTCCATAGTATCTATGGATCTATTGTTATTTTCATGGGTTTCATGACATCATTAGATAGAACTTTAAATCACATGACATGTACTGAGTGTTTACTCCAAAAAATTAGAAGGTAACCACTCGACAATCGACATAGGCTACATGTCAATGAACACAAACACTTTCCATTGTATTCATGTCATATTGGATCATACAGCGGATAAGAGACGCAACACAGCTGGATTTTTTACTTTTACCAGCAAGAATGGCTAGTAGACGAGACACTCACTCGATAAAAAGCTATTGAGAGGATGTTTCAAAGCAGCGAGGGAGAGGACAGCACGTCGTTTCCAGATAGCCGCTCCAGCCAAGAATCCCAAGATACGCCCTAGCTCACTCTTACCTGGCATTATTTTATCATCTCAATATCATCACAAGGTACCATCATATTGAGAAATAGCCATGGTAATCCGTTACTATTTTCCAAATGATAATTGTTTACTATTTCGTTTGAATTATCATATGCAATTGATTGTGTTTTGTAATAACCAACATGGTAACTTGTTTCTAGTGTGAATGTGGGGGGAGGGAATGGTTGCATAGGTGTCGGGTGTCCAGGGTAGGGTGTGAAAGTTAGGCTGAATGGGGGTGGGATGTAAAATGCAAATCTTGCCTGACAAAAGTGTGTGGGTCTGTGTTCAGGCACTCTGCATGAAGTTTAATTGCATTACAAATGTTGTAACTATATTGCTTTTACTGTTGTTATTGTTGTAACACATTATTTTTAATTTTTACTTTATTAGTGTTGATGATGAACAGAGTGCAGCAAAGCCTGCAATTCATGTAAATCAGCAAGTACCCTACCCTCCAACACAGACCAGCAGGCACCTCTGCTCATGCTCCTGTCCTGTAGCCCAGCAATCGCCAACATCTTTCCACTTTCTGGACATTGCTGTCACCAATTCATTCATCCTCCACAAAGAAGTATGTGCAAAAACAACATGTCACATCAGGTCTTTGTTGAGCTGCTCACTACTGAACTTTGTGGGATACAACTGGATAACACCACAGCAGAGGAAATACTCCTGTAGCAACACTCCTGTAACCATTGATCCAGCCATTGTACATTCATATAGGGCACCAGTAGGCCACAGGAAGGGCAAACTGCAATAAATACACTCCATGGCAGTGTAAGGAGTGTCAGAACCCCCTGTGTGAGAAACTTTACAGAAACTGCCAAGTATCACAGTTAGGGACATCTAGACCTCAAGATTTCCTTTTTCAGGGTGGTAGAACATTTTGACTGTAAAAACGAGTATGACCAATGGTTACCATATTGTAAATAGTTAAAAGGGAAAGTGACTTATAAGGTCCCATACACTTCCCTTTGATGCCAAACACCAGTGGCTACATCATAACTGAATTTAAACTTTACTTTCATGCTTTTTTGCTGTGCTTTGCTAATAAAACTGAAGTAATTCAATGGCCGTTATTTTGTTTGTTTGTTTATTATGTCATATTCTACAGTCCAAAAACGTGGTTTGAGTGTCTTGATTAGCCTAACTTGATTAGCCTCAACTATACTGAATCTGGGGATATGTGTTACGTCACTGTACCACCAGAAATGACTGCAATATTGGTTAAACTATAAAGATATAAAAAACGGCAATAAAAGACCCTAAGTCTCAGAGGGTTAAGGAGTAATTCAATATACAGTTAAGGTGTGCAAATGAAAGTGTTACACTGTAAAATATAATGACTTGTTTACAATCTTGTGTAATAAGAAATAAGCAGTCATCTTTGCGTTTATTTTAGTTTTCACGGTGCTCGAAGTGATACTACTGGTCATTACAACGTCAGAAGAATATAGTATTGCACTTGTAGAGACTCTCTGCTGTGTTATATTGCTAAGGGCAGCTGCAGCCGTATTGTCACGAGACTAATCACATTGTATGGCTAGTCAGTTACTATAGCAAACTATGATCTACATGCATTTTTCATTATTATTATGAAATCTTACAATGCATTCTCTCGCAAACGTATACATACAATGCAAATTATAATTATATTACAGTAAGCATTGAGGGGAGCTGTAATGAAGAACCAAGATGAATCATACCCTTGTGTATACTGTTACCTAGTGACCCCAATAAAATGTTGGATAACATATACATGCATGCAAGCTAGATAATTAATTTCCTCTGGTAAAAACACAAGTAGCCTACCTCAGTTTTATCATTTATGAAATTGTGGGACATCCAAGATGTAAGACAATGTTTTAGAAGGGAGAGTATGGGGTCATTATTGTAGCAATATTATTTGCAAATGTGAGTGTAGAGTTGTGTATCCGTATCTCAATCCGTGCATGCGTAATGAGATTGACAAATGTGTACTGAGACTTGTGCATGTGTACAGGGATCTGCAAATGTGTATTCCGAATACGTGCGTGCGTAATCAGGTTTATAATTGTGTATAAAAAATATCCGTCTGTATTCAGATTTGCAAGTGTATTGAGAGTTGTGTATGTGTAGACAAATCTGTGAATGCGTGCACAGATCTGTAAATGTGTAGACAAATCGGTAAATACGTATGTGGATATTAATGGCTAAAAATCTAAGCATTTTTGCTGCAAGAGCTGAAAATACAAGTTAAAACTCACGCGGGCCTCTCAATTTGATGTGTTTTTACGCGTAACTTTTGCTACACTTCTGCCGTGACAGAGACTCATCCGTGTGGCGATTCGTCTGTGTTGAGGTTCGTAGGTGTGTCTCAGTAGAAATGCCTATGACTCCCAAGGTGCACTTCAATATGCAACATCCAATCAACGCTTTAAAATCATGCCTCATGAGCCGTTTATTTAAATAAACACATTACATTAAGATATCAGATGCAGTAGGTCTATGCTGCACTGAATTACTGATTATACAATGTAATGATATGCACTAGGCTACTGATTAGGTCTGCCTTAGTGTTTTGTTGTGTATTTAAAAATAATTGTTTCATTAATCTATAATAACTTGATTGATCACATGGACAATGTTATGATATGCATTATCAAATATATCTGCTGCAGCCTAGTTATACTCACTGTTGGTTTTCAAATAGAAGACCGTGCAATTGAGTGATACCTGTCATTTTTGTTGTTTTGATTTTAGATGTAAACATTAAATTCATACATAAATAACAATTTTTAGCCCTGCAGACTTACAGTATAATCATACGCGCTATTGATGAAAGACAAGTTTTTTTGTAAACCAACACGTGTTTATTAAAAGAACTTTAGCCACGCCATTTTTATAAAATGGGACTTCAGTTTAGTTATGCCCCTCACCACGCATCTTAGATGTCTTTAGAATGTCTATCAAATTCCTCCTGCTCACTGATTAAATTTAATTATTTAATACTGCATCGGAGAACAATAAGGCATTGTGCAATACTTAAAACGTTAATATCAATAGACATAGCCTAGCGCAAGAAATTGGTATCTATCCTTAGCTAATCCAATAACCTAATCTAATAACCCAACGTAACGCGATGGCCGAACAATAACTTTAGCAAAATAATGAACATACAGTTCGCCTATACTTTAGTTTCGCCTACGGCAACGCATCAGGGGCAGCAGAGTGGTGAAACTGCCTGGCCTATATTTTCCTTTGCCGTATAGCTCTGCCTGTGCTCCAGGTCTCCAGCCTCCCCCTTCTCATTAATTTTGACCGGTAGCTAACCAGGTTATTGACCACATTTTCAAAGTGTCAGCCATTTCACCTACAAAGATAAATAAATATACTTTTAAAAAGCTGATTTAATGATTCTATGGTTTTTTTAACACATCGAATCAAAAACTTAGGGTTATCGAACACACATAAGAAAAAGAGGCAGAGGCTGGATTCGAAGCCTATGGCTAAAACAAAGATCTTCATAGGTTTTACGCTGGCATTCTGCTGCTGCGCCTCTACATACCATGAATTTCACAGTGCAGAACAGTCTAATTTAGTCATCCTATTTATGTCGGCAAGAAACGCCTACAGTGCATCCGGAAAGTATTCATACCCCTTCACTTTTTCCACATTTTATTATGTTACAGCCTAATTCCAAAATGGATTAAATAAAAAAATGCTCTCAACATTCTACACACAATACCGCATAATGACAAAGTGAAAAAGCTTTTTTTAGAATTTTTTGCAAATGTATTAAAAATAAAAAAATAAAATATCACATGTACATAAGTATTCACACCCTTTACTCAATACTTTGTTGAAGCACCTTTGGCAGTAATTACAGCCTCAAGTCTTCTTGAGTATGATGCTACAAGCTTGGCACACCTATTTTGGGGCAGTTTCTCCCTTTCTTCTTTGCAGATCGTCTCAAGCTCCATCAGGTTGGATGGGGAGCGTCGGTGCACAGCCATTTTCAGATCTCTCCAAAGATGTTCAATCGGGTTCAAGTCTGGGCTCTGGCTGGGTCACTCAAGGACATTCACTGACTTGTCCCTGAAGCCACTCCTTTGTTATCTTGGCTGTGTGCTTAGGGTCGTTGTCCTGTTGGAAGGTGAACCTTCGCCCCAGTCTGAGGTCCAGAGCAGGTTTTCATCAAGGATCTCTCTGTACATAGCTGTTTTCATCTTTCCCTTGATCCTGACTAGTCTCCCAGTTCCTGCCGCTGAAAAACACCCCCACAGTATGATGCTACCACCACCATGCTTCACTGCAGGGGTGGTATTGGCCAGGTGATGAGCAGTGCCTGGTTTCCTCCAGACATGACGCTTGGCATTCAGGCCGAAGAGTTCAATCTTGGTTTCATCAGACCAGAGAATTTTGTTTCTCATGGTCTGAGAGTCCTTTAGGTGCCTTTTGGCAAACTCCATGTGGGCTGTCATGTGCCTTTTACTGAGGAGTGGCTTCCGTCTGGCCACTACCATAAAGGCCTGATTGGTGGAGTGCTGCAGAGATGGTTTTCCTTCTGGAAGGTTCTCCCATCTCTACAGAGGAACTCTGGAGCTCTGTCAGAGTGACCATCGGGTTCTTGGTCACGTCTCTGACCAAGGCCCTTCTCCCTTGATTGCTCAGTTTGGCCAGGCGGCCAGGAAGAGTCCTGGTGGTTCCAAACTTCTTCCTTTTGCGAATGATGGAGACCACTGTGCTCGTTGGGACCTTCAATGCTGCAGAAATTTTTTTTGACCCTTCCCCAGATCTGTGCCTCGATACAATCCTGTCTCGGAGGTCTACAGACAATTCCTTGGACTTCATGACTTGGTTTGTGCTCTGACATGCACTGTCAACTGTTGGACCTTATATAAACAGATGTGTGCCTTTCCAAATCATGTCCAATCAATTGAATTTACCACAGGTGGACTCCAATCAAGTTGTAGAAACATCTCAAGGATGATCAGTGGAAACAGGATGCACCTGAGCTCAATTTTGAGTGTCACAGCAAAGGGTGTGAATACATATGTAAATGTGATATTTTTGTTTTTTATTTTTAATACATTTGCAGAAAATTCAAATAAAACTTTTTTCACGTTGTCATTATGCGGTATTGTATGTAGAATGTTGAGATTTTTTTTTTATTTAATCCATTTTGGAATTAGGCTGTAACATAATAAAATGTGGAAAAAGTAGAGGGGTATGAATACTTTCCGGATGCACTGTATGTTAAATTGGGACTACGAGGTAAACCAAATGTTAACATTACATATGCAAATAATGTAATATTAAAATCGTCAAGCTACAATGCAAGAAATCATTTGAACATTTTGTTTGAGAATTTCAACTAACTGAATACATATAACTAATGACATTAGTTAGAATATCTGAGAGAAAATAACTTGGGAGCGAAACAGAAACACCAGATTCCATTCAATTGCAGCCTCTGCAAATGTAACGACTAACGTAGCCTATATTGCCTAGTTTAAGATGTAGCCTAGTTCAGAGCTTATTTACCACCTCATGTGATAATTATAAACGCGTTGACTAGATGTTGCATATCGAAGTGCACCTTGGGAGTCATAGGCATTTCTACTGAGACACACCTACGAACCTCGACACAAAGACGAATTGCCACACGAACGAATCTCTGTCACGACAGAAGTGTAGCAAAAGTCACGTGTAAAAACATCCATTGAGAGGCCCGCATGAGTTGTAACTTGTATTTTCAGCTCTTGCAGCAAAAATGCTTAGACTTTTAGCCATTAATATCCACATACGTATTTACCGATTTGTCTACACATTTACAGATCTGTGCACGCATTCACAGATTTGTCTACACATACACAACTCTCAATACACTTGCAAATCTGAATACAGACGGACATTTTGTATACACACTTACAAACCTGATTACGCACGCACGGATTCGGAATACATATTTACAGATCCCTGTATACATTCACAAGTCTAAGTACACATTTGTCAAATCTGATTACGCATGCACGGATTGAGATACAGATACACAACTCTACACTCACATTTGCAAATTGTTTTGCAACAATAATGACCCCTTAGGAGAGTGACATAATTAGGCTATTGTAACTATAAGTAGCGTCAAGTTTAGCTACATGTCTACACGGCTTACCTATCCTGTTTCTAAACGCAAATTCTTTAATTACCTCGTGATTATAACAGTTTTGCCTTGCTAATTATTATCTTAGCATTAACAAAAAGGAACTATGAAACTTTGGCTAATAAGGGGCTGTTATAATCATTTGCAAAATGGTATCTAACGTTCCCATCATCAGAAGTTCCGTCTGTATCGTTAAACAACGAGCTAAGGTACACGGAAATAACTTAACTCCACATCCAAAATGTGATGGTTAAGCGTTCACTAAATCAAAACTAAAAAAATATTTTTAACAGCGGCGCGTATGTAGTGTGGGGATCCCTTAATACGTGCAGATTGTTTTGCTGCATTTCAGCAAGCTATCATAAGCTAAATAAAATGGTGCCAGTGAGTGTCATTCTCATAGCAACTCACTTTAGGCTAGCTAACTTTGGTTCAATTTGCTGTCCAATTCAAGTCACCACAATTAGTTTTAACGTTAAACAGATACAACTCAGCTTACACTCATTACGCAGTGTCTTGTCAGTGTTGTGGTATATTGCAAGTGCCGGTGGAATCTGGTGAATTACGATAAACTTGGTTTGACTTGTAGAGCTATCGTGAGTTCATGCTACACTGATCGGAAGGGAGCATTTGCTCCTTTAGTCAAAGTGCACCAGTGTGTATATATTAACCAACATTGGTAAAAATTTATTGGAAGGGGTGTGCATAAGACTCACATGACACCTGTATAAACCATTATGAATGTTGTCATTATGTGTCATTCGGTCATTATGACATTTTTTAGGATGACTTTGTTATGACAACCTGACATTAGCCTATACAACTTGACCTGTCAATGTCTTTGTTATGACAACAACACCTCTTAATGTCTTTATGACAACCTGACATTAGCCTATACAACTTCACCTGTCAACGTCTTTTTTATGACAACTTGACATTAACCAAGACAACACAACCTGTCAACGTCTTTGTTATGACAACTTGACATTAACCAAGATAACATAACCTGTCATAGATCGCCATAGCAGGCCCAATTGAATACACAATTTATTTTTATGTATTAACATTACATTAAACTATCATATGTTGTTAGATATTGGCTGTCATGACGCCATTATAATTGTGTCATGAATATTTTCATTGACCTCAACTACAATTTGGATTAGTCATTATAGTGTCATAAAGTGTTATTACACTGTCAAATGCTTTTAAATACCTAAACAAAAGCAATAGTTAAGTCAAGAGATAGTTTTTATTTTATTTTATTTGCACAATTCATTTCATACAAAAAAATACCCAATATGGCCATAACGACTTTCAAACAACCTTGTGAGCTTCAACAAACTAAAACCCAAACCCAACTAGATTTAAACACCTACTCTTTTAACCTTACTTGACTTGATTTTTAATATCATGGAAAGGTCTGCCCAAGACACCATTATAATCGCGGACACCTAACCAGTGGTGCCACTCTATCATTTTAAGATGAATCTTCAGTAATTCAGGAGTGCGATTGCCTCTATGACATTATATTTGCAACTCGTAATTCTGCCACGCACGCTCAATATGCTGAGTGTGAGCACCAGTCTCTAGGTCAACAAAGTTATTTTTATGGCAGATAGAATACTGGCCATAACCATACTGGGAAAGCTGCCCAACGTAGGCAGGCCATTCATCAATGAGGATGGATGTTCTGGGTCTGATATGTCGTTGAATTTGGCTTATAAGGGTTTGCCTTGAGCTGTCCCTGACGAGTCTCAGAACGGGTCTTCTGGATTTACCATCAACCTCCAGCATCCCGAACACCCATTGCCATTCATGGCGCCAAGTGTTCCCACATAGGCCACGATGGCACTGAATAGGAAAGAAAAAATACTTTAATAACGGTTGAGCTGTATCAATTTTATACCAAATTGGTATACTTTCCACTATTTTGGCTTCAGATAGTCAACATAAATAGTACGCAGGTCACCCGTTTACTTTGTCATATTGTTTCTAATTAGTTACTTATGTAGCCTAGTAAATAAAAGAGCCTAATGGTAAAAAAGCAGGTATATTTTTTTTGTGCTACATGGCTAAGTATGTTTTTTTTTTTATTCAAACCTGCACTATAGACCTACATGTGGCCAGCACTGTGGAAAATCCACAGCTATTTTTCACTACTTTGAATTTCTATTTATTTTTTATGTGCGTGCAACAAATCAGTGTTTAACATATTTTGAAGAAATTCACACATTGAAGGTTGGACTTAGAGATCAACAATAGAGTCAGTTGAACCAACCAGCACAGAAAATAAGTTGTATGAATGTATCTTAGTTTGAAGAACTGCATGCCAAAGATAACCAAAACGAGCTACTGCAGCAAGGCATTGTAGGATATTAGTTATAATCTACCTATTTATTGTAATTGTGGCCTTTTATAAAAAATAGATTTATTGTATTGTGATAAAAAAAATATTGTTAATGTGTAAGGTTTGGATTTATAGATAAATCCTCTGGAAAGATTCACTATTGTTGTTTGAGCACCATGAATATGCTTGGCTAATCAGTCAAATCTGCAGTTAACAACCATATTATAATGGTTAGGTCATTTTTTTCTCTTTACAATGTACTGGCAAAGAAAACTATTTAAATAAGACTGACATTAGTATAAGACGTTATACATCCCACCTTTCGTTTGTGGGCAAATTTGCTCTCGTCGGTAACAACAAATCGATCACGACCACCGATCCTCATTCTTCTCTTCCTTAGTCGCTTGAGGGCAACAACACACACCTTAAATGTAGAAATAAAATATCCGCAAGTTGACTTGTAGCAATGCCTTCATATAGAATTATGTAAATATCATGCATGCACAAGTTTCGGAATAAAGTTTGTTGTGCGCTGTCACACACTAGCTTTTATGTGCATTGCATGTGTCACAGAGTGTACCAAATAGGTGTGTAGCAATGTTGAATACAATTGTCCACAGTGAGTTGTGACTTATCAAACATTGATATACATTTTTGTTTACAAATGTAATTCATTATAGCTATAGACAACTAGTATGTAATGCAACAACCTTTCTGAGTACTTTTGTCATTCTTGTTAGTGTCTTGGAGCTTGCTGCTATTCCCTAAGTGATCATGGCAAGTTGTTTTAACTGCAAACCTTGTGCAAACCTGGAGAAAAGAAAAAGCAATCAAGAAACCGGATTGCAGTCACTCGAAATTGTACTGTTGTTGCAATGAAGGCATTGCCTGCATAATGCCTGGCCTGTCACTGAATTACATCATGACTACATGCTTAACTCACAGTGCTAGATATTTTTATTTAAGAGAGAAAACTGTCACATTTGATTTATGTATTGAATGAATACTGTACCTGAGTATGAACTCAAGCCATTTTGCCAAAAGGGTGTGAGATTTGGTGAATATTGAGCCATTGCCTACAGACAGTGGGGAACTTTTGTGATGCTTACAGACCCTGCGGGAAAATAATGTACAATGCTGAAACATAAAGATATAAAATATAATATTGTACGGATTAAGTTTGCTAGAACATATTGTTGTGATTGTCCAAAGGTTTTAATACAGTGATGCAAATTTCTGAATTCTGAGTCCTTAATAACACAAGTATAATGCATAATAGCTAACTAAACTAGCTAATTTGGATACTAGTAAGTTAGTTACTAGCTAGATCGCAATCTAGCCAGGTCCAATTATCAAACAAAACTACTTATTGGTATGTTTTACACCTTGATATCTACATAAAATCACATAAGATAAAAAACAGAAGATAATATAGCTAGCTAATTAGAACGGAGCTTTTGCTTACCACCGTAACCCGTCGTTGCGATCACATTTGACCAGATGCATGCTTCGATGGCATTTTCCACACTTCCTCTTCAGGATACCCCATTTTTTCATCCATCTAACTATTTTTCTTTTGTTTGACTAAGTATCAGATCGTCTAATATTTTTTAAAAGTCCGTGCAATAATTGTGCCATAATCAGTCACAGTCTAGTCTAAGTTAAGTACACCTAGTTTACTGATTCTGTGGACACTGGCTGGCGGGGTCTTTCAATATCGCGCCAACTTTATTTGGGCGGCTAGTTACGACATGACGGCTTGACTTTGTTTTCCTCGAGCACACGCCTGCCTGGCTACAACGAATGAGAGTCGTAGAGACTAAAGCAGCATTGATTGTGACTGACTGACACCTGAAAAGTATTAACGACCCAACAACCCACAAAGTTAGCTATTTCAGGTAAGTTAAACGTGTAATTTGGATTTTCTTTGTGAACATAACATTGGCATAAATATTTTCTGATCTAGTTCAAGTTAGCGTTTAGCTATTAATGCTAGCTAACTAACTCCGATAGCTACCGTTAGCTAACAGGATGTTTGTGTTCTTTGATTTGTACAACTTTAGATGGAAACTCGTCGCAGCAAACTTAGTGTGGGGAAGAAGGCCAAAAAGGCTAACGAGGAGGACAAGCCACAAGTAGTGGAGGTTTGTAGGGACAAACAACAACAACATTGTTTTTGTCAATGCTAACCACAACTAGAATGTTCTAGAACCTTGGGACGTCAGCACGCGGTAATAGCATATTAATGAAGTCGGATGTTCAGAGAGCTTTTTTGGTAAATGGATAAGACAGGATAAAAAAATTTGGTTGCGGTTAGAGACATTTCTAAGAGTCTGGTGGAGGAGAGGAATGAGGATGAGCCACAAGTTGAGTAAGAGGCGAACAAGGACCAGCCACAAAATATGGAAGAGGTCCCTGTTCGACTAAATAAGGCAAAGAAGCTGGTCAAATGTTCCCCCGAGGAAATTATGTAAGTCATTTTTGTTTTAGGCTACTACTTACCAGCAGGGCTTAGTCCAGATAAGTAAATAAATATTTACTTTACTTTATGACAGCCTGTTACTGCACAGTTGTCTGCATGCACTGTGTGCATACAAGAGACTGAATTTATATAAAATCACATTTGTTTCCCAATATTCTTTTGCAGGGTCACCAACAGGGGCGTTGGAGTTGTCCAAACTTAAACAGCAAATCAAGATGGATCGGCAGAACATCGAACACCTTGAGGACCGCATTAAATAGCTGGAGGAGGCCCACAGGGAGCTGAAAAATTACAAGGACTTCCTACTTACCCAAATGAAGGACAAGTCGGGTACAATGGAAATGCAATTAATGTTATTCTTGTAATAGCACCACTATCAACATTTCTTCCTTTGTGTGACTGGTTGCCTCTCTTTTCTGTTGGGAGGTGCAGGCATTCATCACGGCATGCAGCACAAAAGTTTAGCAAGGTTATATTTTGGGGGCAAGCTCACTGTTACGGCCACCCATATTTTGGTGTCCGTATTGTTTGTATTGTGTATTTGTGTTTTGTCTTCCCTTCTGTTTTTACCCTTCGCTATTCCCTTCATACAGATCTGCCGCCTGCTTTCCGTTGCTTCCCTCCCCCTCATCACACACCATCAGCCATCTGTTGACGGACCGATCAGGAGCCGATCCGTCTAGTTTTAAACCCTTCTCCCTGCCAGTCTCGTCAGAGCGAGATTAGATTGGTATTCTGTGTGTGTGTTCGTTGTGTTTAGAGCTCGCTCTCAATTAGTAAGGTATGTGTTTTGGTGTTATGTCTTTTGTGGTCTGTTCATTTAGTAGAGGGTTTATTCCCTTGGTCATTTGTCTGTTCATTTGTTTGTTAGCGAGTGCTAACTCAGAGATTCAGCTGGTTAGATTCCCCTTTTCGATCCTTCGTTAGTCCCTATACAGTTTGGTTTTTCCCCTTGCCCTTTTGATGCTGTATATTATACAGCGTTTTATTGTTCTTTACCCTTTCCCCCGTATAACCAGAACTCTATACTGTGCTTTGTTTTTTTGTTAATTCTGATCCCTTTATTTTGCCAGTGCGAGGTACTGTGCTTTATTTTCTCCCCGAGCGCAGCTAGTTTAGATACCCGTGGGTTTACATTTTACTTCACAAAGTGTATTCTCTGTTTAGGAACATTAGTTTAGGAGCGGTGCCACCCTGTGTTGTTGACAGCAAGCGTGTTATAGGCAGCTTAGCTCTTTTGTTTGTTTCTTTGATTTGGCACCGTTCGTGTAGCCGTGGTATCCTATTTTTATTTAACCTGTTAATAAATACATATTAATTTTACACTCTTGGATTGTGTTTGTGTCCACATTTCATTCCGCACGGTATACTCCGGAATATGGTCGGTCCTTCAGCGCCCTAGACTAGCCGTACAGCTGAAGGGACGTAACACTCACTGAGGGGCGTCCTTCCCTCGGTGCAGTGAAAAGCCGTCATTGTGGAGTCATCGGAAATAATAGATGTAAGGGTGCAGAGGTGGCATGAAAACCACTTCACCAAGATGACAAAAAAGTTATTTTAATAAAGGAATTGACAGCTTTAATCAGAAATTTCTAAGTGGCTTTTGTAACTCCACCTCTGCACCTTGAAACCCATTTTTACCAATGGCAGGTTTTTGCTATGGCGCCCTTCTCCCCTTTCAAAAACAAGTACTTGACAAGACTTGTGCATTTTAAAGTGCATGATCATCGTCTACAGTGTGAGCATTATAAAAGTCTAACTGTAATAGAACAAAGCCTGTTTTTGGACATGTTCTTCAATGATACAGTGCCCTGCTTTAAAAATCTCAAGATAGTACCCCAGTGAGCATATACTCCCCCCCCCCCCCCCCCCTTCTCACAGGCTCTAGAAAGACTTGTGTTCCTTCTTCGTCTCATGCTCGGGTTCCTCGTCATCTTTAGCATCCTCTGCCCCCTCCACTTCCTCCTCAGATTCCAGCTCATTGTCATCCTCAGAAGAAGAGGAAAAGAAAAAGAAGAGCAAGAAGTCCAAGAAACAGACTGATTCGCACACTCGTTCGAGAAGTAAGCACAGGCATTGATCGTCTTTATGATCAGAGGATTTCCTACCCTAAAGTTGCTCTTTACTCCACTGTCTTCTATGATTCATGTTTGATTGAAAAGCTGCCTCTAACATGACCTTAGTTAATAATAATCAGAGAGGGCTTAATAGTTGCTACATTATGTTAATGTCCAACATTGATTGTTATATTTTAGTAATCGCTTTAAAATCAGTGATTCAGATCTCTGCAGCCTGTTAACATTTGGTTTACCTCGTAGTCCCAACTTAACATACAGTGCATCCGGAAAGTATTCATACCCCTTCATTTTTTCCACATTTTATTATGTTACAGCCTAATTTCAAAATGGATTCAATAAAAAAAAAATCTCAACATTCTACATACAATACAGCATAATGACAATGTGAAAAACGTTTTTTTGAATTTTTTGCAAATGTATTAAAAATAAAAAACAAAAATATCACATTTACATAAGTATTCACACCCTTTGCTGTGACACTCAAAATTGAGCTCAGGTGCATCCCGTTTCCACTGATCATCCTTGAGATGTTTCTACAACTTGATTGGAGTCCACCTGTGGTAAATTCAATTGATTGGACATGATTTGGAAAGGCACACATCTGTTTATATAAGGTCCCACAGTTGACAGTGCATGTCAGAGAGCACAAACCAAGTCATGAAGTCCAAGGAATTGTCTGTAGACCTCCGAGCCAGGATTGTATCGAGGCACAAATCTGGGGAAGGGTCCAAAAAAATTTCTGCAGCATTGAAGGTCCCAACGAGCACAGTGGTCTCCATCATTCGCAAATGGAAGAAGTTTGGAACAACCAGGACTCTTCCTAGAGCTGGCCGCCTGGCCAAACTGAGCAATCAGGGGAGAAGGGCTTTGGTCAGGGAGGTGACCAAGAACCCGATGGTCACTCTGACAGAGCTCCAGTGTTCCTCTGTGGAGATGGGAGAACCTTCCAGAAGGACAACCATCTCTGCTGCACTCCACCAATCAGGCATTTATGGTAGAGTGGCCAGACGGAAGCCACTCCTCAGTAAAAGGCACATGACAGCCCGCATGGAGTTTGCCAAAAGGCACCTAAAGGACTCTCAGACCATGAGAAACAAAATTCTCTGGTCTGATGAACCCAAGATTGAACTCTTTGGCCTGAATGCCAAGCGTCATGCCTGGAGGAAACCAGGCACTGCTCATCACCTGGCCAATACCATCCCTACAGTGAAGCATGGTGGTGGCAGCATCATGCTGTGGGGGTGTTTTTCAGCGGCAGGAACTGGGAGACTAGTCAGGATCAAGGGAAAGATGAATGCAGCAATGTACCTTGATGAAAACCTGCTCCAGAGTGCTCTGGACCTCAGACTGGGGCGAAGATTCACCTTCCAACAGGACAACGACCCTAAGCACACAGCCAAGATAACAAAGGAGTGGCTTTGGGACAAGTCTGTGAATGTCCTTGAGTGGCCTAGCCAGAGCCCAGACTTGAACCCGATTGAACATATTTGGGGAGATCTGAAAATGGCTGTGCACGGACGCTCCCCATCCAACCTGATGGAGCTTGAGACGATTTGCAAAGAAGAATGGGAGAAACTGCCCCAAAATAGGTGTGCCAAGCTTGTAGCATCATACTCAAGAAGACTTGAGGCTGTAATTGCTGCCAAAGGTGCTTCAACAAAGTATTGAGTAAAGGGTGTGAATACTTATGTACATGTGATATACATTTTTTTTATTTTTCATACATTTGCAAATATTCAAAAAAAAAAAATTCACTTTGTCATTATGTGGTATTGTATGTAGAATGTTGAGAACATTTTTTTTATTTAATCCATTTTTGAATTAGGCTGTAACATAATAAAATGTGGAAAAAGTGAAAGGGTATGAATACTTTCCGGATGCACTGTAAGTACAATTAAAATGATTTGAATGGAACAGCAAGTTTTAAACAAAAGTGATGCTGTTAAGGTGACGGTCTGTTCTTCGTTTTCTCTGTCAGTCACCTGTTGTGTAACGCCTGCTGTCAAGTCTCCATTGAAGTCTCCATTTTTAAGTACATGTCCAAGGTACATGTTTGTTCCAAAGCACAAAGTGGTTGTTCCTCTGAGGACTCTTAGTAGTAAAAATATTTACTAAGTGTTTTATTATGTGAATAAAACAAGACAAAATATCTGATTACTTTTTCTATTGCTTTGGTATTATCTATAGGTTTTGTTTAGGTTTTTAAAAGTGTTTGACAGTGTAATAACACTTTGACACTTTAATGACTAGTCAAAATTGTACTACTGTAGTTGAGGTCAAGGAAAATATTCATGACACAATTATAATGATGTCATGACAACCAATGTCAAAACACACCACATGACAGTTAAATACACTGCTCAAAAAAATTAAAGGAACACTTTGAAAACACATCAGATCTTAATGGGAAAAAAATCATGCTGGATATCTATGGACTGGGTAATGTGTTAGGAACGAAAGGATTCCACATCGTTTGATGGAAATGAAAATTATCAACCTACAGAGGGCTGAATTCAAAGACACCCCGAAAATCAAAGTGAAAAAAGGATGCGGCAGGCTAGTCAATTTTGCTGAATTTCCATTGCAGCAACTCAAAATAGAACTCAGTACTGTGTATTGCCCCCACGTGCTTGTATGCATGCCTGACAACGTCGGGGCATGCTCCTAATGAGACGACGGATGATGTCCTGGGGTATCGACTCCCAGATCTGGATCAGGGCATCACTGAGCTCCTGGACAGTCTGAAGTGCAACCTGGCGGCGTCGGATGGACCGAAACATAATGTCCCAGAGGTGTTCTATTGGATTTAGGTCAGGCAAGCGTGGGGCCAGTCAATGGTATCAATTCCTTCATCCTCCAGGAACTGCCTGCATACTCTCGCCACATGAGGCCGGGCATTGTCGTGCACCAGGAGGAACCCAGGACCCACTGCACCAGCGTAGGGTCTGACAATGGGTCCAAGGATTTCATCCCGATACCTAATGGCAGTCAAGGTGCCGTTGTCTAGCCTGTAGAGGTCTGTGCGTCCCTCCATGGATATGCCTCCCCAGACAGTCACTGTCCCACCACCAAACCGGTCATGCTGAACAATGTTACAGGCAGCATAACATTCTCCATGGCTTCCCCGGACCCTTCCACGTCTGTCACATGTGCTCAGGGTGAACCTGCTCTCATCTGTGAAAAGCATAGGGCGCCAGTGGTGGACCTGCCAATTCTGGTGTTCTATGGCAAATGCCAATCGAGCTCCACGGTGCCGGGCTGTGAGCACAGGGCCCACTAGAAGTCTGTTTCTGATTGTTTGGTCAGAGACATTCACACCAGTGACCAGGTAATTTTGTAGGGCTCTGGCAGTGCTCATCCTGTTCCTCCTTGCACAAAGGAGCAGATACCGGTCCTGCTGATGGGTTAAGGACCTTCTACGGCCCTGTCTAGCTCTCCTAGAGTAACTGAGACACATCAAACCTTCTGGCAATGGCATGTATTGATGTGCCATCCTGGAGGAGTTGGACTGCCTGTGCAACCTCTGTAGGGTCCAGGTATCGCCTCATGCTACCAGTAGTGACACTGACCCTAGCCAAATGCAAAAGTAGTGAAAAACAGCCAGAAAAGATGGAGGGAAAAAATTTCAGTGGCCTCCACCTGGAAAACCATTCCTGTTTTGGGGGTCGTCTCATTGTTGCCCCTAGTGCACCTGTTGTTAATTTCATTAACACCAAAGCAGCTGAAACTGATTAACAACCCCCTCTGCTACTTAACTGATCAGATCAATATCCCAGAAGTTTAATTGACTTGATGGAATACTCTGATTAAAAAGTGTTCCTTTAATTTTTTTGAGCTGTGTATGATTTTAACACATAATGATGAATAGTTTAAATAAATAATAAAAAATAAATAGTTTCTCTTAGGCCTGCTATGCCAGTCTATGACCGGTTATGTCGTCTTGATGTATGTCAAGTTGTCATAACAAAGACATTGACAGCTTGTGTTGTCTTGTTTAATGTCAAGTTGTCATAACAAAGACACTAAGAAGTGAAGTTGTCTTTGATGATGTCAAGCTGTCAAAGACATTGAGAGGTGAAGTTGTCATAACAAAGATATTAACAGGTCAAGTTGTCATAACAAGTCATCCCAAACGATGCCAACTTTGTATAAAAAATTCCATAATTGACCGAATGACACTTAATAACAACATGCATAACGGTTTATACAGGTGTCATGTCATAGTTATGACAGTGTCATGTCAATCTTATGCACACCCCTTCAAATAAAGTGTTACCCCAACATTTTATTGTAGTCACTAAATGGCAGTATACAAAAGGGTATGAGTCATCTAGGTTCTTCCCATTCATTGTCTATGGGCAACTTAAGCGTGTAAAAGAGGCAATTAAAAAATAACTAGTGGACAGATTAATCAGCTGTGTACAAGCGCACTCCATGACATTCCATCGGACATGTTGGCATTGCAATGGAAGCGAAATGCTCCAAACCGTGACCGTAGTTAGGTGCCGTAAAATGGGGCTTACAACAGATGGTGCAAAAAACAGATAAAAAATAATAAGAGAATAACATGTGAACTGATCATGCACGCGCACTGTCTCATTGTCTTGATGAGTTTGACATTGGTTCCATAATGCCAAAATGATATCTACTATCGCGTTGCCTTTGTACAATGCCTGTGTTGTCTTTTAAGAATATTCTTAGTTCACTACTTCCACTACACAGCATTGACTCAATACAGTCAATGCGTCATTACTATTCTAAGCGGTTATTATTTCAATAACACTCCCTTCTTGATAGCTGGTGAACATGAAACACTATGCAACTGTTGTTCATTACAGCAGGAGGGGGGAAGCGTCTATCCATGCCTAGGGGCTAATGCTAACAAGAAACTAGCTAACTCACGATGAAGTAATTAGCCATAAGGTTCCGCCGTTACATACTCACAGGCGCATTCCTGCAGATGTCCTGAACTGTTGGCGCAGTGATTTTGTGAGTTTAGAGTATTTATGACTTACCGATCCCACTACTGACACCATGTTTTCATATCAAATAACGAGACAGTCATCGACGCAGTTAACAACAGTGGTGTTCGGCGTAATCGCTAAGACAGTCACTATACAAACGTAACAACATGCAGTTACATAACATCAGCGCTAGATGGCGGTATATGACCGTGAAAACTATCCAAAGTCATCTCTCTCCCCAGTCATATCAATGGGGCCAAAAATCTATTAAAATTAATAATTACAAATATAACACGTGAACCGATCACTTAGCTATATAGACACACACTGGACGGCATTAACAAAGACCTTTGGGCACTGGAATGGAATCGATAGTCAAAACTGCCGGCGTAGTTTATGCGCCAAAAACAGGCCTAATAATAATAACTAGAATATGCATTTCCCTGAGCAAATGCGAGGTGATGGGTCGCAGTTATTGGACTGACCGCCTTATCGCGCAGAACCCTGCTCCTGCAGCACAAGCAGACTACCCTGTTTGTTGACAAGGGACGCTTATTGCTGCTAGATCGGCAGTGCCTCTTCATCATAATATAATGGTGGACACATACGATGATGAAGTACTACAGTTTGGTTTAATTTTTAACAAGGTCAGGCTTTCACCGACAATGCATTCCACATAACCCTGCCATAGTTCAAGCTCGAGCACAGTGGTTGGGTCGTCCTCTTCAATGCACTTAACGGTGAGGTAGTTATTAATGAGTACAGTGTTCATAGTCACGGTTGCCCGGTTGGTTAAAAGTATTAATTACAAATATAACACGTGAACCGATCACTTAGCTATATACACACACACACACACACACACACACACACACACACACACACACACACACACACACACACACACACACTATATGGTATTATGTCAGACATGTCGGCACAAGAATGGAATCGATAGATTCAAAACTGGGGCGTAGTTAGGCGGCCAAAAATGTACCTAATAATAAGTAGAAAAAGAATGACTGCGATTTCAATATGTGAGCGTCATCACTGACACATCACACAATTAGTGGTGGTGATTAAGTTAGGCTTCAAGATAACTACAAAGTTAGACGAAATTCAAATATGGCCTACAGATCTTTGTGGTAAGGACAGACAGTTTTTACTGTAATACACTCAGTTCCCCTTTTGCATGAAATCTCCGCCCACCGTTTGTTCAGTTTTGTATTTTGTAGTGCTGATTGACAAACTGGGCAGTCGCGACTCAGCTACGCCTCTTCAGTGAAATTAAAACACAACATTGAAAAAGGAAAACAACTAACACAACTCAAGATCCTTATGTAAAGTTCAACAGACATTTAGAATGTAGTTATGGTACAATGACCTGAAATGCTGAATTGGCTTGCTGAACTGTAAAGGAAAATCAACTGAAACTTAGGTACTGAACCCTAAGCGTTCCGTTTATTATAAGTACCGTTGGTCAAGTTTAGCTGAATGTCTACACGGTTTACCTATCATGTTCCAAAACCAACTCACAACGCAAATTCTTTAATTAATAGGGCTACTGTAAACACCTATTACATAACTTGTTCCATATAAGTTTATATCTTACAAGACTGAACGATGAGCGCTACAACCATACAGATGAAACATGTACTGTACTCTATTAATTTCAATGCATGGGTGCAAAACACCGATTAATAATAATACAAAAATAACACCTGAACCGATCACTTAGCTACATGCACGCACACTGTCTCGTCTTAATAAGCTTGCAAGCTGACATGACTTAGTGTATGACGTTCCATAATGCCAAAATTATCAACACTTTTATCTAGCGTTGCCTTTGTCCTCTTTTACGAATTGTTAGTTCACTACACAGTGTTGACAGTCAATGCGGCATGCCTTGTGGTTTGCATTTACTATTGTAAGCAGTTATTATTTCAATAACACTCACTACTTAATCTTCACATATACTCACAGGCACATTTGTGCAGATGTTCTAAACTGTTGGTGCGGTGTTTTTGTTATTTATGAGTTAGCTATCCCACTTCTGACGCCCCTAATGAAGGACCAAGATGAATCATACCTTAGTGTATACTGCCATCTAGTGACTGCAATAAAATGTTGACTAACATACTGTATACATGTATACCTTTTATTGCGGTCACTAGATGACAGTATACACAAGGGTATGATTCATCTTGGTCCTTCATTCCAGCCCCCCCTTAAGTCTTACCCTCTTCCCATTCATTGTGTATGGGCAAATTAAGCGTGTAAGAGGGAATTAAAAAATAACTAGTGGACAGATTAATTAGCTGTGTACAAGCGGTGTCCGTGGCATTCAAACTGACATTTTGGCGTTGCAATGGAAGCGAAATGCACCGTAGTTAGGTGTCGAAAAATCGGGCTAATTATAATAATAATAATAATAATAATAATAATAATAAAACTTAAGGATAACAGTATATGATTGCGTCTTACAAGGTAATCACATAATAACCGGACGGAGTCATTCATTCATGCAGTTAACAAGCCAAGACAGTCAGTGTAGCCTGCTAACGTAACAATTTGCAATTACCTGGCAATGAACAAACAGTGACACACAGAAAGGTCTGAAAGAAAAAGTATTAATTAAAATTCAGATTAAATAAAAATCAGCTAAACTAGACAAACTACCATGTTTGGTGGTCATTTCATTTTCAGCAGCAGCAGGCGTTGTGCCGGAAGACTTGACGCCCCGTCTGGGCAAAGAGAAAACATGCTGACAGGAAGAGGTGGGGGTTGGTTGAGCAGCTATCTCCTCCTCTTCACTTTCTGAGTCAAAAATAACTGTAGGAGGTTTTTGGACTGGCGCTCCACCGTGCTTCACTCCACTGGGACCTGAAGAAGAAGAGGGGTGGGGGGTGGGGTTGGGTAAGATGGCCGCAGACATGACTATTAATTGACTGATATTACTTATTGTAGGTATTTATACAAAATTGTATTATTAGTTTTAGAACAAAGTAGACCTCTACCATAATTACATTTGTGTTGTGAGTTTAAATGAGAAGTCCAGTCTGGAATTTTAAAGTATAGAAGACCGGAATACCCCTAAATCTGATGCAGTTGTGACAAGAGACATTCCACGCTGATACCACAGGCGCTTGCACAAATTATTGGCCCAGGACGGTGAATATTTAGGTAAAATGTTTTTATATACTGTATAAATTAGGGCTGTCAAAGTAGGGCTGCACAACAAACTGTATATTTATCACGATTATTATATTGCCACCAACAAAATATCTTGTAAAATGTGTGCGATATTAAGGTAAATTAAAAACACCCCCTTGTTCCACTGGATCAAAGCACGATAATCTTTACGTTTCAACTCCAGACAAGCGCTACATCCAAAAGTAGTAGGCTAATCACAGGTGTTCCTGTTGTTGAGCATGCTAACGAGTTGATCCTCACTCTCACAAGAGGCAATTCTATTGCGCTAGCCTACCATTTTATAGTGATGTGCAGTTCGACTTTAGAATGAGTTGATTCATCCAAGTCAAATCATGTAAATGAATCGAACTATTTGATTCTTTTCCTCAAATACAGTTTTTTTACCACTTCATCCCAGAGCAAGTGATTATTTGTCATTTGTTTGGTCAAATATTGCAAATATTCCTCTTAATATTAAACTAAAGTCCCAGGTTTATTACGTTTTAGCAGGAAAGACAAACCCAACAGCTAGTGTAGTCATAACAGAAGCACAATCACGCAGCGGTGAAGAAATTTGCACTGCATAGCGCTCTGAAACTGTTTGAATCGACCCAAATGTAACGTTTTTGTTGGTCTTCAGTCATTCTAAAGTAGAACTTAGTTTCACAACATATAAGTGTTGATATCTTGCTTAGCTCTTGCTAATTCACAGTTAGCTTCCAAAGAGCGTAGGTTTTGTTCTTACATTAAATAATCCTTAACTTTAAACAGTTCAATGAAAAAAATATACGTTTTATTTAATATCAAACTATTGACGAACTGGTTTAAGCTTATATTCTTAAAACCCTGACAATTCAATCTTTCCATATATATTCTACTGTTAATTTCATCATATTGTCATTTCAAAACTTCTTTAGAAATTATATATTTAGGTACAAAACGGGCACCGATTTTGAGGCGCAGCTAGTCTTGTAGTTAAATTGCCTACTTGTTCCCATAATTTTTGACGGTCAAACTTTGATTCATTTTGAAGTAAACCCCTGTGCGGACGTGTCCTTAAGTGGAATAAGCAATCAGTCAACAATTTGTTATTTAAAATACATGCTTGAGTCGCTACTAACTTAAATAAAATCTGTCGCTCAGGGCCTCTTAACTCTGACTAGTCCAACGTCTCAAAAAAAACTCAGGACAAACGTCGTTCTCCACTATACTAGCTTGCTAGCAAGTTTGTTTTGGTGTATAATTGTCACTTTGATTGAAATCCATAAAACGAGACATATTTTTTATGTTCTATGTATGGTTAATTTGGCTACGATTACATAGGCCAATAACATGAAATTTCAACTTTAGCTGTCGATTGGTTGTGAATGTAAGTGATGCATTGATAACGTTATCTGTGCCAAGCTAGTTGTTACATTCTTGACTGTTGCGGGGTCATTTCAAGTATCAAGGTAATTAATTTGTTAAGGCTATATTAATGTACCTAACAGATTTGACGTTTCATTTAAAATACTTCTGCTAATAAAGAACTTAATGTGCATGATAAGAGTTTGAGGTATCCTATCAATTGCCGTGAGAAAGGTTGGACCTTTCCTTTCATCTTTTGTTTGTTATGTCTACCGAAGCCTTGGTTTCTTTAAAGATTGCGTTGAGTGGCATGCCCAGTATTTGTGACCACAGATGCCACTTAAGCATGCATGAAAAATCAGTGCGTTAAGAAAACAAGATGTATTTATTGGTCAGATGATTTATTGTCTTGTTAAGTTTGCAGAGCAGATTGCAGAAATGAGCAGACCAACTACTTCCAAAAGTCGTGCGGAATTACACAGCTAAACATTCCAGATCATCATCATTATAAATTAAATATAATACAGGAGTTTGTTGGGCAAAGAGCTTTGACTTTTGCAAGATAGATTGGGCGGGAACCATGGGGGGAGGCAGGGAAAACGATAGTATTTCAACGGGAGAATATGTCTGTTTATTACCGCTTTATAGGCTAAATAAGCAGATATGTACAAATAATATTGAGCAATGATCTTGCAATGGGACCTACATTTTACTTAGATGTTTTGAAATGTGTTTTTGACCTGATGATTATCTGGCACTGATTATGCGTGTACAAATACAACTGCAAGCAGTATATAGGCTATCTGTCGCTTGGAGCAGTAGAATGTTTGTAACCTGGGACCGCGTCCTAAAAAAGCTAAGTCGTTTGACACGTTCGTGGTTTTCAGAGTACACGTATTTAATATTGTAGCCTTAATTTAGGTAAACGAACATATAACTGTAAAGGCAGTATCTGTAGCAACATAATACATTATTTGTCCACGATAAAGAAGTAAACTAATGTCAAAGTTGGCCATTGGAGGTTTGAGCTTTTTGAAGACAGCGCTTGGCTACACGGAAGTATCAACTCATCATCATCATCATCATCGTCATCCGCTTTGTCCGGGGTCGGGTCGCGGAGGTAGCAGTTCAAGCAGGGCATCCCAAACTTCCCTTTCCCAGGCCACATTAACCAGCTCTGACTGGGGGATTCCAAGGCGTTCCCAGGCCAGTGTGGAGATATAATCCCTCCACCTGGTCCTAGGTCTGCACCGCGGCCTCCGCCCAGCTGGACGTGCCTGGAACACCTCCCTAGGGAGGCGGCCAGGTGGCATCCTTACTAGATGCCCGAACCACCTCAACTGGCTCCTTTCTACGCAAAGAAGCAGCGGCTCTACTCCGAGTCCCTCACGAATGGCTGAACTTCTCACCCTATCCCTAAGGGAGATGCCAGCCACCCTCCGGAGGAAACTCATTTCCGCCGCTTGTATCCGCGATCTCGTTCTTTCGGTCATGACCCACCCTTCATGACCATAGGTGAGAGTAGGAACGAAGATAGACCGGTAGATTGAGAGCTTTGCCTTCTGGCTCAGCTCTCTCTTCGTCACAACGGTGCGATAGAGCGACTGCAACACCGCACCCGCTGCTCCAATTCTCCGGCCCATCTCTCGTTCCATTTTACCCTCACTCGAGAACAAGACCCCAAGATACTTGAACTCCTTCACTTGGGGTAAAGACTCATTCCCTACCTGGAGTAGACAATCCATCGGTTTCCTGCTAAGAACCATGGCCTCAGATTTGGAGGTGCTGATCCTCATCCCAGCCGCTTCACACTCGGCTGCGAACCGATCCAATGAGTGCTGCAGGTTGCAGACTGATGATGCCATCAGGACCACATCATCTGCAAAAAGCAGTGATGCAATCCTCTGCCCACCAACCCGCGGCCCCCCTCCCCCGCGGCTACGCCGTGAGATCCTGTCCATGAATACCACAAACAGGATAGGTATCAACTCTGTAAAATTAAAAATCTTTTTGACACTAAAACGGTCACTTAGAAAAACAGAAAAATTTATGAATTTGTTTTTATTAATAAACGTTTAGTAACACAAATTCGGAGCATTCACTATTTAATCACTTGATTTAAGAAAAACTGAAAAAGGTTTGTCCTGCCTAGTTTTAGGATATTATTTGATTATTTAGGTAGTCTAACATTTTAGTTTGAGTAATTATTGCAGCTTTCTCAGGCTACCTGTAGTTACGCACATGAATCGGCACTAGCCTAAATATAGCTGTCAAATTAAGTATCAGTCTAGTAAATGTTGAGAAAATAAAAACATTGAGCTGACTGTCCAAATTACATCATTATCATTATCAATTTTGTAAATCCAATTTATCAAAATGTGGCAAAAAAGTGGGTGACATGAGTGGGTAACTCATGGAAACTAACTTAGTTATACTTAACTGAACACTGCTCAAAAAAATAAAGGGAACACTTAAACAACACAGTGGATCTGGATGAACGAAATATTCAGGCCGAAAAATCTTTATTGATATACATCACAGTTCTCGCAGATATTCCACCAATTGAGGACCCAGAAGAGCAAATGGACGCCAGCCCTCCAAAATGGAAAGAGGTGGAAAATGCAGTCAGACGTGCAAGAGCAGCATCGGCACCAGGACCTAATGGAGTACCTTACAGACTGTATAAAAATACACCTGATGTCCTACGTTTCCTTTGGAAAATACTGAAGCTAGCATGGAAAAAACAAATCATTCCCAGATCGTGGCGTTGAGCCAGAGGAGTACTGGTGCCAAAAGAGAAAGATTCTAGTGACATTAGCGAGTTCAGACCAATTTGCTTGCTTAATGTGAAGGGGAAAATAATTTTTTAGCGTAGTAGCACAAAGACTGACCGAACACCTTACAAAGAACAAGTTAATAGATACATAAGTACAGAAAGCAGGCATTTCAGACTTCTCCGGGTGTCTGGAGCACACTAGCATGATTTGGCACAAAATTCAATTGGCAAAACGTGAGAAAAAGGACCATATAATTTTCCTGGACTTGGCAAACGCATTTGGGTCTGTGCCCCACGAGCTTTTGTGGTCTGCATTTGAGTTTTTTAAGGTACCAAATGCAATTTTGAAACCTGGTTGAGGCATACTTTCAGGACATTCAATTGTGTTTTGATACACCGACATTTACCACCGAATGGCAACGTCTGGAGATTGGCATCATGGCCGGATGTACAATCTCACCCTTGGCATTTACTATGGCCATGGAAGTAATAATTCGAGCATCAAAATGGGTCGTTGGTGGGCAAAAGTTAAGGACAGGATTACGTCTCCCTCCCATTCGAGCATATATGGATGATATGACAATATTGACGACAACTGCTCCGTGTACTAAAAGACTGAAAAATAAACTTAATGATAACCTTAAATGGGCTAGAATGGAAGTAAAACCAAGCAAATCCAGAAGCATATCAGTTGTCAAGGGAAAATTGTGCAACAAAATTATCTTCATAGATGAGGATCCAATTCCAACCGTGATCGAAAAGCCTGTCAAAAGTCTCGGAAAATGGTACAATGCTACCCTTAAGGACTCGGAGCAGGTGCAGGGATTAAGGATAGAACTGAACAGAGGCCTAGAGAACATTGAGAAGTCAGGGTTGGCAGGAAAGCTAAAACTATGGTGCCTACAGTTTGGACTTCTACCCCGGTTCATGTGGCCATTGACAGTGTATGATGTATCCATCACTAAAGTTAAAAAGCTAGAAAGTCAGTTTTTTGCTAGGAAATGGCTTGGGGTGCCACGGTCTTAGTAGCCTGGCTCTTTATGGGAAAGGTGCTCTGGAACGCTTACCGGGCTTACAGAGGAATTTAAGTGCACTAAAGCTAGATTAGAAATCACACTTACGGAATCCCGAGATAGTATAGTAAGAAAAGCGGCATCCACATTAGCAACAGGACGGAAATGGAATCCAAAAGAGGCAGTACTGCAAGCAAAAGCAGCCCTTAAACATATGGAAATAGTAGGACATGGACGAGGAAGATTTGGACTTGGTACAAGTAAACCGAGATGGTCAAAAGCAACCCCTTTGGTACAACACAAATTAGTAATAGAACAGATACGTAAGCAAGAGGAAGCAGTAAGGAGCGCTAAAACTGTCTCACAAGACAAACAGGGGCGATGGATGAACTGGGAATGTGTAGAGTAGACGAAAATTACCTGGAAGGACTTGTGGGGAATGGAATCCACAAGAATTAGCTTCATTGTTAGGGCAACCTACGACGTACTGCCAACACGGACAAATCTCAGCCAATGGGTAGGTGAGGATCCAACATGCCCCCTCTGTGGCGGGACGGCTAATCTCAAACACATAATGGCTGGGTGCAGGACGAGCCTTACTCAAGGAAGATACACCTGGCGCCACAATCAAGTACTAAAATGCTTGTCGGAAGCAATAGAGCATAGGCGCTCAACAGTTACTACCCTGCCAATTGGAGCAGAGGGCGACATGCACCACATTGTCAGGGAGGGAGTTCCGGGAAAGAAGAGTTATAGAGCAAAACAAAGCTCAGGGCAGCTTAGGAGAGCATGTGATTGGAAAATGCTTGCTGATGTCAGCCAACAACTGAGAGTCCCATCGGAGATTGCAATAACCAACTGAAGACCAGACTTATTACTCTGGTCCAACACACAGCAAATTGTTTATTTTATAGAGCTAACAGTCCCGTGGGAAGAAGCAATCGACGAGGCTTACGAAAGAAAGAAACTCCGCTACAGCGAATTAGCAGCTGAAGCAGAACAGCGAGGTTGGAGAACAAAGGTGTGCCCTGTGGAAGTTGGATGCCGTGGATTTGTGGCAATATCAACAACCAAACTCCTTAAGGAGTTGGGGATCTGCGGCAAAGAATTGTGCCAGACCATAAAAGCTATATCAGATAGAGCAGAAAGAAGTAGCCAGTGGCTGTGGCTGAAAAGGAAGGATCCTATATGGGCACAAAAGTAAAGAACATCATGCTGGAAAACCAAGAAAAGATTAATCTCAAGACAAAGGTATAAAAGGTAAGTCTTTCCTGCAGAGTGTCATTTATCAAGCCTGCAGGAACAGAGTAGGGAAAGATGATCTTCTTTTCAGGTGGTAAGTATCCCTGCAGAGTTGGCATTGAAAGCCTGCAGGAATAGGAATTAGGGATAGGTATAGGGATATCTCTCAGTTTAATAAATAACTCTTGTTTTTTTTATTAAATATCTGGCCGTGCCCGAGAGCGGATATAGAGGGGGGTGACTCTGAGACATCATTGCTCATCGTTAAGCCTTTTGGAGGTGTCGTGGGCTCAAATTAACGAAACATCTGGGATGGAGGGTGCCCACTTGAAAACCCAAATGATATATCTGCTCTCAACCCAAGTCCATTCTAAAATATTGTCTTTTGAAGTGCTCATCTTGGAATATGGCGTAATGGATATTATAACATCCTATCCTGTGTATATTGACATATGTAATTCGTTGAGAACAAAATGACATAAGAATGGTCAATGGAAACCAAACTCAACAACCCATTGAGGACTGGATTCAAAATCACACCAAAAATCTAAGTGAAAAATCTAAATCACAGGCTGATCCAAATAACGTAAATTTCATCATGACAAATCATAATGTGGCTCAATAGTACAGTGCATCCGGAAAGTATTCATACCCCTTCACTTTTTCCACATTTTATTATGTTACAGCCTAATTCCAAAATGAATTAAATAAAAAAAATTACTCAACATTCTACACACAATACCGCATAATGACAAAGTGAAAAATGTTTTTTAGAATTTTTTGCAAATGTATTAAAAATAAAAAAATTAACCCTCTGAGACCGACGGACGCGCCGGCGCGCTCATCAGTCACCCTCTACCAAATCCTTCATAAAAAACGAACTATGATTTAGAGACAATTTCTTTTTTTTATTTTAAACTAGAGGCCTGTAGCTTTAATTGAAGACCATTTTGGTCGATGTAAGTTGTTCGCATACTTTTCCACAGATCTACAAAAGTATGGAATGTTGCTTGCACGTAGCCTATCATAGGTTGCGTTGCCCCTCGCTTACCTACATAAACCATTGATCTAGTGTTATTTTCGCGGGGTTTTATGACATCATTAGATAGTTTAGGTCACGTGATTTAAAGTTCCCAGTGTTTACTCCAAAGAATTACGACGATAATCATTCGACAGTCGACACAGCCTGCATGTCAATGAAGATGAACCCTTTCCATTGGCATCATGTCATATTGGATCATACAGCGGATAAGAACAACTGTATTTTTTACTTTTACCAGCCAGTATGGCTAGAAGAAGATACACTTACTCGATAAGAAGCTATTGAGAGGATATTTCAAAGCGAGAAGAGAGAGGACAGCGCGTCGGTTTCATACAGCCGCTCAAGCCAATAATCCCAAGATGTTGACGATTTTAGAAAAGGAATAGATCCATTTGAGGACAAGTAAGTAGTTTCAAATTGTAATAATATTTGGATGCACGTGACTAATTGCCAATGTTTTATTGAAAGGAATGTTAGCCTGTTATTGTTTCCCGATGGTGTGTTGAAAGTAAGTGTAGCCTAGTGCGCATCCTGGCGCGACTTAGCACACTTACCTGGGATAATTTTATTATCTCAATATCATCACAATAGTCCATGATATTGAGAAATAGCCATGGTAACTTGTTACAATTTTTCAAATGATACTTGTTTGCAATTTCGTTTGAATTATAATATGCAATTGATGTTTTGTGATAACCAACATTGTAACTTGATTCTAATGTAAATGTGGGGGGAGGTTGCAAAGGTGTCGGGTGTAGAGGGTAGAATGTGAAATTTAGGCTGAATGGGGGTAGGTTGTAAAATGCAAATCTTGCCTGAAAAAGTGGGTCTGTGTTCATGTTCTCTGCATGAAGTTTTAATTCATTGCAAATGTTTTAACTGAATTGCTATTACTGTTATTGTTGTAAAACATTTCTTTTATTTTTGATTTCTTTATTTTTTTTTATTAGTGTTGAAGATCAACAGAGTGCAACAAAGCCTGCCATCCTTGTAAATCAGCAAGCACCCTCCAGCACAGACCAGCAGGCACCTCTCTGCTCCTGCTCCTGTCTTTTAGCCCAACAATCGCCTACGTCTTTCCACTTTCTGGACATTGCTGTCACCAATTCATTCATCCTCCACAAAGAAGTGTGTGCAAAAACAACATGTCACATCAGGTCTTTGTTGAGCTGCTCACTACTGAACTGTGTGGGGTGCAACTGGATAACACCACAGCAGAGAGGCAATATGGACACACTCCTGTGGCCATTGTTCCAGCCAACGTACATTCATATAGGGCACCAGTAGGCCACAGGAAGTGAAAACTGTGCAATAAATACACTACATGGCAGTGTAAGGACCCCCCACTTTACACAAACTGCCAAGTATCACAGTTAGGGACCTCTAGACCACAAGATTGAATTTTTCAGGATGGTAGAACATTTTGACTGTACAAAACGAGTATGAACAATGGTCACTATAATGTAAATAGTTCAGTGGGAAGTGATCTATAAGGTCCCATACACTTCAGTGTGATTCCATACACCAGTGGCTACATCATAACTGAATTTAAGATTACTTGCATGCTTTTGTGCTGTGTTTTGCTAATAAAACTGAAGAAATTCAATGGCCGTTTTTTGTTTTTTTGGCATATTATGGTTATTATGTCATATTCTACAGTCCAGAAATGTGGTTTGAGTGTCACACTTGATTAGCCTCAACTGTACTGAATCTGGGGATATGTGTTACTTCAGTGTCCTACCAGAAATTACTGCAATATTGGTTAAAATATAAAGATATCAAAAACGGCAATAAAAAACCCTAGGTCTCAGAGGGTTAAATATCACATGTACATAAGTATTCACACCCTTTACTCAATACATTGTTGAAGTACCTTTGGCAGCAATTACAGCCTCAAGTCTTCTTGAGTATGATGCTACAAGCTTGCCACACCTATTTTGGGGCAGTTTCTCCGTTTCTTCTTTGCAGATCGTCTCAAGCTCCATCAGGTTGGATGGGGAGCGTCGGTGCACAGCCATTTTCAGATCTCTCCAAAGATGTTCAATCGGGTTCAAGTCTGGGCTCTGGCTGAGCCACTCAGGGACATTCACAGACTTGTCCCAAAGCCACTCCTTTGTTATCTTGGCTGTGTGCTTAGGGTCGTTGTCCTTTTGGAAGATCAACCTTCGCCCCAGTCTGCGGTCCAGAGCGCTCTGGAGCAGGTTTTCATCAAGGATCTCTCTGTACATTGCTGCGTTCATCTTTCCCTTGATCCTGACTAGTCTCCCAGTTCCTGCTGCTGAAAAACACCCCCACAGCATGATGCTGCCACCACCATGCTTCACTGTAGGGATGGTATTGGCCAGGTGATGAGCAGTGCCTGGTTTCCTCCAGACATGACGCTTGGCATTCAGGCCAAAGAGTTCAATCTTGGATTCATCAGACCAGAGAATTTTGTTTCTCATGGTCTGAGAGTCCTTTAGGTGCCTTTTGGCAAACTCCATGCGGGCTGTCATGTGCCTTTTACTGAGGAGTGGCTTCCGTCTGGTCACTCTACCATAAAGGCCTGATTGGTGGAGTGCAGCAGAGATGGTTGTCCTTCTGGAAGGTTCTCCCATCTCCACAGAGGAACACTGGAGCTTTGTCAGAGTGACCATTGGGTTCTTGGTCACCTCCCTGACCAAGGCCCTTCTCCCCCGATTGATCGGTTTGGCCTGGTGGTTCCAAACGTCTTCCATTTGCGAATGATGGAGACCACTGTGCTCATTGGGACCTTCAATGCTGCAGACATTTTTTTGTAAACTGGTTGTTTTGTTTTGTTTGATTTGACTGTAAACTGTAAAGTGAAAAACAGAAAAAAAACGGACCAAAAACCAGTAATAATAACTTGTGAACCAATTCAATCATTTCTGTTTTCTATGCTACGCCTAGCAGTCACGTGAAAAGTGAACAAAAGACTCAAAAGACAGGACAGGAAACAGAAATGAGTAGTTCAGCCCTTGACTGGGTCTGAGTCGTTCGTTAAATTTTCACGTGACAGCCGCATAGGCTCAGTATAGGAAAGAGAAAATAGTACACCCCTCGAATGGGTCTTTGGGTCTGAGTAGTTCATTCAAAAGAGTAGTTCACCCCTCGAATGGGTCTTCGGCTCTGAGTGAGTAGTTCGTTCGAGTCTATCGTTCACTTGTAACGTGACTGCTTCATGCTTAAGTTATGACAACGTTCATAAGTGATCATTATTGATTTTTTGATTATTACACGTCAGTTTGCATTAAACATCCCCCCCCCCCCCGTCCCCTCCCCCCGTTGTCCAATGAATTAAATGAACAAAAAAACTCGAAAAAAGAGTAGTTCATTTTACTGAACGAGAGTTAAAGAACCAAGTCACTAAAATGAACCGATCTTCCCATCACTACTCCCAACAACATCTGGTCATGCTCCTGATGAGACGGCGGATGGTGTCCTAGGGGACCTCCCCCCAGACCTGGACAAGGGCATCAGTGAGCTCCTGGACAGTCTGTGGCGCTACTTGGCGGCGTCTGATGCGCGGATACATAACGTCCCAGAGGTACTCAATTGGACTCAGGTCTGGGGAACGTGAGGGCCAGTCAAGGTAATCAATGCCGTCGACATCCAGGAACAGCCTACACACCACTTGACCACGTCAGGCCGGGCATTGTCCAGCACCAGGAGGATCCCTGGGCCCACTGCACCAGCGTAAGGTCTGACAATGGGTCTGAGGGTTTCATCCCGGTACCTAACAGCAGTCAGGGTACCGTTGGCTAGCACGTGGAGGTTTGTGCGACCCTCCAAGGATATGCCTCCCCAGACCATCACTGACCCACCACCAAACCGATCATGCTGAATGTTGTTGCAGGTAGCATAACGTTCGCCACGGCGTCTCCAGACTCTTTCACGTCTGTCACATGTGCTCAGTGTGAACCTGCTCTCATATGTAAAGAGAACGGGGCGTCAATGGCGAAGCTGCCAATGCTGGCGTTCTCTGGCAAATGACAATGGAGCTGCACGGTGCTGGGCTGTAAGCACAGGTCCCACTACTACTTTCTCATGCCACCCTCATGAAGTCTGTCTCTGACAGTTTGAGCAGACACATGCACATTTGTGGCCTGCTGGAGGTCATTTTGCAGGGCTCTGGCAGTGCTCCTCCTGTTCCTCCTTGCACAAAGGCGGAGGTAGCGGTCCTGCTGCTGGGTTGTTGCCCTCCTACGGTCCTGGCCAGCTCTCCTCGTGTAATGGCCCGTCTCCTGGTATCTCCTCCACACTCTCGAGACTGTGCTGGGAGATACCGCAAACCTTCTTGCGACGGCATGTACAGATGTGCCATCCTGGAGGAGCTGGACTACCTGTGTAACCTGAATGGGCTGCAGGTATCGCCTCATGCTACCAGGAGTGACGAGCACTAGCAAAATGCAAAACTTGAGTAAAATCAGTCAGGAAGGATCAGGAGAGAGAAATGGTCTGTGGCCACCACCTGCAAAACAATTTCCTTTTTGGGGGTTGTCTTGCTGTTGCCTTTCCTGTCCACCTGTTGTCAGCAGGTGAATTCAATTCACAATCACTTATGCTTCCCATCTGGACAGGTCGATATCCCAGAAGTTTAATTGACTGGGTGTTATATTGTGATGATTGAGTGTTCCCTTAATTATTTTGAGCAGTGTAAAAAACTTAGACCTTGACAAAAGATTGACCAAACACTTCCTATTTCTTTGAGGCTTTCCTCAGTAGCAGTCTCCCTATCGCGGTCACTACACGCTGTCGGTGCATGAGTCCATGTGTCGAACTGTCACTGAGTTGGAATAAACGAGTTGGGGTATGAATCGAACTATCGGTGAGTCGGAATAAACGAGAGTTGGGGTATGAATCAAACTATGAATAAATCAGACTGAACATGAGTTGGGTTACGAGCCGAACTATCGCCAAGTGAGTCTTTGGAAAGAAATCTATCCAGAAACGTCACACTCCACGCAGCAGGAAGTGCCTCTCGTGTCGAATTATGTTGTCTTGGTCTGTTTGCAGACTTGGACACAATTCAGCGGTATATGCATGCTCAAGTTATTCATAGTTGCTTGGAGCTGTATGTGTCCGTAAGTAATATAAACGGAATGTAGATACGGGCATGGACTGATTGTTTAGCATGGATTGCACATTACTACTACTTTCTAAAATCAGTAACCTGCATTCATTTAGCGAGGTCGGGTTGAGGTTAGCGAACCACAAAGTAAAACTACAAATCTTTATAGCCACCTAAATAATTTCCACAAAGTACAGTAGGCGATGAGGGCATTAAAACTAGGGATGTCAAAGTTAACGTGTTATTAACGCGCAAATTATTTTTAACGCCACTAATTGTTTTGACGCAGTTGTAAATCTGATGGCAAAATGGATGTCAAATTCCAAGCAATGAATAAAGAACAGGGTATTTTTTAACCCTCTGAGCTCTAGGGTGCATGTGGTATAAATGTGTTTAATTTACAATAAATGGTCCTGCGCACTGCCTTCACTAGAATCAGTTTTATTTTATACTATGGTTGGGTCATCCAACCTTGGAACAACAGTCAGCATGATAAAGATTTGATGACAAAAACATGGTATTCAATAAAGCTGATGGTGAGTGAAGATAGATGGGACTCAGGCCTCATTTACAATTAAACAAGTAAAGTTGGTTTAAATAGAGTGCAACGGGGATGTCTTAATGAGTCGAAGAAAGACGTCGTGTTTCATTTCGAACCCTGTAAGAGGGTGACTTGGATGTCAACAGGAAACTTTTGTTGGCAGTGTGGTGGCTCAGTGGTTAGCACTGTTGCCTCACAGCCCCAAGGTCCTCGGTTCAAGTCCCAGCTGGTCCAAGGGCCTTACTTTGGTGAGATTGGCATGTTCTCCCTGTATTTGAGTGGGCAAGTTTGTCACAAATTGGCTGCTGTGGTATCACCCAGACAGATAGCTGTAAGTCCAGAGGAAAGCATTACAAACTAAATCCAATTAATTATTATTGAAATACGTCTTTTTTGAACGTTAAAGAACGTTCATTTTGAACCCTGTAAGGATGTCACTTGGACATCGTCAGTGGACATTTAAAAGACGTCTTTGTTTGACTTTAAAAAGACGTTCAGAAAAGACGTTGCAAAAACTTTCATTCTGGCTTCTTGGTGGACGTCTCTTGAACGACCGACAAAGACGTTCAAAAGACGTCTATTCAATGTGTCTTTGCTCAGTGGGTCGTTTCTTGGGCATACAATCAAGAGACTTAGTGATTTGAGCATATTGGCAAATGCTTGACCTGTGTGGGTCCCTGGATTGTTTCAGTCTGTTTTGTATTAATGCTTAAAAAAGGTTGGAAAAATTACACACTACTCTTGTGTGAGATAGTTATGAGTATGACTAAGTACGTACGTAATGTAAAATTTTGCAGGCTTGAGTTTACCATGTTATGATCTGAGCATATTTTTTATGCTAATTGCAGTACCCGTAAGGGTTTCTGGACAATATTTGTTTCGTGTAGTTGCTTGATTTACAATAATAAATACATTTGCATAAAGCAAGCATATTTTGTCCTCTCCTATGTTGACAACAGTACCAAAAACATGAAATATATCCCATTCATGGTCAATTTTTAACAGCTAAAAAATTTGATTAATTTGCGATAAATTAACTATGGACACTCACGCGATTAATCACGATTACATTTTTTTTTATCGTTTGACAGTCCTAAGTAAAACTAAGAGTTCAATAATGTTATGATGCGGTTCCCAGATTAGTTTCGATTTGGCAGGGCGGCAACAACTAACTGTTTATACGCACGTAACAAACACTAGGCAACAGTGGCAGAGCTCTACTGTCTGCCCGAGGCAACCGGCATTACCCACAAAATAATATGAACGCTCCCAAACCATTATAGTTGTCTTGATCGAACTATCATGATCCTGAACAGGTTATTTTAATGTTAGATATTAATTTCCATGCTAGCAAGAATCTGAGACTCAACAACTCTATTTGAGTTAGTAAACATTTGTGGAATAGCTATATTATTTTAAATACCTATGTTCAGTGCTATGTTTGTGGTATTCATGGACAGGATCTCACGGCGTAGCCGCGGGGGAGGGGGGCTGCAGGTTGGTGGGCAGAGGATTGCATCACTGCTTTTTGCAGATGATGTGGTCCTGATGGCATCATCAGTCTGCGACCTGCAGCACTCATTGGATCGGTTCGCAGCCGAGTGTGAAGCGGCTGGGATGAGGATCAGCACCTCCAAATCTGAGGCCATGGTTCTCAGCAGGAAACCGATGGATTGTCTACTCCAGGTAGGGAATGAGTCTTTACCCCAAGTGAAGGAGTTCAAGTATCTTGGGGTCTTGTTCTCGAGTGAGGGTAAAATGGAACGAGAGATGGGCCGGAGAATTGGAGCAGCGGGTGCGGTGTTGCAGTCGCTCTATCGCACCGTTGTGACGAAGAGAGAGCTGAGCCAGAAGGCAAAGCTCTCAATCTACCGGTCTATCTTCGTTCCTACTCTCACCTATGGTCATGAAGGGTGGGTCATGACCGAAAGAACGAGATCGCGGATACAAGCGGCGGAAATGAGTTTCCTCCGGAGGGTGGCTGGCATCTCCCTTAGGGATAGGGTGAGAAGTCCAGCCATTCGTGAGGGACTCGGAGTAGAGCCGCTGCTTCTTTGCGTAGAAAGGAGCCAGTTGAGGTGGTTCGGGCATCTAGTAAGGATGCCACCTGGCCGCCTCCCTAGGGAGGTGTTCCAGGCACGTCCAGCTGGGCGGAGGCCGCGGGGCAGACCTAGGACCAGGTGGAGGGATTATATCTCCACACTGGCCTGGGAACGCCTTGGAATCCCCCAGTCAGAGCTGGTTAATGTGGCCCGGGAAAGGGAAGTTTGGGATGCCCTGCTTGAACTGCTACCTCCGCGACCCGACCTCGGACAAAGCGGATGACGATGATGATGATGATGATGATGTTCAGTGCAGTCATTTAAATCTTTTACATGTTTTATTATGAGTAAATATTTATAGCCTATTTTGTTTACAGTTTTGGTTTTCCGAAATCAAATATCGTTGGGATAAATGTGATAGCAAGATTCACATAAAATGTAGAGATATTGATTTTAGCCAGAATCGTGCAGCCCTATTTCAAAGTTAATGTGATATTAATGCATTAACGCAAATTTATTTAATTTAAAGCTTTTATTGAAATTATTTGTTTACATTTTTTTGACGCAGTTAAATTGGATGCTAACTTGCAAGCGATTAATAAAGAAATATATATTTTTGAATGGCAAGTTCAGCTACAAAGCCATGCCAGATGGGTCTGTTGACAAAACCAGGGTTACCGTCGACCTGAGTTACTACTCAGGAGTACATTTACTGTTAAATACTATTTGCTAGCCAAGCACACATATGTAGACAGCCCCGTTAGTCCCGAAACATCTCGCTTTAATTTTGGTCCAGCCTGTTCGGTGCTTGAGTGAAGCTTGTATTGTCTGTTTTAGATAGCCTACATTGTTTCTTGGGCTTGAGATTGTCAATAGCAAAGATTTGAGCATATTATTAAATGCTTGGCCTGTGTGGGTCACTGGATTGTTTCAATTTGTTGTTTTGTATTAATGCTTAAAAAAAGGTCTGATACACTATTGTGTGAGTGTCATATTCATATACTGAATACATATCATATTACTGTCATATTAATGTCAAATATAGCAAGCAGGCTGAAGTTTACCGCGCTGATTTCAGCATATTTTTTATGCTAAATGCAGTAGTCTACCTGTGAGTTTCTTGACAATATTGGTTTTGCGTTGTTAATTGATTTACAATAATAAAAACATTAGCATAAATGTTGCATAATATTTCCTTAAGTTTGACAGTCCTAATATAAATATATAAATGCTTTTTCAACTAATTTGTACACAAAAAAAACATTTACAAACTATTCAAACTACTGTGTATATTGTGTGCATCAAGAAAAAAAAAAGGTAATGCATTTTGTTTTGTAGCAACAATATGTGAAAATATCCGAGTTGGGGCACATAGCTTTGAATAGAAGAAACTGTTCATAAATATGTCAAGCAAAGTTGTTGGTTAAACAGTAACCAAACACAGCCAGTGAGAGCTATTTCCGGCGGTCTACAATTTAGAAAAAGGCCTTTCACATGGGATCATGAGACACTCATAAGGAGTGGGACAATACGGCTACGTCAATCAATTGGCCACACTTACAGCGGCAGCGGTGTCCACTCGTTCTTTGCTAAACCTAAAGTGAGCTATGCGGCAAATTGCTTTGAGACGCTGTAGGGGCTGTATGACATGTATAATGGCTTGCATGTATGACGAAGAAGTCACAAAAACAGCACGATTTCAATGGCACTGTTCTACCCATAGCGTACTCACTTTTAAAAAAAAACATCGATATATATTAAAAAAATACACTATAAGGTAAAAAAAAAAAGACCAAAGCAGTCTCGTTTACACGAGGCAACAGGCTTACGATTTCAGCTGAAAGAAGTTAGTGTTTGGTTACTTTTTAATGCTTTAATGTGTTTAATCTGAAAATTAAATGTATCCACCATGCTTTATCCTATTCCACAATAGCAGCAGCATTTCAGGTTTTAGTGACATAACATGCTTTGATAGTACAAACCAACATTAAGTTGAATTATTTATTGATTTATAAAGTCTTATTATGTGGCACACATTATTCAGAAAAGCAGGCTTCAATTATCTGGATTGATGGACTAGGAGACACCCATACATTAAACATGGTTCCCCCATGTTTCAACCCTCTTTCCCTGCACTCTAATGATATTGGGGGCCTTAGTAAATTGTAAATTTAAATTTATTTTATTCTGATGAGTAATATTAATAAAACTAATAATAATAATTAAAGCATTTTACGGCATGGCCGTAATATATTGTAAGGACATGTTTCTACCACTTTTCTGATAACCTAAAATTGTCCCCACCACTTTTTGGATAATATTGCATGTGTTTTAAATAAAACATAATTTCCATTGGCTCTACAAAGGTTTGAATCCATCATGTCCCAACTGATGAGAAATAGTTTCTATTGGTGTTTCACATCACCTTTGCCCTGCCTAAACATGCAGCAATGTGATAGCTGGAGCTTAGACAGAGGGGAGAGAGCTTGTTGGAGCATGCCGTCTGTCGCAGCAGCAGGTGCATTGCCTTCTGTGATCTAACGTCATTGTACCCATATCAAATGAAAGACGTAACGTTGATTTTTTCAGTAATATAAAAGACACAGTCAGCTGTTCTGGGTATACAGACCAGGAATTGTTTAAGTCTTGCTAACTTTAGCACTGTACAAACAAAAATAGTTAAATTTATGGCCTTCTTGGCTAACATTAACAGATAACGTAGTTAGCTAGAAAACTAAATTTGCGTTGTGTGCTGTAGGGCGATTTGTGTTATTTGTTACTTATGACTTCGGTAACAAATGTTCTTGATCTCGGGTTGGCATTACACTTGTTGGCAAAATCCCATCTGAGTGGCTACAGCCAGGGTTACTCTAGTCTAGTTAACATTACCATGAATTACTTTCTGGAGACTGAAACTTCTGCAATATTTCCTCTTAATTCGGCAGTCTGGATTAGCATCATGGATGTCAGGAATAATAATGGAGACATGAGGTCTTATTTCTTAAAAGTAGCGGTAAAAGTAATTGTAACCATCTAGGCTAGTAAAGGGCTGAGTTAGCTCACTTGTTATATCTATCAGCAAATAACATTTGCCAGTAAACACATGCTTGGTGAGTTAATTTATCTACTATTGTATTGCCAATCAGAAGTTCCTTCATATTCATAACTTTTGTAGCAAATTAGGAGTACCATTCATTTTCATTTAGCTTTATTGTCAATACAGATATCAGAGAGAGAGAGAGAGAGAGAGAGAGAGAGAGAGAGAAAAAGAAGGCCCTGGCCAGGGAGGGTGAACAGGTAAGAATATGCACTATGAGCTGTAATGTTACCTTAAAGAGCACATCCTTCTGATTTGAGCATTGCGTTAAACCAATTTCGTCCATTGTTCATTTTAAGTGCATTAACAGAGTGGCCTTTTTTAAGTTGAGGTATATCATTTAGTGGTTGTCAGCACAGGTAGCAAAGACAGGGAGAGACATGTGGGCTTTAATGTTACCTCAGAGTACAGTGACAGTGTTTTACATAGTGGTTGTCCATACAAATTTCAAGGTGCGTCCATGAGTAGCCTATATTCTGAAGAATTTCAGGAAATGTGATGAAAAATTCAAACATTTTCTTGGGTAGGACTCTGCCAAATTTATGGCCCCACCACTTTCCAAATCAAACCTACGCCCTTGTTTTACGGGTCCTAGCCATATGCAAGGTCATGTTGGATGTGAAAACAGCTTTGCAGACGTGACCAGATAAGTCTCAAGTCTGTATAAGACGGTTCATAAGGATTAGACTAAGTTTGGCTCAACATTTATGCGATAAATCAAACCCACAAGGCCAACTATTGGTCCATTCACAATCTTCTTGTAGTTGTTGACAGACTACCCTAGATCATATGTATAAAGTGTCATGCTATTTGGGTACTCGCATACATATATGTCAATATCTGGCACCCACAGCTCCCCCAAAAGGCAGATGAAAACAGCTTTGCAAATATGATCAATTAGGTTTCTAGAGTAGGTGTACCAAGTTTCGGACTGATTTTGACTGAGTTATAAAAAAGTGTGATTACTCCCTCTGATAATTTCATTGTCTTATTGAGGTCAAGTGTTTTGCTGGTAGGTCTGTCTTATACAATCTTTACATGTCATGGTCCACTGATGCTATGTACCGAGTTTGGTGCAGATTGGTCCAACAGATTAAAGTAGGTTTAAGTGGATATAATAACTACAAGGGTCTACGCCCTTCGGACTAGTACCCGTAATAATAATAATAATAATAATAATAATAATAATAACAATAATAATCCTTATTAATCCTGTTAATAATCCTGTCCAGGGTGTACCCCGCCTCTTGCCCTGTGTTGGCTGGGATAGGCTCCAGCCCCCCTGCGACCCTGCATAGGATAAGCGGTATAGCTAATGGATGGATGGATTATAATAATAATAATAATAATAATAATAATAATAATAATAATAATAAAAATAGCTGCAGGCAGCAATTGCGGGGTCCAAGCAGAAGGACAGAATGGCCCCCACAATGTTACATTCACGCCAGGTTTGGGAAAATGCCAGAAGGGCCGGTCCAATTTTTGACCGTTCTGGGCCAGTCTGCCTTGTGATTCAATAATAATTTGCATTCAATAACTTTTACTAGATGCGCAACGATAAAAGGTGAGGATATATATAGGCCTATATTTTTGGTAGCGGGTCGGCCAAGGCATTAAACGCCAGAACCAAATTTTGGTCCGGCCCTGACTTAATGTACTCTAGGGATGTACACCAGAAATTTTGTAGTCGATACCAATACCAGTGAAATTCCACAATTCTTGATACCCAATTCGATACCACAGTTAAAAACTAAACAATAAATTAAATCCCATATACTTCAACATACAGTGCATCCGGAAAGTATTCATACCCCTTCACTTTTTCCACATTTTATTATGTTACAGTCTAATTCCAAAATGGATTAAATAAAAAAAATTTCTCAACATTCTACACACAATACCACATAATGACAAAGTGAAAAAGGTTTTTTTGAATTTTTTGCAAATGTATTAATAATAAAAAAATTTAATATCACATGTACATAAGTATTCACACCCTTTACTCAATACTTTGTTGAAGCACCTTTGGCAGCAATTACAGCCTCAAGTCTTCTTGAGTATGATGCTACAAGCTTGCCACACCTATTTTGGGGCAGTTTCTCCAATTCTTCTTTGCAGATCGTCTCAAGCTCCATCAGGTTGGATGGGGAACGTCGGTGCACAGCCATTTTCAGATCTCCTCAAAGATGTTCAATCGGGTTCAAGTCTGGGCTCTGGCTGGGCCACTCGGGGACATTCACAGACTTGTCCCAAAGCCACTCCTTTGTTATCTTGGCTGTGTGCTTAGGGTCGTTGTCCTGTTGGAAGGTCAACCTTCGCCCCAGTCTGAGGTCCAGAACGCTCTGGAGCAGGTTTTCATCAAGGATTTCTCTGTACATTGCTGCATTCATCTTTCCCTTGATCCTGACTAGTCTCCCAGTTCCTGCCGCTGAAAAACACCCTCACAGCATGATGCTGCCACCACCAAGCTTCACTGTAGGGATGGTATTGGCCAGGTGATGAGCAGTGCCTGGTTTCCTCCAGACATGACGCTTGGCATTCAGGCCAAAGAGTTCAATCTTCTCGTTGGGACCTTCAATGCTGCAGAAATGTTTTTGTACCCTTCCCCAGATCTGTGCCTCGATACAATCCTGTCTCGGAGGTCTACAAACAATTCCTTGGACTTCATAACTTGGTTTGTGCTCTGACATGCACTGTCAACTGTGGGACCTTATATAAACAGGTGTGTGCCTTTCCAAATCATGTCCAATCAATTGAATTTACCACAGGTGGACTCTAATCAAGTTGTAGAAACATCTCAAGGATGATCAGTGGAAACGTAATGCACCTGAGCTCAATTTTGAGTGTCACAGCAAAGGGTGTGAATACTTACACAATATGTACATGTGATATTTTATTTTTTTATTTTTAATACATTTGCAAAAATTTCCCCAAAAGAATTTCACTTTGTCATTATGCGGTATTGTGTGTAGAATGTTGAGAATTTTTTTTTATTTAATCATTTTGGAATTAGGCTGTAACATAATAAAATGTGGAAAAAGTGAAGGGGCATGAATACTTTCCGGATGCACTGCACACTCCTTTTTACAAAAAACAACAGTGGCATGTAGCCTTCAAGCAAAAAATAAAAAGAACAATTAACATTACAAAAAGAACATTATTAATAAGAAAATTATTTAAAGCAAGCAATATTGTTTTTAATTACAAACAAGAATCTTTTAATGATGGCACATCCTTTCAATTGCAGTACCCGGCCAAGTGTTAAGTCCACCAATATTTGGTGTCCGTATTGTTTGTATTATGTATGTGTGCTGTCTTGTCTTCCCTTCGGTTTTCCCATCGCTATTCCCTGCACTCAGATCTGCCGCTCGCTTTCCGTTGGTTCTCTCCCCCTCATCATCAATCATCCATCAGCTGTCATCAGTCGACGGACCAATCACGGAATGGTCCGTCTCATTCAAAAAAACCTTCCCGCCGGTAGTCTCCAGTAGAGCGGGAGATTCCGGCATTCGTTTCTGTATTCTGTGTTGTTGGTTTGCTAGTTCATTAGTTACTCGATCGCGTTAGTTAAGGTTATTCAGTTTGTTACTTTTCCCCATTTAGTCATTCGATTGTCCCTGTGTTAAATATGGTTTTTGTTTGGTTTTCGCTTAGCCCCTAGTCGGCCCTGTACAGTGTTTACTTTGTTCGTTATCTGTTTCCCTTTTGATCTTGCATCCTAAACAGTGTTTATTTTGATCTCTACCATTTTTCCCCGTTTTAACCAGTACTCTGTACTGTGTTTTGTTTTGCCCATTCTTTCACTGAGAAGAGCTAGGTAAGATACACATGGGTTTACATTACATCACATAGGTTACTTGCTGTCTATGCACGCTAGTTTAGGAACGAGCAGTTGTCACCCCTTTTGATGTAGTATTCAGTTTATTTGCAGTTGTAGCGTGTCTGTAGGCAGTTTAGGAATAGGTAAGTTCGGGCTTGTAGTTTTGTTTCATTGATTTGACAGTCTGCCCGTGCTGCTCTTCTCCAGGTCAGATGAAGGAGTGAATGAGATATAAAAACAACTGTTCCATTGAATGTCCCTCGTCCACCTGTTTCATTGCTGCATGTTAACTTTGAAGGAAACAAAGAACCAACGTAGACTAGGATGGCGCTGTTTCAACTGTCGCATTATTCCGGAGTTCTCCCGACTGAAGTCTGGAGGACACGCGATGGGAAAGTAAAATAATTTAATAAATAAAATGTAAAATAAACAACTATTAACATTACAACAACAGGCCTATTTATATAATTATAAAAAGAAACATATGCGCACATTTTATAGGGAGGGTCCAGCAAACCTGTTTGTGTTGGTTTTTTTGGGCCGAGGCTGTGATTGCCTATCTATAGGCCTACTTGTTCGTTTAAGATTTCTGATTTGAGTTTGCGGTAGTTTACAGCAGAGGAGGCAAAACCATTACAGATTGAGACAAACACTGAGGATCACTACAAAATATTACGTGTTTACTCGGGGTTCTTTTAGTTAGAAAAAAAAGGTCCTGCACAGCGCCCCGCGAATGAAAAACCAGAGAGACGTCTTTTTGCTTGTGTTCGTTCACTTTCGTAAAAATTTTTTATTGCAGCCGGTACCCTCGGTACTATAGAAAACGAGTACTGTCACGTTTTTAGAATTTTGGCATCGACTTGGTACCGAAGTATTGGTTCTCGTGACACCCCTACTCTACACACCAATTTAAATAGAAATATCTGTTAGCATTCAGGAATAATGAGCGTTTAAAGTGAAACAACACACAGAAAGGACCTTGAGTCAGTTGGGATTCAAACTCAGGACCTTCTTGCTTTGAGGCAACAGTGCTAACCACTGAGCCACTGCGTTTGCAAGGAAATTCTGGATTCAAAATACGCAAAATAACAAGAAACAGAGATGACTGTGCTCATTGGTGCAGGAGGCAATTTTAATTCTCTCAATGCAAAGAATATGTTTAGACAAATATGGTGACTATGGCTTATTAACAAAACATTTATTTTCTGGTATAGCGCCCCCATATAGCCGATTGGCACCAAACTCAGCATATGTTTTCTTCACTGTCTTCTCTTACTAATTATGTGTACCAAGTTTGGAGACAATCGTACATTCGGTAATGGAGATACGCCTTCACCTACTAATACAGCGAAGGCTGCAGGAAGTATTTGACGTCTGCTGCCTGCTTTGACCCAATGGTGGCGCTAGAGGGATGTGTGTATAGATCCTAGTGCTGTATTTCCGTTTGACATAGACCTCCATCAGCCTGCCAAGTTTCATAAAAAGCGAGCCATGGGAAGTAGGTGAAACCCTGAAAAACGGCGGAATAATGATACGAACAAGAACAATAGGGTTATGTAGCTTTGCTGCTTGGACCCCTAATAATAATAATACGAACAAGAACAATAGGGTTCCGCAGCTTCGCTGCTTGGACCCCTAATAATAATAGAGAAGACTAAAATGGTACAAAAACCCAAAGGGCATATACCCTTATAAATATAATTGTGATGGCAGCCATGACCGGGGTCTATGCTATAGCACTTGATGGCACATTGCTATGAGTCACGACAGACAATTGGGACAACAAGATAGCAATATGACATGACAGTGCTGTATGTCATGACATTTTATAATTTGATGGTATTGATAGACATATTCTGCCAGCTAAGCTTTGTCAATGATAATAATAGAAGACATTGTAAATTGTGTAATGGAATGCTTAAGAATGCTGTGTAGGGTAACTCTTGGTGTCCTGCCGTGGCTCTGCAAACCACTGCCTCACCATTCAAAGTAACTAGAGCATTTTAATTAATGAAACAAATGTGTGTCCACTATGATATGTGATCATAACAATTTTCACATTACTGAACACAAGTCATACAGAAGAACATCAGCCGAGTCAACATGTAATTTATGGGACAGAAAAAAATCACAAATAGGAACACTTACATTATTTAGGCACAAATAGGAATTGTTTACTATAAGTAAATAAGTACTATAAGAGTAATTTCTCTGATTCTGTTTACACTTGGAGTATGACTGTAAATACAAGTTTTTACATCCCTGAGGGGAACCCTACCTTTTCACTTAATATTTCACTTCAAATATTAATTACAGTTGATCTGCCTTAAATAAAATTATCTCAAGCGAGAGGTATTTATGGATGTTTTAATTTTTCAAGCTTGTCGTTGAAATCTAGTTTGACCATTCCCAGTGGACCATAACACCGAGAAATCTCAAGAATTATATTACCACCCTCAAGGAAATGGGGCGTGTCTAACGATTGGTTGACCATGCGTTGGTGTCAGGTTGTAAAAAAACTGCTAGCTGTAACACAGGGGTAATACACAAGGATCAGGAGGACGGTCCCCTTGCTTGTATTCTTTTAGATAAATAACAGTTGGAGGAGCATGTCTGTCTTCTAATATAGAGAAAAGACACATTGTTGAAATATGCCAAATGGCTCCTTAAGAAGAGGATATCTGCTCCCATGTAGGTTCATACTGCAATCGTGATCATACAGAATGTTCACGGAATGCAAAACTGGAAAGGTACATACATTTTTAGTATTGAAAATCCAAACAATACACTCTGACGTCATAGATTAGGCTTTCTCAGAATGCGCTATCAGTGATCGTAAAATAGAACACGACTATGAAACTTCTCTCACTTATCCAGTTGTTTATAATAAGAGGAGAATAGTGAATTTGTTGTTGTTTTGTAACATCATATTGACTGTCACGGTGACCTGCAGCAACTACTAAACACAAGGCATACGTAACAAAATCAGTTGAATGTTCTAGTCGCTAATTTTAGTTAACATGTTCAATTCAATAGTCTTGGGTTGAATAGTACGTAGCCAGTTCTTATTGTTAGATTTAAAGTATAAACTCATCGACATATATCCACGGCTGGAAATGTTTTTTTTACGCTTGCCGTTAAAAGCATTTTAACGCTTGCCGTGATCTGGTTTAGTATGAAATCAACTATGGTGCACAGAAATTCTAAAAGGGATAAGAAGTTTGGTAGTCAAGTATTTCAAATGTGATTCTAGATAATTAAGATGAAATGCACTCAATTAAATAGCACATGAAAATACATAAAACAGCTTTTTGCTTTTTCAATAGCACAATTTACATTTGCCCAGAAATAATTCATAAAGTGCAACAAGCTGTTTATAATCGTTTCTGGTTTATTTTCAATTGTCACATCCAATGGACACATAAATAAATGTTTGCAGAAGAGCAAACAATAAAACGCACTAAAAGTCTGTAACTAATGTCAATACAATAAGACCTAATATGAAAGTCATAATAGATTTGAATAAAATGGTACATCAAAACTGAAATAATCTGTGTGTGTACTACTTTGGTGCATCTGTAGGATGATGGCAAAATATAATGTACCGTTCCTTTTTCCCTTGCCATCATCAATGCATGTCCTACCTCAATCTTTTAGTGGATGTAGTTTATCCAATGCTGAAGACTGAGTTCAATCCTAAAAGACAGGACACACAACACTGATTAGGCCCTGTTCAACACACAGCACATTACTATTAGGTCTAAGTAGTGCTATTCTAGAAAGATTTGAATACAATAATAGTCCATGACAGCATATAGTTATTGCCACTCCATCTGAAATGAGGAAAAACAGAGCATTATCCTTTAAACAAATGTTTAATTTGTATAAATTCTTCCATAATAAAAACAAAACATCAATACTCTGGATGTAAATTGATTCAGTTTAAACATCTGCAAGTTTGTCAACTGATTAGTACAGAACTTTCTATTTGTTGGATGTAGAACATCTGACCTCTCTGCAGCAGTTGCATACCGGTTATTGTTGGAGCTACTATTAAATAAATGATTCGGTTTGCATGCCATACAGTCCATTGTATTTGTTTTAGAGGCAATAATGCGTTAAGCATATCGCTGTCAAGTTTCTAATGAAATTCCAGTTGTGTTTGTATTCATGAGATTGCATTACCCACTCAAATAGCCTATGCAAAGTTTGTGTCAAATTTTAATTCAATAATTTGCATTTGTCATTCCATATTCACACGCTGTGAACAGAAACATTTTAATATAAATGCATATGGAAAAAGCGCCTGTCTTTGAAATTTCATTTAAATTGTGCCATAATCCTTGGCAAAAATTTATTTGGATGCAATTCATCAGCCATTCCATCAAGGCAGTAATACATATTTGCAAAAATCCTATATGCCCGTAGGCTATGTTGTTCTGTGAGCAATCGTCATACAATTACAACTTTAATTAACCATGATGTTGGGTGGGCTAAGGTTATAGTTTCTTGCAGGGGCGGCAATCTGTATCCAATGTGTTGAGAATAACCATGGCAGGAGTATGTCAAAAAACAGATACCTGATTGACAGCAAAGTTAAGAATGGTGCAAGGTGGATACCCCAAATCATGCAAAATTAACCGTAGTTATTTATATAGCTTGACTGTGTATTCTGGTTTTTCACTAGCCTAGATGTGGATTTGGGTTAAAGGTGTATTTCTGACAAAAACTTGGAAATAATTTTTTTTAGAAAACTAACACATTTTAGATAACTTAAATGTAGAGTGAAGTTGGTTTATTTGAATTGGACGACAGATGCTTTTCATCAATGAGAACAAAACCTATATTGTATGTTGTAGGGTGAGGTACTGAAGTAGAACGAAAGGCGAGGGTGGGGTCCAACCAGGTAATGGTGATAAAATGGCACTACGAGCATGATGCTAGTACTGAGCATCAACGGGTCACCTGTGGGTGAGTTTCCCTATGCCAGAGCCCTAGAGCTGCTCTTTAAAAGAACAGAAAAACTGTGCCCTCAGCCAGGCTACAAATGACTAACATACAGAGCCCTATGTAAGTAGTTAGTCAATTAGGCATTATGTATGAATAAATGGATGTAATGAACAGACATAAATAAATATGTTCTACAGTATGCTTTTTTTCAGTCAAGTGTCATTTCATATTTTTCAATTACTGATATGATGTTGGTATGTGAGCACCACCAGGTACAAAAAATCCTTTTCCCACGCTGCTGAAATAAATCCTAGCGGAAACACTGTAGCTGATAGCAGTCCGTGCCATTTTATGTTTTAAAATGCAAGTGTCACTCTAGTCCTCAACAGGCTAAACCAGCAAATCATCCCCAATGGGCTTGTGTTAAAATTTTAATGAACACTGAACCTGTCATTCCGGCGTTCTGAATAAAAATACAGCGTTCTATTTTCCACCTACACTATACGTTTGAGAGGTCTGTGTAAGCATGAAAAGGTAACTTTGGCGTGCGTTAGCTAAGCTTAAGTGGGTCTAAAATAAATGGTTATTGATTCAAGTTAATGATAGTCTAAACAATAACAGACATGGCAACGTATCCCCACACGATCTGACTCGTGTTCTGGCTGTGCCCAAAATTGTCTGGATATTGTCAATCATTTTGATACAATGACCTAAGTCTTGGAGTTGAGAGTCCCTTTGTCCCTGCATATATCTTTGGTATACCTCCAGACACAGTCAGTATGACAAATATACACACCAATGTTAATCACCTTCACCTCACTGATTTCCCTTGGGAAAATCCCCCTCTTATGGAAATCCCCAATGCTACCTTCATTCCTATCCTGACTGCATGATTTCTTGTCTTTCCTAAAGCTTGAGAAACTTAAGTAAACCCAAAGACGTTCCTGACCGATTTTACTCTCATTGGAGGCCGTTGATTATGTTGATCGGCTTCCCTTTAACGAAGTGACACCATGATGATGTGCCAGATGACTGCTCTTGTTGAGTGTTTGTCTTGCGGCCTGTTTGCCACACAGCCACTGGTATAAGATGACTACGTATGTGTTCATGAAGTCTCTGTGCATATAGTTATGTGCATGCCTTGATTATTGGTCTCACGTCCTGGGTCTTGGATCTTTGATAATCACGTGTTACGGCCGGGCTGTCAGCAACTACTAACTCACCATTTCTTTTATTTGTTTACTTAATGTCAATATTATTTACTAACTTCTATTACATCTTCTATGTTATATTTGTGTTTATGTATGTATGTCTGTGTATTATATATAGTAGCTTACAAAAGTATTCAACACCCTTGAAATTTATTTGTCGGGATTACAAATGATACATTGAGATTTTGTTTAATATTTTGATTTAAAAGACTGACCCACAAAATTTATTAATTTAAAGTGACATTAGTTTTATGTGTTTTGTAAGAAAAAGAAATAACTGAAATATACTAAGTATTCAACCCCTGTGCCTTGGAAGCTACAAGGCCTCCATGCCTAAATTGAATGATCATTGCACAGACTGACAATCTGAAGTAAAGGTGTGAAAATGAAGACTAAAGAGCATTCTAGGAAGGTTAGAGATGGAGTAATGGACGTGCATAAATTAGGAAAAGGGTACAAAATAATATTCAAGTATTTGGATATCCCTGTGTGCACTGTTGGATCAATAGTGAGGAAGTGGAAGCTGCATTACACCACCCAGGCACTACCTATACAAGGCCGTCCCTCAAAACTCAGCGCCCGAACAAGGAGACTAGTGAGGGAAGCCACAGAGGCCAACAATCACTATGAGGGACCTACAGAGTTTAGTGGCTGAGAGTGGAGGTATGGTATTATGGAAAGTATGGTGGTGGCAGCATCATGCTGTGGGGATGCTTTTCATCAGCAGGGACTGGGCATCTTGTTAAAATATAAGATAGACTGGATGGAGCAAAACAGGGAGATACTGCAGGAGAACCTGTTTCAGTCTGCTAAAAAATTTAAGCTAGGGAGAAACTTCACCTTTCAGCAGGAAAATTATCCCAAGCACAAGGCCAAAGCAACACAGGAGTGATTAAAAAACAAAAAGGTTAATGTCCTACAGTGGCCAAATCAAAGTCCAGATTTCAATTCCATGGAGAATCTGTGGCACTGTTTGAATGTTGCGGTCCACAAGCGTCTTCCAATCAACCTGAATAACCTAGAACAAATCTGCCAAGAAGAATGGGCAAAAATCACTCTCAAACAGTGTGCAAAGCTGGTAGATACTTATCCCAACAGACTTTAAGACGCTCTACCAAATACTAATGTGTAGGGGCTGATACTTTTGCAAGCAGCATTTTACAGTTTTTTATTTTCTTGAAAAGATCTGCTGACAAATAATTAATTTTGCCATTGAAAATGTACTTTCAGAGCATTTGAGTTTGCTATAAAAATACTGACTGGAAAAATGTATTAAAGTATCATTTGTAATCCAGACAAATCTGATAAGTTTCAAGGGGGTTGAATACTTTTGCTAGCCACTGTATATACACCGATCAGCCAAAACATTAAAACCACAATGGTGAAGTGACTAACATTGATAATCTCGTTGCAATGACACCTGTCAAGGGGTGGGATATATTAGGCAGTAAGGCTACGGTCACACCGCAGGCATAAGTGGCCCAAATCCGATTTGTTGCTCATATGTGACTCAGGTCTGTTCATAACAGTGTGAACAGTACAAATCACATGGAATCCGATCTTTTCAATCGGATTTGGGGCACTTTCATATGTGGTACTGAATCGGATACAGGTCTGATTTTTTGCAACGCGGCCTCAGTCTGAATAGTAAATTCGGAGTTCACGCGACTTTTACGTCAATCTCGATCGACATTCGTCACAGTTCTGCGCTAGCGGGAATTCGTTTATACAAACATGGAAGACAACTGCGAAGGAGGTAGTTAATGGAGGGACAGTGATGTGTTAGACCGCAAATATTTGGGGTAACACTTCTATACAAGCACAACTTGAAACCGTAAACGCTGACTACAGTGGCCTCCATGTTTACTTCCGTACGGCAGCGTGCTGCGTGTGACGTCCTTGTTATTGTTCTTGTTATTGTTCACATGTGGGTCCGTTCAGGACCGTGGCCAGTTCACATTGGAATCTGATATTGGCCACATTAAAAACTAATAACGTGAACAGACAAACAAAAAAATCGGATCTGAGCACAAATCCAAATTGAGCATTAAGGCATGCATTGTGAACGAAACCTAAGTGAACAGTCAGTTGTTGTGCCCATTGTAGGTGCTTTCAGCGATGGACAGGGGTCAGCATGGGGACTCTGACCGGTCTGCAGCTATGCAGCCCCCTATGCAGCAAGCTGCGATGCACTGTGTATTCTGACACCTTTCTACCATAGCCAGCATTCACTTTTTCAGGAAATTGTCCTACAGTAGCTCGTCTATGGGATCGGACCAGACGGGATAGCCTTCGCTCCCCACACACATCAATGAGCCTTGGGCGCCCATGACCCTGTAGCCAGTTCACCAGTTGTCCTTCCTTGGACCACTTTGGTAGATACTAACCACTGCCTCCCGGGAACACCCCACAACACCTGCCGTTTTGGAGATGCTCTGACCCAGTCGTCAAGCCATCACAATATGGCCCATGTCAAAGCTGCTGAACAAGCAAAAAGAAAATCGCTGCAAAAGGGGGCAACACATATTCGTGACTACCACCCACAAATGTGTATCGAATGCAAGGTATAAGTTAACTTTTATCTCTGTCTGGCAATATATTTTATAATATATATTAATATATAATATAATAATATTTTACATACTTTGCCTTAAGTGTGTGTGAGTGAGTGAATAATTAATAAACAAACACCATCAATAATAATAATAATAATAGCCTACATTAATTTCGTACTACTTAAACTGGATAAAGTAAATTTGCTGACATTTTTACATTTCAGTCTCAAGTTAACAAATATGCATACATACAGGATGTTAGGCCAGCAGCACCTTATTTCTTTATGGAGAGAACAGACATCTAAACAAGCTGTTCCATGTCTATGCAAACAAAATGTGCATATTGCTGCTAATTTTACTGAAGTTTTTACATCTAAAAATTATTTCCATGTGTATCAGTACTAAGAGATAAGTACTGTGAATAAGTATTTTTGAGTCTTGAGAAAAGCGCTAAAGTCTAAATACAATGAATTATTATTATTATTACTGTATTAGTACTTTTTGAATATTTTCAGCACATTTTAACAACACCGCGATAATATTGATAACCATGATCATTTTTGTCACTATAGTCGTGATATGAAATTTTTGTTACATCTCTACTGCCAAATATATCTCACCCCTTGACCGGTGCCATTGTAACGAGATTATCAATGTTATTCACTTCACCTGTCAGTGGTTTAAATGTTGTGGCTGATCAGTGTATGTGTATATGTATGTGTATGTATATATGTATGTGTATATGTATATACAGTATACAGTATACATATATATATACATATATATATTTTTTTTTTTTCTTTAGAACTGGTATTACTGTGTTGGATTTCTTATCTTAATTGGGTGTGTGTAACGTTAGGGATCCTGGGAATTAGGGTTAAAGAGTGGGTTTAAGTGAACTATAGGATTAAGGAAAATGGGTTTTGGGTTGATAAATGGTAAAATGGCACACCTCTTTTCCATCTGTGACTGTGTATAATACTCTCATCTTTAAAAAGACATGGCAACGGGACATGTTATACCTTTAAAACAATACATAGAAATATTGCCTACTTACTTTCTTCTGTTCCAGTACGCAAATTGTGCAGTCGTGTTCAAGTTGGCCCGTCTTCCTAGAATGTTTACTTTAGAAAGTAACGTGACTTGTTGGGTAACGTTCCAGAGGAGTTTGATTAATTTTGGCGAAACGATGCTCTCAGGTCACGTCATATAAATGAACCCAAATTGACTGTTGCATAAATATCTAAGCAATATAATTGACATCTTTAGCTATGCATTTGTTTACTCTGTTGGTTATCTTGAAATGCCAACCCTATAACCTGTGGGTCAGTGGATGACACTAGCGAGATTCGGCAATATAGAGTAGGTTGCAAATTTTTTAACATCAATTTTGGCTAGAATTAAGAGGTGGATGGGCTGCATTTTACTGCAAATGACCTATGTAAATGAAGGAAATTGCTGGTGTAGCAGCAGCCATCACAAAAACGAAATAGCATAACAACAGGATTGGGAGGGTTTATTTTCAAAATGTATTCCGTTACAGATTACCTCCTTCACCTTGTAATATAATCCAAAGGATAACTAAACGTCAGTAACGTAATCTGAATCCTCTCCATTACTTTGCCTTTGAAGACTTTATAAAAATAAATAAATAAATAAAATCATGAAGAAATGTATGTCTATATTTTAAACATTACATTGACTTGCATTGAAATGGAACAATTCCATTTTTGATATTTAGTCACCTCATTCAGCGTAAAGCAAAAAAACATTGCAGTTACAAAACTTAAATACACAATTTACCTAGCTAACTCTTTGAAGTAAAAAATCTGACTGCCAATGTAAAGCAGAGCTAAGGTACTATTAGCTAATGTAAGCGAATGACAACTCAGCTTTTTAAAGTAAAACTAAAAAGCCATATCACATTTCTTACCTCAACTTGAGACAAAATAAAAAGAACAAGATCACTTTACGTTGCTGAGCAAAGGCCAAATTAGTGCAGATATTGCGTTTACAAGCTTCAGTAATAGTGAAGGCATTTTAGTGAGTGAAATAAGGTGATACGTACACACTGCATAAGCATTGAGGAAGTGCGTGCATTGGCTAAGATTTTAGTTGTAAAATGTTTTCCACTTACAACAGTTTGTCACCCAGTGACAGGCACTGTTCCTAAACGGTACAAAAGTATCTTTTTCAGCCCGATCTTGAGCTGAAAACATTTTGATTGATATTTCATCATCTTTGAACAGTTTGTTTAAAACAATAAATGTAACTAATCTTGATATGTATAGAGTCAAAAATATTCTAACGCAATGTGAATCATAAGTGCTATGAGTCATGGCACACATTAATATTGAAAATCATGTGTAAAGCTTTTAAAGTCAATACTTTGATTAGTACAACAATAACTTGGGTGGCAGTGGTAACATTTAAATAATAGTAGTAGTACATTTCTTTCTATGTGTGCATTGTTTATTGATAACTTTTGGACAAAATGTATTTGGTATAGCAACGACACATACTGCTACAACTGAGAAAATGTCCCTTGAGGGCTTTCATGGTATTACCACTTCTCACCTCAATTAAAATCAAACTCTTCCAACCTCTTCATGCAAATTGGTAAGCAGTATCTGTAGACATGGAGCTATTATATTTAGAAAAGAAAAGTTTGTATCTTGAACAAGATCGCTGCTACAACCCACTGACTGGTTTTTCGTGTGTTACAGCGCCCCCTGAAGACCAAACGTTACAATATTTCACATGTTGCCTGTACTCACCCATGTAGTATCAAGTTTCATGATCGACACAAACAAATCATGCGATACAAATACGTCTGATTTGGAGCGACCCCTTAACGGTTATGTGGTTCTGTCTTGACAGGCTGACAGTGTTATGAATGTTCATAGTAATTTTTTGCTTTATGACGGCATCTATGTCAATTTCATGAGCTTTTTAGTATGAAGACACTCTCACTTGCAATTTCATTAGTATATGGTGGCCATGTTTATTAAGGTAGAGACTGTTCTTTTCTAACTTTTAAAGCTCGATTCACATAGATACTGTGTGCAAAGGTTTGTGAGCATAGGTATAACGTACTGTAATGAAATGTGGTTTGACTGTTTTTCACAAAATCCAAAATAGCAGAAAATCCATCATGGTGGACTTTATGGGTTATAGGAAAATTTGTTGCTTATAGGGTCAGGGACCTGTCCAGCAATTTCCACGTCTTTATATGACACGGGACGCGGGGCATGGTCTTTTAAAGTTGTCAAGTTTTGGTGGCATAGTAAAGCATCCCAATGGTGTGCCTATGGGTGTCTATGCTCAGTTAAATCTGTTAATGACATTCCGTCTCAGGGGAATTTACAAAACACCTTAGTACAAATTTGGGAGGAATAATAATGCACGCGGTGGCTGGTTAAGTAAAAAGAATTACAGAAAAAAGAACATTAAGAAAAAAAAGAATAAATATAAAAAATGCATAAAAAATACAAAAAGAACTAGAAAACGCATTTCCCTGAGCAAATGCGATGTGATGCGTCGCAGTTATTAGACTGACCGCCTTAGCGCGCACAAGTGTACTGCAGTCCAGACCCTATTTATTAACAGGGGGCGCTTACTGCTGCAGTGGCGCCGGAATTGGGGAGGCCACGGGATCTTTGCCCCCCCCCCCCCCGCTTTTGTACTCTTATGTGTGGGATGAGGGAGTGCGTTTTGCACGGCCTTCCCGTTGTCACTGTATTCCGCTGACGTGTACATACATCTGGTGTTATGATTTGCATTTCGCTTAAGCAATCTGGCCAGCAGTTTTTTTTTGTTTTAGCACTCCATTCCACGCTGATTGCTTGTTGCATTGCTAAGGCTGGTAACTTTTGGGCCAAGGTTTCTGAGTTCGCCATATAGGCTAGACCTACATAATTATCTGCTCACACGTGAACAACGGCTAGCATATTACGAATGAACAAGCTTTTAGGCTTTATGCTTAATACCGATTTGTACGCAGTTCATGGGATAACTTATATGTCAACACTGGTCTAATCTGATTACGTTTTACAATATAGCACGTTCATAAAATATTATTATAACAAACAATGCAAATGTGCATTTTCTGTTGAATATCTTACACATTTTCTGACGAGAGACCAACACCCATAATTAACTAAAATCAGAATACATATTTCCATTATGAGCCTGCGTTAGGTGTGCAGGACACAACCCAGATTATCCGGAAAACACCCCTTCATGCACCCCCCATTCTTGTAGTTTCTACGGCGCCGCTGCTGCTAGATTGGCAGTGCTGCTTCATCATAATTTAATGGCGGACATGTAAGATGACTAAGATGCTTACTAACATTTAGTTCGATTTTATTTTTGTTTACACATGTATTAAATTAATTTAATAATTATAAAATCACTCAGACTATCCACAATGACAGTACAGCTTAAACGAAGTGGATCGAGGGTCAGCCAAATAGCGCTGTGTAAAACTCTTCCTGTAATAACTTGGGCATTATAACTTTATTGCATTTTCTTTTTTCACATGCATTTGAACACCAGAATCATATTGTAGAAATAAACGTAGTTTATGGGAAATTGGCGATATTATGAAGGCACGGTTTATGCGGAATGGACTAATCTATTTTATTAGAATGCATTTTTTGACAATGTAATGCAATATCTCCTATTCATCCAAACAGCTAACTGTATTTCCGAAACAAGATCTAGATCATTAACTAGATCCACCATCGTTATTTCTCCACTTCAGTAGGGCTTCTGTGAACACCTATTATACAGTGCCTTGCAAAAGTATTCACCCCCCTTGGCTAGTTACTTATTTTGTTACATTACAACCTGTAATTTAAATGCATTTTTAATCTGAATTTTATGTGATGGATCTGCACAAAATAGTCTAAGTTGGTGAAGTGAAATGAGAAAAAAATATATATCAAAAATTATTTTTAAAAATAAAAATCTGGAAATTGGCATGTGCATATGTATTCACCCCCTTTGCTATGAAGCCCCTCAAAAGTTCTGGTGCAACCAATTACCTTCAGAAGTAACATAATTAGTGAAATGAAGTCCACCTGTGTGTAATCTAAGTGTCACATGATCTGTCAGTATAAACACACCTTTTCTGGAAAGTCCCAGAGGCTGCAACACCACTAAGCAAGAGGCATCACACCATTAAGACCAAGGAGCTCTCCAAACAAGTCAGGGACAAAGTTGTTGAGAAGTACTAGTCAGGGTTGGGTTATAAAAAAATATCCAAATCTTTGATGATCCCCCGGAGCACCATCAAATCCATCATCTTCAAATGGAAAGAACATGGTACCACAACAAACCTGCCAAGAGAGGGCCGCACACCAAAACTCACAGACCGGGCAAGGAGGGCATTAATCAGAGAGGCAGCACAGAGACCAAAGGTAACCCTAAAGGAGCTGCAGAGTTCCACAGCAGAGACTGGTGTATCTGCGCATGGGACCACAATAGGCCGTACACTCCATAGAGCTGGGCTTTATGGAAGAGTGGCCAGAAAAAAGCCATTACTTAGTGTTAAAAATAAGATGGCACGTTTTGAGTTTGCCAAAAGGCATGTGGGCGACTCCCCAAATGGATGGAGGAAGGTGCTCTGGTCAGATGAGACTAAAATTGAACTTTTCGGCCACCAAGGAAAACGCTATGTCTGGCGCAAACCCAACACATCCCATCACCCCAAGAACACCATCCCCACAGTGAAACATGGTGGTGGCAGCATCATGCAGTGGGGATGTTTTTCAGCAGCAGGGACTGGGAAACTGATTCGAGTCGAGGGAAAGATGGATGGTGCTAAATACAGGGATATTCTTGAGCAAAACCTGTTTCAGTCTGCCTGTGATTTGAGACTGGGACGGAGGTTCACCTTCCAGCAGGACAATGACCCGAAGCATACTGCTAAAGCGACACTCGAGTGGTTTAAGGGGAAACATTTAAATGTGTTGGAATGGCCTAGTCAAAGCCCAGATCTCAATCCAATTGAGAATCTGTGGTCAGACTTGAAGATTGCTGTTCACAAGCGGAAACCATCCAACATGAAGGAGCTGGAGCAGTTTTGCCTTGAGGAATGGGCAAAAATCCCATTGGCAAGATGTGGCAAGCTCATAGAGACTTATCCAAAGCGACTTGCAGCTGTAATTGCCGCAAAAGGCGGCTCTACAAAGTACTGACCTTATGGGGGTGAATATATATGCACGCTGAAGTTTTCTGTTATTTTGTCCTATTTGTTGTTTGCTTCACAATAAAAAAAAAATCACATCTTCAAAGTTGTAGGCATGTTCTCTGGATGAAATGATGCAAACCTTCAAATAATCCATTCTAATTCCAGGTTGTGAGGCAACAAAACATGAAAAATGCCAAGGGGGGTGAATACTTTTGCAAGGCACTGTATAACTTGTTCCAGATAAGTTTATGTCTAACAAGACTGAACGATGAGCGCTACAACCATACAGATGGAACATGTAGGCCTACTGCGCTCTCTATTAATTTCAATGCATGGGTGCAAAACACCAATTAAAAATAATACGAAAATAACACGTGAACCGATCACTTAGCTACATGCACGCACACTGTCTATTGTCTTAATAAACTTGCAAGCTGACATGGCTTAGCGTATGACGTTCCATAATGCCAAAATTATATCTAGTGTTGCATTGCCTTTGTTGTCTTTTACGAATTGTTAGTTCATTACAGTGTTCGACAGTCAATGCGGCATGCCTAGTGGTTTGCATTGACTATTGTTAGCAGTTATTTCAATAACACTCACTTCTTGATTTGCTACATTGCTAGTGAACATGAAACACCATGCAATTATTGTTCATTACAGCAGGAGAGGGGAAGCATCTATCTATTAGCTAGGTGCTAATGCTAACTAGAAACTAGCTAACTCACTATGGAATAATAAGCGATACGGTGACGCCTTCACATATACTCACAGGCGCATTCGTGCAGATGTCCTGAACTGTTGGCGCAGTGTTTTTGTTATTTATGAGTTAGCTATCCCACTTCTGACACCCCTAAGGAAGGACCAAGATGAATCATACCATGGTGTATACTGCCATCTAGTGACTGCAATAAAATGTTGACTAACATATACATGTATACATTTTATTGCGGTCACTAGATGACAGTATACACAAGGGTATGATTCATCTTGGTCCTGCATTCCAGCTTCCCTCAAGTCTTACCCTCTTCCCATTCATTGTCTATGGGCAAATTAAACGTGTAAAAGAGGCAATTAAAAAATAACTACTGGGCAAATTAATTAGCTGTGTACAAGCGCAGTCCATGGCATTCGAACTGACATTTTGGCGTGGCAATGGAAGCGAAATGCACCGTAGTTAGGTGCTGAAAAATGGGGCCGATATCTGCGTTTACAGCACTTCATAACTCTTTACATAAACATGATAAAAACATAACAAGGAAACAAACATGATAACGAAACATTAAGAACGTGCTGTCCATAACAATAAACAGAGTTACTCGCTAGGCATGCTGGGAGATACACCAGACGCTACACTATGTTAATTGGTCAAATTTCTTCAAGTATAAAGATGTCTGCCATGCGTGATGATGACTCCCAGCTCCAAAAGAAATTTGGTAATCCAGCTAAGAATAAATCTCAGAACGTATAAACCAATATAAAAATTTGGTGTTCCAAACCGTACAAATATCTGCTTTGTAATGTTGATTTGACATCTCGGCTCGTCACATAATTGTTATTAAAGGCTATAGATTTACACAGTGACATCGCTATTGCTTCTATCTCCCACAACAAAAGTCACGTTGTAGCTGCTTGCCGCGTTTCTATAAATCTTTAGCAATCATGGATTTAAATCTGACAATGTTTGAATGAGGTTACTCAATAAGACGTTCTCAGTCACTGTTGCAAGAAGAGTCCCTCCCATTGCCACATGAGGGCGGATCCGACTCTGTGTCCACTGCTATGTGGGGAGAGCATCAGGTAAGAAAAGAAACTACCTGTGGCTTTAAAACAAATTGCGTTAATGCGTTAAAACAAATATGCATTAACGTGGTGATACTTGCTACTACTACTTAATAACTTAAAGAAATGCATTTTGGTGCAGTGAGCATAATTATGACTATCGCCAAGCTTGGTTTTGTGTGTAAAGTAGACCATCTGAGGATGATATACAGCGATTTTGAGTTAATTTGGTTTTATGGTTTCAGAGGAGTTAGTTCTAATCCCAACTAATAAACGACTAAAGTTGGCTATTTATGAAAAATTCAGTTTTCAAGGTACATTTTTTTAAACTTTAAATCGTGATGCGAATCATAGTACAAATATTGTATAGAAGTTTGATATAAATTGGTCCAATATTGAAGCAGTTAAAAATCTAAATGTACAGTACTGTTTACAGTAATACGTTTTGATTCACTGTGAGTTCAATTTTTTAAATATCAAAAATCCGTGAGTTGTTTCTGTAGTAGACCATCTGAGGATGATATACTGTGATTTTGGTGTAATTTGGTTTTACGGCCTCGGAGGAGTTGATTGAAATAGATGTTTCAAAGAGTAAAGTTCAACCCAAAAAAAAATCACAAAACTCTGATATTTATTCAAATTCAGTTTTTAAGATAACAATCTGAGATTTTGCACACTTAATGTCATTAATGTTGGGATATTTATGTATCTTTCAGATGAGGATTGTTCAATGAACCAGTGAGATATGACAAAGTGAATGTTCAGTAATGTTTACAGTAATACATTTTGATGTGCTGTGGACTCAATTTTGGAGATATCAACAAGATATTCTGGACAGTTAACGTTGAGTCGGAAGATGATATCCTGAAAATTTGATGTGATATGGATTTATGGTTTTGGACTTAAACACTTTTGGGTAGACCACCACTTTTTGAAAAAAACAGAGTGATGGACTTCATAATTTCTAATGGGTGCCAGTATACGAAAGTTTCATCTCACTGCAATGGACGTTCTGAAGAATTCAGAGCTGCAACCCTAATGGTCTATTTTAATTATTTTTTGAACACTTTGAACTGCTGCTTTAGCGCCACTAACAGGAAGAATGAGATGGCATGGCATGGGCATGTAGTTTTGAGAGGACCTGGACATGTGTGCCAAATTTGGTGCATTTTTTACCATGGGAAGTAGGATATTTGGGGGAATAACAATAATAATACTAACAATTACAATGGTAACCGGCTGTACCAGCCGGCCACCTAATAATAATAATATGACTTTGCAATAACAAGATGTGATGCGTCATCACTGAATAAGAATAAGAATAATAAGAAGAATATGACTGTGATAACAAGATGTGAGCGTCACTGACGCACCACATAACTAGAAATGCATTTCCACGAAAAAATGCGGATGTGATTGCGTTGGCGCCATCAGCAACCAGGCTTTGGGGCGGCCAGTCCCCTAAAATAGCCGCTGCAGCACTACTAGGGTAGACTGGGGACAGTTGCAATAGGGGACGGTTGCAACAATTCGTATACCTCCAATCAGAAACATGCTAGAATGATGACATGCATACTGCACATGCTCAGTTAGACCCTCCTCCCACCAGCAAGATAGTGGACACATTCATCATCTGCTGCTGTATTTATTTAAAAAACTTGTTTTGGAGGTGTGAAAGTCATTTTTTCATGGACTGTTCATTTTGTTATAGTTTCCTGACCTAATGTAGACTTTTAAGTGACATGTTTAGCATGTTTCAAGATCAGTGTATAAAGCTAGCACATGGTGTTCTGTCATGGCTGACAAGGTCGGGGACGGTTGCAACCAGCAAACACGGTGTCTCCATGTATAAGCAAGTTCTATTTAATACTTTTTAATACATTTTTAATACCACTGTAAATTAAATTTAACTTGCGATGGAAACACACACCGAAAGTGAAAATATAGTCTTTCCAAGAGAACACATTGATGTCAGTTCAAAATGAACCATAAGGTAATATTACAATTATTGGTTGAGTTTTGGAACGTTGTACAAATGTGTTTATTAAATGTGAAAAGAACACAAGAATATCGTTGCCCTGATATTTTTTATAACAATATTATCAGAACATTTAATATCATCGAGCAATAACCCATAAATCAAAAGGCTTGTGTGCATGCCAAACCAAAGAAAACAGGAATTTGGATGTGAGCAAAAACAGGGAAGTGGGAGGATAAGGAAAAGAGAAAAATGCTTGACTATACATAATGGCATATGCCTGAGTTCTGCTGATTTATTTTCCAGCTCTGTCTCAACCTCTTTCAGTTCTGTGACTTTTTCTTTGGATCTCTTCCTGACTATGTTGGATTTGGTGAATAGCTGGGCCATAAGTGTGCCTGATTTACTTGCTCTGCCAATTTGTCTCCATCTTTTTCCAGGCTGTTTGCTACCTCAAGTAGTGTCATCTTTTTTATTTTAGCTGTGGTCCTCTGCAAATCTCCTCTTTTCTCCTTGTGCATTGCTCTCTTTTCTCTTTTCCTGGTCCAGGTGTAGTCGATACTGAGACCTTGCTAAAGCTGCAGCTGCCAGTACCTCCATCATCAGAGGTACTTTGAGAGCCCCCCACAGACAGAGACAAAGTCGCATATCATCCTATGAGCAATAACTGTCTTCCTGCATGTTATCAGCCTCCACCTTCTTGTTTACAGAAAAGCCCCTCTCAACCATTGCTTGGCCATGGGACAGGAGCAGAGGTTTCCTGCAGAAAGTCCAGAGCTCAGAGTAGGATTGACAGAGGAGTCCACGCAGGAAAACATCTAGTCTTGTCCGCATGGGTTGGAAAGAAGACAAGGATTCAGATTTTGCCTCCAGAGACAAGAAGTTTTCAAATTGCTGGACTGCCACATCACCTGTTGTAAAACAGATTAAAACAAAAATAAATAACACAATCAATGTAAAAAATACTGAATCAGACAAACATATCCCTGCTGTATTGTGTCATGACTGAACAGCCTTCATGCAAGTGTGACAGTGTACATTCTACTAGACATCTGAAAACTTAAGTACCGGCAGAGACACATCCTGACAACTGGTTGTCTTGTAGAAACGTCTGAACAAGTAGTTTCATTCTTTCCTGGCATAACTTGGGGTCTGAGAACATGTTTGATGGATCCAAACATGCCATTTGGCCCACAATGGTGTACTTCAGTGGGCTCCTGTCTTGAATTTTCTGAACAATTTTTGTCAAACAGTCCATGAGGTCCCTTCTAAACTCTTAACACACTGAGCTCTACTAGACTGCTGCTGGCGCTACTCTGGACACCCTAACAGGAAGGAGTGCAAAATTGACTAAATGTTCATACAAAAAAAAGATTTCCTGTAGGCTACCCTAACCATTGTTTGATATTTCCTACAATACCTTCAGGACTGCTTCTGCGCCTAACCGATGTCCACATCCTTTAGGCGAACCCTTAATTTAATATCTGCAGTGTAGTGATGCAGCTAAGGGTCTCCACTTTGATGGACATCTTCAGCAGGCTCTGTGAACGTAGACACGTACATATACAGTACAACAAATACACAAACAAAAAAGTGCTAGATGTAGTGCAATCTCTATCAGTGATGGTGGAGAGTTATTGAATTAAAATAGAAATATCATACACAATATCTATGATATGTTATTCATTACCTTCGTGAGCATAACGGCATAACCGGCTCAACTGTCTGATATTTAATCAGAAAGGGGGTGAAGGTACTAGAAATAGCCATAAAGTAGTGTAATCTTGCCATTATGAGAGGGTCCTTCCGTGCCTCTGCAAGAGTGCTATAGGATGATGTTTTAGCGTTTGTAAGTTTCTTTTGTGTCACTGCATCCACATAAATCACGATCACTGGCCATATTGCAATTGCCCTGTCGATGACGGGTAGGTTTTCTATCCAGCGATGCCCACAGAACGGTAAGGGAAACACAGATGTCATGGTCAAAGTGCAGAAATCCTCTCTCCTAGCAGGGGTATTATGGAACACTGTATGCAATGCCCTCAGCCTTTTCTGCAACTGCCAGACACTGAAGCCACTGTGGAGTGTGTGGAGCCCACAGCTCCCCACCACAGTCGACTGGGCACCTCCAAATGCCTCAGCATGTTCCTGCTGGAGCAGTTAAAAAAACGTCCAGTTTACACTGGGTCTATCCATAGATACCAAAATCATATTTCTTAGGTCAAGCTGCTGGGCACATTCCTGGGAATTAAAAAAGATGCAGACATTAGCCATACAACAGTCAGCACATCTCATCTCTGGCATTCTACTCCAGATTAATATTGGACTGGGTAGGATAAAATACAATGAATACCATCACAAATGAAGCAACCATTTACAAAACTAGAACACCATTGCAGATTTGTCTTCAGTCATCGTGGGAGATATCACCAGCCAAATGCAGGTACATTTTGTCTGTGGCTGTTATTTTTTGTATACTGTATTTAGACACCTTTGCAGTTAACAGCTGGCCAGGTAAATTATTCTATAGTTCAATTTATCTGGTAGATTATTTAAAGTGTGGTGAGTTAAAGAATCTACTAGCCACTGTGCTAGCCGGAGATTTTGCTTAGTGCCCTCGCAGTAATGGTTGGTAATCACTTCGCAAATAAGTAAAGCTTGCTATGTGTTAACTCTTAACTCGTATACATTAGTGTAGGCTCAGTTAATAAATAGATCCATCGACAGCAAACTTACTTTGAAATGCAGAAGTAGGTCCTGGGCAGTTGCATGGCCCATAAACTGTGATCCAAAGTATCTTGACTGAACATGATGTTGTACAAGCGCTAGAAAAGATATGATCTGCGAGGAAGAGGGGTGTGAGAAGAGCTGCTCGCGAGGCCACTCTGCCCAGCTGCAGGCCGAGTGACCTCTGAGAAAGGAGGGGGAAGCGGGGGGACAGTTCAGAAATAACTCTTGGACTAGCCAAGTTTTGTACTCAGAAAAAAGGAAACAATATATGATAGTTATGTGATGCTCTCCTGAAGAAGGGGGAGCCACAAGAGAGTATAAAAACTGGAGACATTGGCTCTCCGGGCTTTTTTTAATCTTTTCTTTTTCCTTCCTATGACGACTTCTGTTCTCTTCAACAGTAACCTCTAGCATTGTGGTAAGACGGACTTTGTGCATTTTCTCCCTTCATGGACTTTTCTGTAATTCTGTATTTAATTCACTGTTTAGGGGTCCAACCAAGTCTCGCAATCCAGTTTTCTTTGTTTATTTACATATATTTAGAAGATATTAAAATCATATTAATCAATATAAATGATCCTTTCTATATTTTATTCATTTTCATAAGTTTTGCCCGGACCGTGCTCAGAGGAGACGGACAATGAGATCTTTTGTTATTCTGTCTTTAATTCACTGTGCATAAGTTTAACTAAGTATTGAAATCTAGTTTTGACCAATTATAACAAAATGAAACAATATTAACTTTATAACTGTGGATAACCCTATCACTAACTTGAATATTTTCTAAAATTTTCCGCTCAATTGCATGAGTCGGCCTCCAGCCATTTCCCATTTGATTCATTTTGCGCATTGAAACAGCATTCTTTTAATTAAAACCGATATACTAAATATTTACTTAACTTTATAACATGCTTTCCTTTAACAAATTAAAAGGACATTTAATTCGTCAGATTATGGGTATATTTTCCTCTCTGCATTTTAATACATTTTACCCATTTTTATTTATGAAGAACTTGTCAATTGAATCAATTATCGAGTTCTCTTATTGTGTAGGTGAGTTAATTTTCATACTTCTTTGTAATACATTTTTGTTACTTATCCCAAAGTTTAATTTTATTTTGAAACCTGAATTGTATTTAAAGAGAATGCTTGCATTTCAACCTAAATTGCCTTCTTCTAAATTATACCCGTCAACTGTAATAAATTGATATTACGGGACTTGGCTTCCCGCATCAACGGCTTTCTAGTCTTTAATGTACTATTACTTCAATTACCTTCTTATCCATTTTCTGTGATAGGAAGTGACAGATATAATATATACCAGATAGGCTAAGTTAATATCATAACCCTATTTGCAATACTTCATAAATTGCATTAGGGAGTTATAGCGATAAATTAACCCTATTTGCAATGGTCAATAAATTGCAACAGCGAAAGATAACAAACCCTATTGGCAGTACTCCATAAATAGCCATAGTGAATATTAGTGATGAAACAATTAGTTGGTGAATCAAAGTTTTAAATAGGCTGGGAACTCGATAGCGCAGGGAATTAAAGACGTTTGTCAGATTAGATGGCATTTCTTCTTATTCTGGTAGTTACCATGTTCCTTGACATACTCAATAAATGTTTGTACTTCCAATGAATGCTTTTTCTGGAAATGTGATTTCTACAATGTGTAATTAAAATGTCTTTAAAGGCACTTGTCGTTGTTCTTTGAGTTACCAGCGCAAGAGGAAAAGCGGATAATAATTCATTACATTGTCCGATTAGAGGGAATTGCACATAAACATGTTCCGTGGCAGTTATGAGCCCCTTAGAGAGCTAGTTGACTAATTTCTTAAAAAAATATTCTGGGAGTGCTATTTCTCAACTGCTCGGCTTGCCTCCGTAGATAAGGAGGGGGCTCCCTCAACCTGAAAAGGTGTATGGACATCCCCGAATCAAGACTAGGGACTCTTGATTCAATGGGAGACCGGCTGACCCTGGCCTGAAAGACCTACGCAGAGGGGAGTGATAGACATGAGCAGCTGAGGGAAATTGGCGACAACGGTCATTTAACCAATAAAGCACATGGACAGACAAGTTGTTTGCTTTTTGTTGTCTGGTTCAGGGTCTGGTCGAACATGATAACAAATGTGCTAATGTTAACTTCGTCTATGAGCTGTTTGTTAATATACGGGGCCAATAGAGAACCGACGAGGCCACACCCCTATTTAGCACTTGTGTTTTCCGGAAGTGTTTTGGCCATTCCTTTTGCTCATTGACAAATACAATAACTGTAAATAAATATGATTTAAAGCATTACACGGTCCAATAGATTCCGACATTGTTTATTAGATTTTACAACATAGTCGATTGGAAAAAAATTCTTCATTGCAAAAAGGTCTAGGGTACAAGCCTGTGTACGTACCAAGTGTCATCGTAAAAAGAACAACAAAACCCATACCACAAAGTGCTAAAATGTCACAGATCTTTGATCAGTTTAAAATGCCCATCAGCGATTGAGTGTAACAAAACCGACCTAGGATATTTTCATCCTGGGTCAACTTGATCCTTTTTCTGATAGCTTTCTACAGATGAAGTTTGCTGTCTTTCTTTTTTACCTTTCAAACAATGAATTAAGTAGTTGTGTATACATACTGTACATATAAAAGTACTTAGTAGTTCTTAATTTTGTGTTTGTCATTGTTAGTACTGTAGTATATATTGTTTGCTTGAGCTTTTAGTATTTTTAATAATTTAGATTGGTTGTCTTTCCCGTGTTTCCCTGCCTGACCGCAACTATTGTTCTGGAGTGCATAACTGTAGTACATTTTATATATTTTGAACGTGTGAGGCTTGTAACTGCCTACTAACTAACTAAACAAACTAACTAGCTAACAAACTAACTAAATTAATGAACTAACTAACTAACTAAATGACATTTCACTTGACTTGGAAGACTTCACTCAAAGCAAATGATGTTAGCTAGCCAGCTAGGAACGAGAGGAACAGATTGGGACTGTAGGGGCTGCACAGAGCAGCGCAGGAAATTGTTTTAGAGCCTATCAGAGTCTAGCAAAAAAGACAGGTTGTAGTTTGTTATTGAAGCATTGTCAAAAACGTTATATATAAATTCACAGTTAAACACATTAAAAACGAGTTAGCATGTCTTGAAGAAACCGTCTCTCCCTACAAACCAGGAACAAATTGTAAGTCTTGTTAAAACAGGGATCTTATATTCGCGGTTCTAAAATATCTCAATGGAGAATAGTGGAGAAATTATCTTAAGGAACGGTTAGTGGGAGGAGCATCGGTACTCTATCCATAGTGATGACACTCATCTTGTTATCGCAAAGTCATATTCGTATTATGTGATTGCATCATACTGACCCTAACCCTTTTTAACCCCTAAATCATTCTGACCCAATCACATAATAAGAACATGACTTTGTGATAACAAAATCAGCGTCATCACTGATGCATCACATAATAATAATGTATGCCAGCAAACACAAATAGGGTACCCCTAATAATAATAATAAAACAACTGAAGAAGAGTACATTGCGTCATGCATAACGACACCTCGTTTGTGGTGCCCCCTTAAAGCCAATCGAGTTTAGCTTTTAACCCTATCCAGCCGGCACGCTTTAATTTCGGAACAAAGGTTCCGATGACCAAATGATTAATAGCGCAGCCAGTAAATCACCTACTTTTATTATTAAAAAAGCCGGATATAGCTGACAAATCCTGCTACCCAAGTTTAAATTTGCTATGGAGTAAGTGGTTCGAATATTTTATGGGATTGAATGCCCCGTCAGTGAAAAAAAATCACCACAGCCGAAGCGAAGCCAAAGGAGTTAACCCAGGAAACAGGACCAAAGGATCATATTTAACACTACAAAGTGAAATCTGAGGCAATATTTCAAGGTAAGACCAGTTATATTTCATGTTTAGTCAATTACATGACTTGAAAAACAAAAGTAAGGTAGTATTTAGTCTTAATTTATCCCAGTAAATATTTTGTAAAAGTGTTTGTTTCTCTAGCGTCATTAGCGTGAGTTGTCGAGCTCAACATCCCTTTAATTTTATGACTGGATTTTGAGGTAAAAATGTCTGTTACACTTGCCATATGTACTGCAGTTATTGAGTTAAATTATTAACGTAAAGCAAAATGGGTTTATTTTGTCTATTTTTCACTTGAATCATTCTATAAGAAGGTAGTCCTAACAGAGGTAGTTAGCTAACGTTTCTAAAATGGGAGTGAGAGAGAGCAGAACGACAGGCTTGGTGACTTGACTAGGCTAGATGATCTATCTGGTCGATTGTTTCTTTTTATTTTACAAGATCGTCATTTTAAATTAGCTTTTCATATGGTTGGAAAGTCTTGTCAGAATATTGTTCATCAGGAACACTTTGCTAGGTTGTTGCTTGTGCACAAAAAAGGAGCTAAAACCTTTAGTAAAAGGCTCTATGGAAGAGAATATGATTGGGCTACAACTAAGCCTGCTTTGACAGTGTGTATATTTGTGAAGTACACATATTGATTGTAGCAGCCTATAACGTAATAACTGCCGATAACGTAATAACTGCCAATAACGTAATAATTGTCCCATTCTTAATGTAATAAAAGCCGATAATATAATAACTAACCAATAATGTAATAAAATGTCTAAACCAATAACGTATTAACTTCTTTCCCATAACGTAATAAGTTATTACATTATTGACCGGTTATTACATTATTGGCTTGCTATTAAAAAAACTGAAAAAATTTAATAATTGGAGCCGATAAACATAGTGACATAAGTATGTTACTACATTAAGTTTAATTTATTATTAAGTGTCAGACTTATATAACACTTATCCTACTGTAGCTTCTTTCAAATAACTTTCTCAAAAACCCGACCAATCCTGACTCATGAATCCTAGTCCTAACTCTGATATAACACATTTCTCTCTCTCTCGCTCTCTCTCTCTCTAATGAGTTTTTTGCGTATATTGCCAAAGCTAACCTAGTTGAACATACATATATACACATATACATACTTTTTACACTGGAAATAACTGTTAACATGACAGTGCGTACCTATAGCATGTAACAATAATACTAGTAACAACAGAAACAACAGGATGAACAAATGGTACATTAATCTTGGTGCAGTGTTCCACTGGCTGTCCCTTGGTTGTGACAAGAGACCAAATATTTGGCTGCTATTATGCAGCAGATCGTTTTTTTTACCTATTATTCCTTTTAAGTTTCTGTCTGTCTGTTACTGTGGTAAGATATTCTTTTTGTTTAAAGCCAAATAGTATATATTTGATATATAGTATATATATATATATTTAGTATATATTTAAGTTTGCTTTGAATTTGGGATGACTCAGTCCAATAATCTATATATTTTTCCTTTTGTAATAATTTGGTTGGGCCAGATTGTCTGTGAGCTGTGTTGAAGTTCTATGTTGTGGCCAGGGCGCAGAGCCCGTGGACCAACTGGCAGAGGGACTCTTTTCTGCCGTCATCACTTGGTATTGTAAAGTATTGTGATGGTAAGAATGGGGGTCACTTAATTTGAGATTATAGAATTGAATTGCTCTTTTTACAGTTCTAATAAAGAGGGGGTATTGCCCTAATTCAGCTCTGCATGCATTATTTTGAGTTTTTCTTGGCACTTGAAGAATGCTTTTACAGAACTCCACATGCAGTCTCCATTTGGGTGTTTGTCCCATTTTGAAAAATCTTGATATGAAAGAGGACCCCACACTTCACCCCACATGGAGCAATTGGTTCTATGACTGATTGGAATATTTTTTATCCAGGTTCTAATTGTATAGAAAGCTCTTCTTGCTTTGTCTCTCAGGCAGGCCCGTTTCTAGAGTGCATTGTCTCGGGGGGCAATGACTGGTGGTGATGGGGCAGCATAATAAAAAATTTTTTTTATCTTAGTCACAACGTCAACCTACTATTACTTGGAAAAGCCACACTACATTTCTCGATATCTAGACTACATTTCTTGCTGCCCTATGCTGTGTCCACTGGCACTAATGTTAGTGGAGGCACAGCCACGATACGCAGAGGGTGCGTGCTAGCTAGCTGTTGCTAGTAGAGAACCAGGGACAGCGATCCACCTATCCATTTTGACGCACATAACCCTTTAAATTACTTGCACTTTCACTGTATTGAAAGCAGTGTGAAGTTTAGAGATTATTGTTAAAGATTATAGTTTATAATAATAATAATAACTTCATTATATAGAGCCTTTCAAAATATGGTTGCAAGGTGCTTTACAATAAAAATAACAGTAAAAAATAAAATATATTTAAAACACTAAAATCACACAGTAAAATCAGGTAAAATATCTAAAATAACAAAAAATAAACAAAAAATAAACAAAAAAACAAAAAAACTAAAGTTTAGTTAAGTTAAACATTCAAATTCGAAAAGACCAAACTCTGCCCCTATACAAAAACAGTTGGCTAGCTAAAATGAATGGTACAGTAATGCTGCTCATGTGTGGTAACAAGAGTACAGAGTAGTGTAGTGACGAAGTGAAATAGCAAGTTTAAAATGCTTTTTCACATGGCCAGACCAACCAATCAGATATAAGTAACTTTGAAACATGTGGCATGTTTATGATTGGGCATATCGACAAACACACACAAAAAAAGTAATTTTTCAGTTCTTTTTTCATTTTGGGATGAAGTTTGGTCGGGTTGGTGGGGCAGTCAGAGCATTTAGAGGGGCTATGCCCGCACCCTATTCATCAGAGTCTAAATATACTTTGTGTTTGTGGGCCTGATTTCCTGAACCTTTTCGGAATAACATTTTTGTCTTTTTGAGGTTTACTGTCAGGGCCCAGGTTTGACAGAACATCATCATCATCATCTTCATCCGCTTTGTCCGGGGTCAGGTTGCGGAGGTAGCAGTTCCAGCAGGGCATCCCAAACTTCCCTTTCCCGGGCCACATTTACCAGCTCTGACTGGGGGATTCCAAGGCGTTCCCAGGCCAGTGTGGAGATATAATCCCTCCACCTGGTCCTAGGTCTGCCCCGCGGCCTTCGCCCAGCTGGACGTGCCTGGATCACCTCCCTAAGGAGGCGGCCAGGTGGCATCCTTACCACTTACTGCCGAGAACCCGGACACAGCTCTCGCTTTGGGAGTACAGAGATTGGATGGCCCTGAGTAGAGACCCCCTCACCCCATACTCTCGCAGCACCTCCCACAGTATCTCCCGGGGAACCCGATCATACGCCTTCTCCAAATCCAAAAAACACGTGTAGACCGGATTGGCATACTCCCAGGCCCCCTCAAAGATCCTCGCGAGGGCAAAAAGCTGGTCCGTTGTTCCACGACCAGGCTGGAAACCGCATTGTTCCTCCTCAATCCGAGGTTCGACTATCGGTCGAACCCTCCTTTCCAGCACCCTGGAGTATACTTTCCCGGGGAGGCTGAGTAATGTGATGCCTCTGTAGTTGGCACACACTCTCTGGTCCCCCTTTTTGAACAGGGGAACCACCACCCCGGTCTGCCACTCCTTAGGTACTGTCCCCGACTTCCACGCAATGTTGATAAGACGTGTCATCCATGACAGTCCCTTAACACCCAGAGCCTTCAGCATTTCTGGGCGGATCTCATCAACCCCTGGGGCTTTGCCACTGTGGAGTTGTTTGACTACCTCAGTGACCTCCGCCAGGGAGATTGATGCTGATCCCCCATCATCCTCCAGCTCTGCCTCTACTATAGAGGGTGGGTTTGTCGGGTTCAGGAGTTCCTCAAAGTGTTCCTTCCACCTCCCAATCACCTTGTCAGTTGAGGTCAACAGCGTCCCATCCTTACTGTATACAGCTTGGATGGTTCCCTGCTTTCCCCTCCTTAGGTGTCGGATGGTCATCCAGAACCGCTTTGGTGCCAACCGAAAGTCCTTCTCCATGGTTTCTCCGAACTCCTCCCACACCCGCTACTTTGCCTCTGCCACGGCCGAGGCTGTAGTCCTTCGGGCCTGTCGGTACCTTGCAACTGCCTCCGGAGTCTCCCGGGATAGCATATCCCGGAAGGCCTCCTTCTTCAATCGGATGGCTCCCCTGACCACCGGTGTCCACCAGGATGTTCGAGGGTTACCGCCCCTTGAGGCACCTAAGGCCTTGAGACCACAGCTCTCAGACGCAGCTTTAGCAATGGAGGCTTTGAACATCGCCCACTCCGGTTCAATGCCCCCAGCCTCCACAGGGATGCCAGAGAAGTCCCGCCGGAGGTGTGCGTTGAAGGCCTCCCAGACTGGGGACTCCTCCAGACATTCCCAGTTCACCCGCACTACACGTTTGGGCTTACCGGGTCAGTCCAGAGGCTTCTCCCTTCTCCCGCCTCCTGACCCAACTCACCACCAGATGGGGATCAGTTGACAGCTCCGCCCCCCTCTTCACCCGAGTGTACAAAATATTTGGCCTCAAGTCCGATGATACGGTAACAAAATCGATCATCGACCTTCTGCCTAGGGTGCTCTGGTACCAGGTACACTTATGAGCATCCTTATGTTCGAACATGGTGTTTGTTATGGCCATTCCATGACTAGCACAGAAGTCCAATAACAAGCCACCACTCAGGTTCAGATCAGGAAGGCTGTTCCTCCCAATCAAGCCTCTCCAAGTGTCTCCACCATTGCCCACATGTGCGTTGAAGTCCCCCAGCAAGACTACAGAGTCCCCCTCAGGAGCCCCATACAAGGCTCCATCCAGGGTCTCCAAAAAGGATCATAGGCACAGACAACAGTCAGAGTTTTCCCCCCCATGACCCGCAGGCGTAGGGAGGCGACCCTCTCGTCGACTGGGGTGAACTCCAACATAGAGGCACTTAGCCGGGGACTTGTGAGTGTCCCCACACCAGCCTTGCGCCTCACACCCTGGGGAACTCCGGAGAAGAATAGAGTCCAACCCCTACCCAGGAGTGAGGTTCCAGAGCCGAGGCTGTGCATAGAGGTGAGCCCCACCAGATCCAGTTGGTAGCGCTCCACCTCCCGCACAAGCTCCGGTTCCTTCCCTCCCAGAGAGTTGACAGAACATGTGCAGGTAATCTAGGTGTAGCCCCTCTGCGGTAAGAGACAGAAGCACCAGATCATCTTCATAGAGTAGACACTTCATTTCTGTGATCCTTAATATGATACCTGGTGCTGCAGATTGCTCAAATGTTTTTGCAACTTGATTTATATAAATGTTGAACAGAATAGGGGATAGATTACACCCGTCTCATTCCACATCTCTGAAGGAATAGGGACGTTTGGTTGATGCCAATTATGACTGAATATTGGTTGTCTACATTGATTTTATTACAGCATAGGTCCCCCCCCCCCCCCCGTTTTTATATATAGTTATAATCTTAATAATAATAATAATAATCATAATAATAATAATAATGACCGTGGTCTATGCTATGGCACTTGATGGCACATTGCTATTAGGGATGGGCCTTTTAGGCCATATCACTATTCGAACATTCTATCAAAAATATTTCGGTTAATCGATAAACCCTCTGAGACCTAGAGTTTTTTATTGCCGTTTTTGATATTTTTATATTTTAACTAATATTGCAGTCATTTCTGGTAGGACACTGAAGTAACACATATCCCCAGATTCAGTACAGTTGAGGCTAATCAAGTGTGACACTCAAACCACATTTCTGGACTGTAGAATATGGCATAATAACCAAAATAAACCAAAAAAACAAAAACGGCCATTGAATTTCTTCAGTTTTATTAGCAAAACACAGCAAAAAAGCATGCAAGTAATCTTAAATTCAGTTATGATGTAGCCACTGGTGTATGGAATCACACTGAAGTGTCTGGGACCTTATAGATCACTTTCCACTGAACTATTTACATTAGAGTGACCATTGTTCATACTCGTTTTGTACAGTCAAAATGTTCTACCATCCTGAAAAATGAAATCTTGTGGTCTAGAGGTCCCTGACTGTGATACTTGGCAGTTTGTGTAAAGTGGGGGGTCCTTACACTGCCATGTAGTGTATTTATTGCACAGTTTTCACTTCCTGTGGCCTCCTGGTGCCCTATCTGAATGTACGTTGGTTGGAACAATGGCCACAGGAGTGTGTCCATATTGCCTCTCTGCTGTGGTGTTATCCAGTTGCACCCCACACAGTTCAGTAGTGAGCAGCTCAACAAAGACCTGATGTGACATGTTGTTCTTGCACATACTTCTTTGTGGAGGATGAATGAATTGGTGACAGCAATGTCCAGAAAGTGGAAAGACGTAGGCGATTGTTGGGCTAAAAGACAGGAGCAGGAGCAGAGAGGTGCCTGCTGGTCTGTGCTGGAGGGTGCTTGCTGATTTACAGGGATGGCAGGCTTTGTTGCACTCTGTTGATCTTCAACACTAATAAAAAATAAAATAAAGAAATCAAAAATAAAAGAAATGTGTTACAACAATAACAGTAATAGCAATTCAGTTACAACATTTGTAATGAAATAAAACTTCATGCAGAGAACATGAACACAGACCCACTTTTTCAGGCAAGATTTGCATTTTACAACCCACCCCCATTCAGCCTAAATTCACATTCTACCCTCTACGCCCGACACCTTTGCAACCTCCCCCCACATTTACATTAGAATCAAGTCACAATGTAGGCTATCACAAAACATCAATTGCATATTATAATTCAAACAAAATTGCAAACAAGTATCATTTGGAAAATTATAACGAGTTACCATGGCTATTTCTCAATATCATGGACTATTGTGATGATATTGAGATAATAAAATTATCCCAGGTAAATTTGCTAAGTCGCGCCAGGATGCTTACTAGGCTACACTTACTTTCAACACACCATCGGCAAACAATAACAGGCTAACATTCCTTTCAATAAAACATTGGCAATTAGTCACGTGCATCCAAATATTATTACAATTTGAAACTACTTACTTGTCCTCAAATGGACCTATTCCTTTTCTAAAATCGTCAACATCTTGGATCATTGGCTTGAGCGGCTGTATGAAAACGACGCGCTGTCCTCTCTCCTCACTTTGAAATATCCTCTCAATAGCTTCTTATCGAGTAAGTGTATCTTCTTCTAGACATAGTGGCTGGTAAAAGTAAAAAATACAGTTGTGTTGCGTCTCTTATCCGCTGTATGATCCAATATGACATGATGCCAATGGAAAGGGTTTATCTTCATTGACATGCAGGCTGTGTCGACGGTCGAATGATTATCGTCGTAATTCTTTGGAGTAAACACTGGGAACTTTAAATCACGTGACCTAAACTATCTAATGATGTCATAAAACCCCGCGAAAATATCACTAGATCAATGGTTTATGTTGGTAAGCGAGGGGCAACGCAACCTATGATAGGCTACGTGCAAGCAACATTCCCTACTTTTGTAGATCTGTGGAAAAGTCTGCGAACAACTTACATCGACCAAAATGGTCTTCAATTAAAGCTACAGGCCTCTAGTTTAAAATAAAAAAAGAAATTGTCTCTAAATCAAATAGTTCGTTTTTTATTCAAGATTTTGTAGCGGATGACTGATGAGCGCGCCGGCGCGTCCCTCGGTCTCAGAGGGTTAACCGAAATAAAAATATTATATGAAAAAAAACTAGTTTTCTGCCCTATAGTGCACACGTAATGAAGGGCATCCGTGATCTGGCCTTCGCTAAATCTAAATATTTCTTTTACAATTTCCGAACATTTCTTACTCTGACACATTTGGACAGATTTTCTTTGATCTCTGAGCGGAGAGTCGGCGCTATAAAGCGCATGTGTTTGTATCGGTGATCCAGCGCACTACCATAGAGCGCTCTCGTGCCTTCAGTTGGCGTGCTGCCTGCCACTTTAAACTACTTGATGTTGAAAGCAGGGAAAATGTATCTAATGCATTGAAATTGTGCTTTTTCTTTCCACTTTTTACATATTTCAAAGGCATTGGTGTACACGTTATAAACACTATGTAATCAAAATCGCTAATGAATAATATTTAAATTAACTTTAGGCAAAAACATAAAAAAATAACAGCAGCTATATTCGAATACCCACATCATTTCAAATAATCGAATATTCGAATAACCGTGCTCATCCCTAATTGCTATGAGCCACAACTGACAATTGGGACAACAAGTTAGCAATATGACACAACAGTGTTGTAGGTTATGATGTTTTTTAGTTTGATGGTATTGATAGACATTCTGTCAGCTAAGCTTTGTCAATAATAATACTGGGGAAGAATAAAGTGGTAAAATATAATTACTAAAAAATACTGTATTCCCTCTGCAGACCAGACACACAATGTCCTGCAATGGTCCCTTGCCCATCTTGAAAAAGTGCCCAAAAAGAAAAGATCCAAATGGTTTAACTAGGCTGAGTTCTTTGAGAAATAAGATAAGCTATCTCACTTATTAATAGATTAAACCCTATTAATCAATGCTTTTCCTACATAGATCACAGACAATAAATAAAAACACTAAATTATATAATCTAAAATGGTTTGATACTGTCAACCAGACTGGTCAGTTTGACTCGTACATGTCTGCTGTAAGTAGAGTGGTCCTCACTTCAAACCAGACCGGTTCAAAGTCTGCCTTCTATTATGTATTATGTAATACAGAGAGTATCCATTCCTGTTAAGAGCAATGAAACATCAAACTAATTGAGGGATTTTTGAGATACATAATTGAATCTGCACAAGTCAAGGAATGTGTTCGTTGAGTCTCCACGCAAAAAAAACCTGACCGTGCAACATAGCATGTGACAAAAACAAACAGGCAATTAAACCTTAAATGACTTGCATTACGGTTTGGTGATATGCTAAAATTGTCCAATTGTCCACCGCCTGCCCAACAACCGGCAATTTCCATAATATTCTCAGGTATGTGTGCAGTGTGCAAAGGGGTGTGGGATTTCTCACCCCCGTAAACTGTTTTTAGCTAACACACTCATGGAAGAGCTCGTTGCTACCTAAACAAAGCAATTTGTTGTCTTTGCAAACATATAAGCCCGGTTTCCCGTACAGGGACTAAGCCAAGTCCTAGACTAAAAAACATTTTGAATGGAGATTCTCCATTGACTGCAAGATTTAGTCTAGAACTAGACTTAATCCCTGTACGGGAAACCGGGCCATAGTGTGGGCAAAAATAGCAACACTACCAAATTGCACGGGCATTTGCAAATATCCTTTTCTGCTGAGCACGCTATGCTGACAACGAAATCAGCGGGCAGTGGTCCCCTTGTCATTTAGTCACTGATGCCCTCTTTTCCCGACTGGGAAGACAAACCTGCATAATATGGCCCAACTCCAACTGCCAGTTCATATTCGCGCAGGCTTTGAATTGCGCTTTACATGTTAATTATTTACTGAGTTCAATTCTCGAGGAGGCAGACCATTAAATTAGCAAAACAAAATGACAAAAACCGCCCAAAAACCGCCCTGCGATGGGTCGCCAATAGCCGATATATTCGTCCCAACCCTAATTTGCATAGACATTTAAGCCACAGACTAAGGAGCCATAAACCTTTTTGAGTCTAGCCACTCTCTCTACTCACTTTAGTATACAGGAATATAACAAGTTTATTTTAAGTAAAATGGGTGATATTGTTTAAGTACAAAGAGGGGGATAATGGATTTTCGGTAAATCAAAACATTTGTGCCAAAATCACTGTTTACATTGATTGACGGTTGTTTATGAATGGTTTTCAATTTGAAGTGTTTAAGGTGTTGTAAGGTATTAATGTAAGTTAGGAATTACAAACAGTCTTTGACATGGTTCAATAAGTAGTTGGGCTTGGCCTTTGAAACTAAGAGCAATGCCTATATACAGCCTTCAAAATGAACAATAAAAACCGAATAGCTCATATGATTGACACTGTGCAAACATTGGACATTTCACATTAAAAGGGAGCATACAAGTGTGCACATTTTATTTTGATTATGATTACAAGTCCTCCATCAGTCTGCACCTATGGATGTGCTTCTTCAGTTTCTATTTTTGCAAATTGTTGCGTTCAGACAAAAATAGGAAAATCACTGCCTGGTCGATGGATGAATGACCATAGCCAAGCTATTGGTACAAAAGTTGTTGCTCTAATTTAACATCACTATGATGACCTTTGGTTACTTGACCATAGCAGATGACCAGGACCAAGTAAAGTCAGTGCATGCAGTTTAAAAACTATTTTAAGTATGATTTAATGAGAATACGTTTCTGCTTTAGTAGGAAGATACTACAACTTGTGGCTGTCATAGAGTGTAGCAGCTGGTCAGACGGTGTGACGAGTGAGTCACACACTGTAAAACAGTGAGAGTGATATACAATTGAGCCTGTGGTGTGAAGGGTGTAGGAACCAAGGCATGGGTCTGAGGATGTAGGGTCACACCTGGTTGCTCCTCGTCACCATGTAATTGTTCTGGTATTTTAGGCTGACTAGGTCCTGGTATTGCATCGTTCTCCTCTCCTGCTTCTATCTGCACCTCAGCCTCCATCACAACATCCTGCTCATTAACCTCCACTGCCTCATTGTCCTCCAGGCCATTCACCTCAGCTGGCTCTAAAGTAGAAAAAAGAAAGACAAAAAAAATACATCTTCAGAGATGTAGAACCCAAAAGTAATCATTATCCTTGGGTGATAATACCTGCAACTGTCCACAGACATTTTTCATCAACTACAAACAAGGCTTAGGATGGTATCTGACCACAAATGGTTGGAATGAAAAAACTAGTACAATTCAAATAAGCTTGGTTAATATGGATATTGTTAATATTATGGATATAAACATTTATAAAACAAATGAATGTAGATTTTCGCTAAGAACATCTGGACTTTAAATGTGCATTCAGCTAGCAGGGTTTCTGCAGGTTTCAAGTTAAATTTTAGACTTTTTAAAACCTTTTTAAGACCGTTGTGAATGCAATTTAAGACAAGATATGTCATGTCGAAGTACGAAGCTTATGAAGGATTTTACCAGAATTACTTGCAAAGTAAATTACTTTATTCACATTCACCTTTGATGCTCTCGATGTGAACAAAGAACAATATTGGGTGATGACAATATTTCTTTGCTGATAACTTTTACGAGGACTTTGTTTTCTGTAACGCTTTTATATCAAAAGTTCCTAAGTTTATAGTTTTCTTGCACAAGGAACAGCAGTCTTTAAATTCTTAATTTCTACTAGCTTCAACCAATCATTAAATGCACTGGATTAGAGCACATAGGGTGTACACACTGTCTGGCTTTTTATTTAATACTTTTTTTAAAAGACTGGCAGAACAATAGACAAAACTGGCCTTAATTTGTGATTGGTGTAACAAATAATTTTTGACCTTGTCAATCAGAGAGCTCTTTTTACCAAAACACAGAGTAAATGCTTGACCAAACGATGCCATCTCAAATTTAAAAAGCAAGCACATATATTAATTCCGTTTGTTTTGGGGACCAACTTTGTAAACCTTTATAAACCTGTGGTTTATGACTATTTTATTATTTTATATATTACATTTTTGGGTTTATCATAGCCAAGCCATAACATTGGGTTCGGGCCTTCCGCTGTTTTTGTGATCACATTCATTTACTGCCTTACACCGGCAGAATATGAAAATATTCTTCTATCAGCCACACAGTAAGTTTAGCTTGAATATATGTGCAGCTAAGAACAGTTCTTGTAACATCATATAAACATACTTTTTACCTAGGTTTGGCTAGGTAACTCGGCGAACACTTGCTCCATGCTGATGAAGGAAGCTAAAAATGTTGCGCTTCTGTCGAATGTTTCAACCATAAATCTAAAGGCGTAGGGTCAGGGACGCTCGAAAATTGCATAAAAGACCCCCTCCAGAGAAAATCAAGTTATTAACGTTGTTCACATATCCTTGTGGTGTTTTTCATGTGCTACAAGACATATCAAGAGCAAAAGAAGCAACCAACACCATGGCTGAGTATTTCTGCTCTGAAGCTGCTGTGCACCAAGCACAGTCTCAAACGGGCGAGTTCAAACAAGCCAGACTTGTGACGTCACAAATATTTAAGTAACCATTTTTAACCAACCACCAATCATCGGCGGGGTGACTCGGGAGCAAGAATGCATGGCTGCAGAGGCTGGACGGGTACTCGAATAGAGGGCCAAGGCGACTGAGATTCAGGAATTTTTAATGAGGCAGAATGAGAAGATCATGTTTTTTTTTATTTTAACAAAGTAATTGACCCTATTTTGCAGAAAAAGATAATAGATAGTATGATTTATACGTTTAAGATGAATATTTTAAATGTTTTATAAAATGACTGGAGGGGGACTTTAATGGTTATTATGCCTGTTGGTGTAGGGAAACCAATCACCGAATCTTCCCCCCTCTTTGGTTAAGATAAGAGGAACAGCCCCAATGGCCTTGTGAACACTCCAGGGGGGACAGCATGTTTCTCTCACACAAAGAACCTTGGATTTAGACAAAACAGCACACAGCTGCAACTCTAAGGATTAAGAAATTGGGATTAAGAAATTGTTGCCGAAAGAACATTCAATGAAATTATTGGACAGTGACAAGAAGAAATTGTTATATCAATTGTTCGTATTTCTAATAACTATATATTGTGTGTTCTCTTTTCAAGAAAATTCACTTAGAGGCAGGCTTCTCCAAACACTGCCTCAGTGCAGGCCTATACCAGATCTATGACAAAGACAAACGTGTTGTGACCTACGCAAGCAAGACCCCTCTTGCTACAGAGTGCAAATACTCTAACTGTGAGAAGGCTCTAGTGGATGGGTGGGCAATCAAACACTCCACCAGCTACATTGGTGGTCAGAAAATCAGAACTGAAACCTGTCACCAACCTGTGACCTTTAACAGCCGAAAGCTTAGGGAAGGCGCAATCTCCAACAGGCGCAACGCCACCTGGCTCATGTGGCTGCAACGTCACAAACCGGGGGTGGAATATGCCCAAAACAACAAAATGTCACTGGGCCAAAGACTAGCGTTGAGTCAAGAGTGCACCCCGGGAAACATCGGGGAAAATCCTCACCTTGCCAACTCCCGCCTCTTTTCTGCCCACAAGGCGTCCCTACTTTGATGCCAACACATGTCAAGACATGCCAACAGCTTTTGTAGACGGCTGCTCATCCCGCTGTCAAGAAAAGTGACAAAGGGGGGCAGGCCTAACATGGACTAACAACTACCCTAATGAACCTCTACGGTTTCAGCTAAGAACTCAAAACAGAAATACTGCGAAATGGCTGGCATTCCAATCACATTGCAAGAAGCAAATAAAAACAAGCTTCAGTGTGTGCTATGCCCAGACTCCGCTTCCTTTGCCACCTCGCCAGCTGGAAAGTCAATGGCTACAAAAGCTCAAACAGCAAAGATATCAAACACGCATCACTGATCCAAACCTGCGACAACTTGGTGAGACACCATGACATGCGGATATATTGGAAAAAGGTTAAAGGACAGTATCAAATCCCTAACTGACAAGACAGGATATGATGAAGCGGATCAACTGGCCAAAGCCGATACCATTACGGGCACGCCATGGGAATACCAAAAGGAACCAGTCCGCAAAAGGACACCGCAAGCCCTAGTGGTCACTCATAACCAATCAAAATCCAGTTTAACCGCCAGCGACTACGTCACATCGCAGTTCGTAGGGAGAGATCTGATCACCATGCAAGCAAACTAGGGATGTCACGATACCAGAAATGTAGTAGTCGATACCAATACCAGTGAAATTCCACGATTCGATACCCAATTTGATACCCTGGTAAAAAAAATAAATATATAAATAAAAAAATAAAAAATTCCATCTACTTCAACATACACTCCTTTTTTAAAAACATTACAAAAAATAACAGTGGCAATTCAATTATTTAAAACAAGATTTTTTTTTTATCACAAACAATATGATTTAATGATGGCTTATCCTTTAAGTTGCAGTACCCAGCCAAGACATGAAAAACATGGAAATAATAAATAGGCTTTTATGTGACATTGTGGGAGTGTGTGGGGTGTATGTTTACTTTAGTTTTCAACTAATGTGGTGTTTCTTGTGCAAACAAGTAAATGAAATATAAAAGGAAATGTTTCATTGAACTTCCCTAGTCCTTCTGATTCATTGCTGCATGTTAATATAGAAGTTAATAAAGAACCAACTGAGACTAGGCTGGCGCGGTTATTCCGGAGCTCTGCCGGCTAAAGTCTGGAGGACGGAGAGTAACACCAGGCATATTTAAAATAAACTATAAACATTACAAAAAAGAGGCCTATTTATATCATTAGAAAAAGAACATACACGCACATTTTATTACACGTCTAAGCGAGATCACAAGGAGAGTCAAATGTTCCCCTGCTGCATTGGGGTGTAAACTACTAAAGCTAATTCAAGGGAAGAGTTCGCTTTCTCTTGAAGCATACAGTGGAGGACGCAGCAAACTACTTCAAGAGAAAGCAAACTTTTCCTGTTTGTTTTTGTTTCTTTTTGGCCGAGGCTGCCGATCTGTAGGCCTACTTGTACATTTCAGATTTTTTATTTGAGTTTGTGGTAGCTTACAGCAGGGGAAGCAAAACCATTATGAATTGAGCCTAACACTTTAAGGATTGCGACAAAACATTGCAGGTGTTTACTCTGGGTTCTTTTAGCCTTCAAGAATTTAGCTAGAAAAAAAGGGCTGCACAGCGTCCCACAAATGAACAACTAAAGCCACGTCTTTTTGCTGGTGTTTGTTCGCTTACATAACTGCAGGCGGTACCTTAGGTACCGTAGAAAACGAGTACCGTCACGTTTTTAGAATTTTGGCATCGACTTGGTACCTAAGTATCGGTTCTCGTGACATCCCTAAAGCAAACGAGCCGTCCATCCACGCAATGACCCAGTTCTTGATGGTGCCGGATATACACCAACTCACTGATCAAGACCCTCAAACATGGCCTGATGTGAAAATCCTCTACAACTCTAGGAAACCCCTTAAATTGAAAAAGGGCGTGATGATACATGTCTCTGAAAATGACCTCACTCCAAAGTGGGTCGTCCCCCAGACACAAAGGGGGGTAAAATTGTACACACCCATGACGAACCATTTGAGAGCCACTAGGGTGCCAAGGCGACGTGTGACACACTCCGCCAAGTGGCCTACTGGCCCACTATGTCAAATAATGCAGCACAATACATCAGGGGATGTCTAGTCTGCTCCTAATTACAACCAGTCAAACCACACCACAAAACACTGCTACAACGAAAGGGAACAACCTCCCCATGGTCCAGCATCCAGATCGACTGGATAGTAGCTGTACCCGAATCGTCGAGAGGTAACAAATGCCTGCTCACAGTGACCTGTGACTTCACAAACTGGTTTGAACGCCTACCGGCAACAAACAATACTACCCCTACGAAATTAGAAGACAAAATCTCCCCAGTGGCCTATTACCGTCAAACGACCAAAGGACGGAATGAACCCGTCTACGAGTGGGTGCATCGTAACCAAATCAAACTGGCACACGAGCAACCCACAGGACTCCCCAGCATGAAACAGAAAGCCTAGGAGAAGATAGATCTAACCAACCCTTACAGAATGCACCTCCCATCTCGACCCCGCCATCCAAAATCTAGTCCACTTCGAGGACTTAAAAGCCATTCAAGGGGACCATAGACCACAAGATTACTCCCTGACCCGTAAGTGGGACACACACCATACGTCTGTGTAGTGCTAGGATATGTCATATCAACCCTGATACTTTGGTTTGTCCTTTGGAGCCTTAACAACTTTTAGAATAACATGACCTGCAACTCTAAGGTTAGGGGTGGAGAAATACTCCAACTGCAAACCTTTCCCCGCCATACCCAGGACAAAGCAGGTCCCTAACTATCCCCATACTTACTAACTGTCCCCGTACCTAGTAGACTCCCTTGCAACTTTTATAGAAGATAATGCATATGAACCCTTGTTGATTCTGCCAATTAGAAAAGCACGATAACCTTGATTGACCTGGTGTGTGTGTCTATAAAATATGTACTATTTCTTTCTCTCGTCATCACTTTCATTTTGAGTAGTATTTGTTGTCTCCAATGTGAAATCATAGGACATTGATATTAACATTGCATATCTGTTTTTTAAGTACTACTTATTGCCCTTATGGCTGAACTTAGCCACCTAGCCTAGCGATAAAGCATCAACGCTCAATGTATGAAAAGTGTGTGTGATATGCTTGGTTCCCTTTAATGACTTTCATGTGCCATCCAGTTCCAGATTCTCAACTGCAACTGTCCCAAAGGGGGGATATGTAGGGAAACCAATCACCGAATCTTCCCCCCCTCCTAGAGCTGGGGCGGTTACTGCATTACCGCATAACCGCAGTATTATAACGCACACCGCGGGGCTGGGCTCATTACCGCGGTCACTAGGATAACCACAGGTCCAACTCCGCATAATTCATTTTTATATTAAATAAAAGTTTATACATTTTAAAAACAACAACTTTGTCAGTTTGACCAAATTCGTTTATTATTTGCCAGAGTGAAGGCTACATCTCGCTCTCCAGTTCTGCGTGCCCCTCAAGTGAGTTTCCATGGTTATGACGACGCTATACAACTGGACGGTGTTTCTGTCAAGTTAGCTATCGCATCTAACATGCCCTCAAAGTAGCAAAGCTGTGTAATTTACTATTATAAATTTTTTCAAGTAGTCTATTTATTACTTATTCTAAAGTTGCAAGAAATCTGACAATCTGCGCAATAAGCACTCCTCCGAACGAATGTTCCATGCAGCAGGGAATTGAAACTAAAACACAACAAAGTAGCCTACTATATGTTTTCTTAGCAAGATATTACACAAATCTATAAACCAGCAGGTCGATTTTTGATCTATTTGTAGGCTAACTCTAGATTTTAAGAATTGCAGGTTTTCTTTTTTTTTTCAATCAATAGGCCTAAACCATTGTGTTCGCCCACTGTTTTCACCCGTTCTTATTTAAATAGCAAACCAATCGGGCCAAAGAGAAACCCTTAATCCAAAACAGAAGCCTATCGACTCAACAGCACTTAATATCCACTTAATTAATACGCAAATTTATTTAAAATCTTGCATCAACATTGTATGTTAACTGACCCATGATAATGCCCCAAACATCATCATGCAAAACAGCCGTTACTATTCAACATTCGGCAATGATCGAACGTTAAACTTGGAGATTATAACCTATACTTTTCTTCGTACAGAATAAGCTGGACGTTTTCATCTACAGTTCCTTTCTCTTCTGAATGAAAGAAAAATTAATTTTGTTCTCTACCATTCATTTTCTTGCTCATTCGGCTACTTCTTAACCACAAATCCTGTTCCTAAGTTTGTTGCTCTAGTTTGGCATTCTTCCCATTTGTTTCGGGAGCAATGTGAAAGCTTGCGCCTCTGTCTCGTTAGTCAAACTCAAACTTCTTAAAGTAATTGTTGCCCACCGTTTTTGTCATTTCACAGAGGTGGAATCACTGTATTGCCAAACATATTCATAAATAGTAGGATGCAGGACATTCTTGACACGTTCTTTACAATTACAGTGACATCCAACACGAGTAGGCCTTACAGATACATTAATTTACAATAATCTTAAAATGTAGCCTACTTCAAACACCATTTATTTGAACAACTTGTGCATGTGTGCACTCCTGAAAAGGCCATGAAAAATTTGCGTTAATTCTTTCCTCATTCAGAGGTTTATCCAGAATGACTAAACAAACATCATCACACACGGCGGACATTTATTAGTTTTTGTACTTGAACAAAAATGACTATTTATACATTTCCCCAGTTTCATAACTTCTAATCCTTGCCTTACCCCTAACCATAAAATTAAATAAAATGAACATAGAAATAAAACCTTTCTCAACTTAGATAGCCGCTTTGCTGTGACTGGCTTGCCGCTTGGCAGTTGTAATACAAATAGAGCACTGTTGTTTTTTTTGGTTGTTTTTTTTTGGCTTCGTATTCTGCAAGTGCTGGCGGTACATAGGTGCCATGCAAAGCCACATTTTATGTTGTTTTTTTTCTTTTTTCACTGGTCTGCAATAGCAGTTTGCACTTCCCAAACGCAAATGCATGAATACAGGTGAGAAATAGGCGACAAGGTGTGGGGTGAAAGCGTGTTAAGAGGGACATTAGTTTTGTGCTAGTCTCACGCATTAATTGGCGGCCCTGGAGTAGAATAACAAATGGCGGTAAACCGCCTAACCACTGGGGAGCACTGTCCAATACTGTCCTTAATTTCATTTTTGTGACATATTCAAGGACTACCTATTAGACAGCTAGCTAACCTTTGGTTCTAGCTCAACATCGACAGCTACCCTAGGCCTAAACATGAAATATTCCCACTCCATTTCAATTAGGAGCACGCGCTGCGCAGTCAGGCTGGTGGTGGGGCAGGGATTGGTTAGATGTTTGTATATGATATGATGTGATTGGTGATGATAAACTGTGCACTCACTGTGTGCATGCAATGTCTGTGGAGCAGCAGACAGGACTGTGTGGGCAATGCAATGTGAACCCACAATACGTGAAATTAGTTAGAAAATTCTTTGAAAAATCGGGACAACTGAAATACAGGACAAATCGTGATTTTTTCAGAATAAGTCGAAAAGGGGCTAAAATATGGAACTGTCCCGGGAAAAACGGGACGCCTGGTCACCCTAACTTTATTCAAACAACAAACTAAGTTTCAGAACTTTCGAACTTCACACAACGAACTGAGTTTCCGAACTCTACCACTAAAACCACGGACAACTTCTCCACTTTGGCCCAGCCGCAACACAGGCCTAGGACCAAATGTATTCCTTGCCACAGCTCCGCCTATCTTCTCACAGTAGCGTAAAGCCCACTTTCCGAACATTGAGCATTTGATGCAAGAGCCTAGACAACTTTAGTAACTGCTGTGTTGTGTTTACCATAATTTGTCAATCTTTCAAACTGTTATACTGTGTATGTTTAGATTCTAACCATAGCGTTAAATGCCGACGAACCCCTTTAGTTTATCAATGTTATAATTTTAGTCATTCTTTGTCGTACTGTAATTATCATGCATTTTTAGATTAGATTACATGAAGACAATTATCTTTTGCATTACAAGTTTTCAGAAATTGTATGTATGAATATGCAAATTATGCATGATCTCATTAAATATGCACTAATTTGCATAGATTTCCAGAACAAAAATCTGAACAATGGATAAAGCCAGGTAAAAATTATATTCTTTCTGTTGACATATCAGATTCAAAGATTCGTACAGAGGATCTTTTGGATCTCTTTTTATCACTATAAATCCGAAAATATGTCAACAGTCGTAAAAAAACAATTTTGCCATGTTTTTAGGAATACAATGTAATAAAAGTTAGGTTATGAATGATATACTAGTAATAACTTCTGTACGAAGCTTCAGAATATAGATTGGAATAAAACTGGAAAGTTTGGTGTAAGTGCTACTGAAGTGGATATTTCTAAATGCTGTATAATACACATATTTTTGTGTAGTGTGATATTTTCACGATATCAGTGTTAAAGAAGACATGCTATAAAAGAAAAATAACCAAAAATCTGAAAATGTACGAGTGGGTCTCAAACCGCCATTTTTGCCTACCGTGTCTCGCCTTAATTTATGAATTGATAATCTAACAATTGATAAAGCGTAATTTACACACAAGTAGTTTTTAAAAGCAGTGTTAACTTCATAATCCAATGCATTTTTAAGACCTGTCAGAATCGTATTTTAGACATTTCAATGACCAGCGTAAACCCTGAGCTAGGTTTGTTGGACAGCAATAGTGATAACATTCCATAATGTAGTACACAAAGCGAAATTTGGAGGCACAACAACGCTTTGTTTAACAACTGTATATATATACACTTACTGACCGCTATTTTAGGTACACCTGTTCAACTGCTCGTTAACGCAAATATCTAATCAGCCAATCACATTGCAGCAACTCAATGCATTTAGGCATGTAGACATGGTCAAGACAATCTCCTGCAGTTCAAACCGAGCATCAGTATGGGGAAGAAAGGTGATTTGAGTGACTTTGAACGTGGCATGGTTGTTGGTGCCAGAAGGGCTGGTCTGAGTATTTCAGAAACTGCTGATCTACTGGGATATTCACGCACAACCATCTCTACGGTTTACAGAGAATGGTCCGAAAAACAGAAAATATCCAGTGAGCGGCAGTTCTCTGGGCGAAAATGCCTTGTTGATGCCAGAGGTCAGATGAGAATAGCCAGACTGGTTCAAGATGATAGAAAGGCAACAGTAACTCAAATAACCACTCGTTAAAACCAAGGTATAGTGCCTTGCAAAAGTATTCACCCCCCTTGGCTTGTTACTTATTTTGTTACATTACAACCTGTAATTTAAATGTTTTTTTAATCAGAATTTTATGTGATGGATCTGCACAAAATAGTCTAAGTTGGTGAAGTGAAATGAGAAAAAAATATATATCAAAAATTATTTTTAAAAATAAAAATCTGGAAATTGGCATGTGCATATGTATTCACCCCTTTGCTATGAAGCCCCTCAAAAGTTCTGGTGCAACCAATTACCTTCAGAAGTAACATAATTAGTGAAATGAAGTCCACCTGTGTGTAATCTAAGTGTCACATGATCTGTCAGTATAAACACACCTTTTCTGAAAGGTCCCAGAGGCTGCAACACCACTAAGCAAGAGGCATCACACCATGAAGACCAAGGAGCTCTCCAAACAAGTCAGGGACAAAGTTGTTGAGAAGTACTAGTCAGGGTTGGGTTATAAAAAAATATCCAAATCTTTGATGATCCCCGGAGCACCATCAAATCCATCATCTTCAAATGGAAAGAACATGGAACCACAACAAACCTGCCAAGAGAGGGCCGCACACCAAAACTCACAGACCGGGCAAGGAGGGCATTAATCAGAGAGGCAGCACGGAGACCAAAGGTAACCCTAAAGGAGCTGCAGAGTTAAAAAAAAAATCACATCTTCAAAGTTGTAGGCATGTTCTGTGGATAAAATGATGCAAACCTTCAAACAATCCGTTCTAATTCCAGGTTGTGAGGCAACAAAACATGAAAAATGCCAAGGGGGGTGAATACTTTTGCAAGGCACCGTATGCAGAAGACCATCTCTGAACGCACAACACGTTGAACCTTGAAGCAGATGGGCTAAAGCAGCAGAAGACCACACCGGGTGCCACTCCTGTCAGCTAAGAACAGGAAACTGAGGCTACAATTTCCACGGGCTCACCAAAATTGAACAATATAAGATTGGAAAAATTTTGCTTGGGCTGATCGAGTCTCGATTTCTGCTGCGACATTCGGACGATAGGGTCAGAATTTGCGTAAACAACATGAAAGCATGGATCCATCCTGCCTTGTATCAACGGTTCAGGCTGGTGGTGGTGGTGTAATGGTGTGGGGAATATTTTCTTGGCATACGTTGGGCCCCTTAGTACTAATTGAGCATTGTTTAAATGCCACAGACTACCTGAGTATTGTTGCTGACCATGTCCATCCCTTTGACCACAGTGTACCCATCTTCTCATGGCTACTTCCAGCAGGATAACGCGACATGTCACAAAGCTCAAATCATCTCAAACTGGTTTCTTGAACATGACAATGAGTTCACTGTACTCAAATGGCCTCCACGGTCACGAGATCTCAATCCAATAGAGCACCTTTGGGATGTGGTGGAACGAGAGATTCGCATCATGGATGTGCAGCCGACAAATCTGCAGCAACTGAGTGATGCTATCATGTCAATATGGACCAAAATCTCTGAGGAATGTTTCCAGCACCTTGTTGAGTCTACGCCACGAAGAATTAAGGCAGTTCTGAAGGCAAAAGGAGGTCCAACCCAGTACTAGCAAGGTGTACCTAATAAAGTGGCCAGTGAGTGTATATACACTGCTCAAAAAAATGAAGGGAACACTTAAATCACACAGAGGATATCGATGAACAAAATATTCAAGTTGAAAATCTTTATTGATACACATTGTGTAATTCGTTGAGAACAAAATTACGTAAGAATGATCAATGGAAACCAAATTCAACAACCCATTGAGGGCTGGATTAAAAATCACACCGAAAATCTAAGTGAAAAATCTAAATCACAGGCTGATCCAGATTGCGTAAATTTCATCACGACAATTCATACTGTGGCTCAGTAGCGTGTATGTCCCCCATGTGCCTGTATGCACTCCCAACAATGTCTGGTCATGCTACTGATGAGACAGCGGATGGTGTCCTGGGGGATCTCCTCCCAGACCTGGACCAGGGCAGCAGTGAGCTCCTGGACAGTCTGTGGCGCTACTAGGCGGCGTCGGATGCGCCAATACATAACGTCCCAGAGGTGCTCAATTGGATTCAGGTCTGGGGAACGTGAGGGCCAGTCAATGTAATCAATACCATCGTCATCCAGGAACTGCCAATACACTCTGACCGCATGAGGTTGGGCATTGTCCTGCACCAGGAAGAACCCAGGGCCCACTGCACCAGCGTAAGGTTTGACAATGGGTCTGAGGATTTCATCCCGGAGGTTTGTTCGACCCTCTAAGGATATGCCTTCCCAGACCATCACTGACCCACCACCAAACCGGTCATGCTGGATGATGTTGCAGGTAGCATAACATTCGCCACGGCGTCTCCAGACTCTTTTACGTCTGTCATATGTGCTCAGTGTGAACCTGCTCTCATCTGTGAAAAAAACGGGGCGCCAATGGTGAAGCTGCCAATTCTGGTGTTCTCTGGCAAATGCCAATTGAGCTGCACTGTGCTGGGCTGTGAGCACAGGTCCCATTAGAGGATGTCGGGCCCTCATGCCACCCTCATGGAGTCTGTTTCTGACAGTTGGGTCAGAAACACGCACATGAGTAGCCTGGAGGTCATTTTGTTGGGCTCTGGCAGTACTCCTCCTGTTCCTCCTCGCACAAAGGAGCAGATAACGGCCCCATCCAGCTCTCCTCATGTAATAGCCCGTCTCCTGGTATCTCCTCCACATTCTGGAGACTGTGCTGGGAAATACAGCAAACCCAATTGCGACGGCACGTATGGATGTGTCATCCTGGAGGAGCTGGACTACCTGTGCAACTTGAATGGGCTGCAGATATCGCCTCATGCTACCAGGAGTGACAAGAGCACTAGCGAAATACAAAACAAAAAATGCAGGAGAGAGAAATGGTCCGTGGCCACCACCTGCAAAACCATTCCCTTTTTGGGGGTTGTCTTGCTATTGCCTCTCCTGACCACCAGTTGTCGCTTTCATTTTCACCAAAAGAGGTGAATTTGATTCACAATCACTTACGCTTCTTAACTGGACAGGTTGATATCCAAGACGTTCAATTGACTGGGTGTTAAACTGTGATGATTGAGTGTTCCCTTAATATTTTCAGCAGTGTAAAGGTAAAAAAATATATATTTTTTATACTCACAAGAACATACAAAGGACATTACCTCCATTTCCTCAATGGTAGGCAAAGTATGTACTGTTAAGTTACAAAAATGCTATGGAAACAATTAACGACAAAAATCTTCCTTAGCAACTTGCATAAATGTAAATAAACGTAACTGTAAAAATGGAAAAACAAGTTTTAAAGTCACTTTAAAATGTATACAGTAACTTTCCATTTTATGTCAAATTTACCATTTTGAGATTCGTTTTGTTGACGTTATGTCGTTTGCCCAAAACACTCTGACGGGCCAAATACCATTTCATGGCACAGGACATTACTTACGGTGAGCTTGGGCCCCAGCAGGCTCCTGAGGGTTATGGTTGACAACCGGAGGAACAGGCAGGTTGGCATTGTTATTGTTATTGTCATTATCGTTGTTTGAGTTCTGGTTGCTGACCAAGGCAGAAGACACTCCGATCCCAGTTCCCGCACTAAGACCCACACGGGCACAGCCCTTGGAGAAACAAAAAATTGGGATATAAATCAAGACTATATTATTCTTGGTCAGAAAATGTATATTGTGGTTTCAACATTTCTAAATGTTACTCTGTTTAACTATGCATCCTGGTGAGTGAAAAAGCGTCATCCTGCAAAAGCCTCTTTAGATTAAAGAGAAGATGCACTTAAGTGGCTCCATCATACATTAAGCTACCTAACGTTACACAGGAAAGTTGACTTAGGCACACAGTGACCTACTTGCTTTACAATCTAAGTCAGGGCTCTACAGTGCGATTATTTCACTCGCATTTGCCCCTAAATATAGATAAGTGCAAACAGGAAAAATTATTTACAGGCAGTGTGCGAGTAAAGATTACAACCAACCAAAGTCTTTCCTCCCCGCTGTTTGTTCAAAAAGTCCCACAAAAACTGCAATGCGCCAACCACAGCAGAGTTTTCTGCAATGACGCAGACGGTGTCAGAAAGGTGAGCATTGAACACCACTGAAAACAAGTGCAAATTTGCATGCATCCACACGCGCACAACTATGTGGACAAATGAACAGAAAGATTTTTGTGGAACAATCAACTGACTGACAGAGCGAGCTTCCCATATAAAGAGACAACTAAAAAGATAGCGTAGCGAAACATAATATCTCTCAGTGACATATCCAGTGCAGAAATCTGTACCTGTTGAGAGAGGAGAAACCATCGGGCACATGTGTCAGCAGCCTTGAGGAGGCAAGTGCTGCAGTCTGAGGAGGCAGCTGAAAATAAAAATAAGCATTGCATACTTTATTGCGAAAGAACAACCTTTCGTCAAATTTGGACCGCCTATCAGACTCCACCACAAAAACGGAGTTGAGAATCCCACATACGACAATGATGTGAGATGTGCGGAGATGATCAGTCAAATTGCTGACATAATGAGAGAGAACCTGTCAGCGAAGCTGAAAGCCGCAAAGTATCTAGTCGTTCTAATAGACGGAGACACTGATGATATTTCCAACACCGAATGAGAGATTGTCTATGTGCAATTGTTAGAGGATGGGAAGCCAGTCTATCCAGTCATTAAGTCATTGTCTCCCAGTTGTTACTCAAATAACTTACCTCTATACATGGTCAAATATTAAATTACTGCATATGACAAACCTGAAACTGTTTTAAGAAGCACTTTATATCCTGTGGCTCCCTGTTTGAATCCGTCTCCTCTAACTCTGTTAACCTTGTAGAGGACTCTGTATGCAATGGCCTTAAATTAGATTTTGCACCTTGCTGGAGGTGCACAGAGCTCTCCAAGGTCTGGACCCTAGAAAATCTGCTGGTCCTGATGGCCTGGACACAGTCTTCTTGAAAGTGGCCGCCAACTTTATAGCGGAACCACTGACTTATCTTTTTAATCTGTCTCTGGATTGCAATGAAATCCCAAAAATCTGGAAAAAAACGTATGTACTTCCTCAGCTCAAAGGAGGGTATCCAACACATTTAAATAATGATAGGCCTATTTCTAAGCTATCTATCCTTTCCAAAGTCCTGGAGTCTTGTAAACTTGCAACTTAAGGAGTTTTTAGACTCAAGTGATGTTTTTTCTGTGAACCAATCAGGCTTTAGAAAGAGGCACAGCACAACTACTGCAGCCATGAAAGTTATTACTGATATCCTGTATGCACGTGATAACAAGCAGCACTGTCTCAATGTTTATTGATCCGTCCAAAGCATTTGATACGGTGTGTCACGACATTTAAAAGCTTAGACTGTTGAATGTAGGGTTTTCTGCTGGAAAAAAGCTGTTGGATGGTGTGTGAATTATCTCGCTGATAGATCTCAATGCATTCAATTGGACAGTTTCAAATCTGATGCGCTTGCAGTCTGTAAAGGTGTTCCCAAGGGCTCTGTTCTTCTTCTGTTTGTATATACTTAAAAAAAAAAGGTACTGTTTGCAGTCACAGGAATTACACCTGTTATCAGTGCCAAGGGCCAATACAAAATTGGTGAAGACTGCCTTCATGTTTGTGACCCCGTTCTTGAACTGAACTCCCATGCCATTGGTAAGTTGTTTCGCTTTATAGGCTACACAATCTTGTGTAAAGTAACTAGAAAATGCACTTCCCTGAGCAAATGCGAATGTGATGCCTCGCAGTGACTGGACTGACCGCCTTAGTGTACAACATCTGCCCTGCGTGGACTGCGCAACAGACAGTGTCCAAAATGAACTTTTTGACTCACCGGTAGGGTTGCCACCCGTTCCGTATATACGGATTTGTTCCGTATCCATTGACAAAATGTCGCGTTTTGTTTTGAACTGATACGGAACGGCGTTTGTTCCATATTTTCAAATATTGGAGATAAAAAGTATATTCATGAATTAAAACAAAACATATTAGGAGCACCAAACAAGAATGCATGAAAATCTCCTTAACATCTCCTGCCATGTATGCCAATAACACAGTTTAGCATTGACAGGATTGGTTAAATTTAGCTGGAAGTCAATGTATTTGCTCGCTGTACCTAGGCCTAATTCTTCCTAGGCTTCATCACTTATTTAAACAGCAGAAGCTGGTTCACACGTCACCATTAAGTAAAGAATTTAGTTAGCCTACTAGTCTTTGCAGTGAGTACAACAAGCTGTGAGATATGAAGATATTTTAGAAAACAATCGTTGATGTTATATTAAGATACAGGCCAAGTTAAGATTGCAGCAGTGCAGGTTAATTATGTAGTAGTTGTGCATCATAAACGTCAACTGTTGTGTGTGCGGTTGTTGGGGTGCTTGTAAACTACGTTTGTAAAAAACGTTTGTGGGTGCAGTTGTTGAAAAGAAATTAATGGAAACATTTATAATCATGCAGCTAGGTTTTTTATGTTGAAATGTACTTGCCTAGCTCACAAAATGCAGTTGCCTAGCTCAGTTTTACCATTTTTTTCATTTGACAAGGTAGGCTTAATGCCATACCTTCAAAAGGAATAGGGCTCCAAACACCTCAGAAATCCCAATTTAACTTTAAGATTTAAAGCTGTATGTAATTATCATTAATTATGCGTAAACATTGTTTGTAGCTGGTAAAAAATAAATGTTGGCATCCACCAGGCACTGTTGCTAGTGGATACAAATGTTCATTTCCACCCCTAGTTACATTATTAGTTGTCATATGAATATGCTTTGTATTAGCACATAATATCTCATATGATTGAATAGTATTAACGAGCTATCCTACTGAAGTTAAGTGTGCCTTATTCTATTGCAGAGCGGTCTCGTTCTCAATACGAGAGGCTATCTATACAGGTCAGCAAATGTATTGTATTTGCTTTTTTCCATATTAGCTTTGCACATGGTTAGGCCCTGCAGTATATTACAATACCTACGAGAAAAAAAGAGATAGAGGTTATGAACAGCTGAGGGAGGCACTGAGAGGAAATACCCATTTGCCAAGCTGTATACAAAGTTGCTGCAAGTGAAAGACAAGTATTGAGATATCTAGCACCCAATACTCGATCTCCAGAACAGTATTTTGAATCCTTTACTTTTACCGATGTTGGATGTTATCTTAACTTTGTGTTTCTGGTAAATCCTTTTTTTTTTACTGTAATATAGCGCAGTTAGTTAGCCTGTTATGCCAATAATTATTATTTTTTTAATTGGTGAGTGTTTCTTGTTTTGGGAAGCAAAAGGTGGCAACCCTACTCACCGGCCAAAGGGACTGGTAAATGGAAAAATCCACCAGCCAATCATATCTTTTACCGGCCAAAAAAGAGTTCTATTACAGTTGATACGTTCGACTCCTTTCTATGGGAAAAGAGCGTGCATCATTCACTGAACACGTATACCACAGCGCCTTGTAACCAACAAGGCTCGTGAGACTTTAAGGGTCACGCGCACCCACGTCAGCTACTCTATAAATACAGTAGCAGACCCATCTCACTCCAGATTTTCATCATTCAGTCAGGTGTGAACATTAACGGTGTCTTCCTGTCTAGTGAACCTTATCTTTGGTGAAGACGCTGTTTGGTCTGAGGATTTTCTTCTTGCTAGAAAGGTAAAAAGTTCTCTTCAGCGTTTCTTCTGCTTTCCGTCGCGCTACTTAACGTAGCACCACAGCAGGCGAGGTTTCTAGCTCCCGGTGGCGAGCTAGTCCCTTTCCACCGTGCCTGCTAGCCACTTTGTTCCTCCTCGAAGTTTCCGTTGTGGTTTTCAGCACGTTTATTTTCCTTTCTGTTAGTTAGCAGCTCGTGCTCCGTTTTCAAACGTCTGACTTGCTGTTTTCTATCAGTCAGAGTGTAGTCGGCAACGTGGTTAGTGTCCCTCATTTTGCCTACGGGCCTGCGGGGCATCGCTAACTGCATAGCTAGCTACTGCAAAGCTACTGCAAGGCTACTGCTAAGCTAGCGCCCGTGTGGTGGCTAGCTAGCAAACGGCCTCCTCGGTACCTCACCTCCTGTTGCTTCGGTGACCTCATGGGGTGTTAGTTAACAGCCTGTGCCCCGTTTCCAAACGTGTGCCTTGCTGTTTTCCATCGTTCCGAGTGTAGTAAGCGAGGTGGTTAGAGTTTTCCCGTTTTGTCTGCGGGTCTACGGGCTCTCTGAGCTAGCAAGGTCATGCGCCTCTACCTGGTTAGCTTGGTTGGCTTGGGCTGCCATCCCCCCTACCCAGGAGTGGGATGTCGACGTCCCAGGGGGCTAGAAAGAGGAGGCAGAGAGCTGACGCTCTTAAGCCTGTTGAGGCTGCCCCTCCAAGCAGGGACGAGCTCTCTATTGGGGAGCTCTCTCCTCGTCCCTCATGCCCACCTGTCGTGGTGCACAGGTCCCCCGGGAACCTGGTGACCATAGCAGACGAGGAAGATTAGGTGCCAGTGTTCCAGCCATGCGCTGTGTCAGCTGGTTCACTGGGGGACACGAACTCCATGACGGACACGCTCTCTCAGCCAGCTGAGGTAGGCTCGTCTCACTATCGGTCCTTATCAACCTGGGAGACATGTCGCCAGGCGTGCGTCTACGTGGGCATGCCCTGGCAATCCCCCCTGGTCCTTGATGGATGGTCGTTTAATGCCAGTGGTCTCTCCTCCCCCGAGGAAGTCCATCCCCATGATGCCGGACTTCCTTTTGGATCTGCGCGCCTCCTAGTTTAGACCAGCCTCTGCACGTGTGCAGTTGGCTGGATATAGCGTCATGGAGGTGCACGACCAGTCCAGGTTGGGGGTAGACACCCTGCCCCCTATGGAGCTTGAAGTGGCGGAGCACCTTGCCCCCGCTACTTCCTCGTATGCGTCGGGAGCCCGCCTTCCTGAACAACAGCAGAGAGTGCTCTTTTCTGTACTGGGGGTGTCCTACAAGGCCTCAGCCTTGTGTAGGGAAACCAATCCTCAAACCATCCCCCTCATTCCAGAGAATCAAAGCACGGTCTCTCAACACAAAGGGTCATAAAACCTTAACTCTATTCCAACAATTCCAACTGCTACTTTAAGGATTAATGAATTGGGATTAAGAAACTGTTGCCAAAGGAACAATCAATTAAATTATTGGACATTGACAATGAGAAGAAATTGTAACATCAATTGTTTGTATTTTGTAATAATTATATATTTTGTATTGTTTTACTAAGCTAACTAACATAATTAGCCTAGTCATGTTTGGTATCCAAATGTCCACCATGATATTTTGTAAACTTTGCAAACGTTTATATAGAACATATTCTTAGCATACAGGTATAAATAGAAAGAAAATGATTTGAGCTAATCAAGCTGAAAACCCTTATTTCATACAGTGAGATAATTTACACCTCTAGTCCCTGACCAGTGGCCAATCAGGTGACCTCAGCCACCTTTTGGAAACCCCCTTCTCAAACTATCTTAAATAGAGTTCTCATCCAGGGAACCTGGCTTTTTAAGATCCGCACGTAACCTGGGAAGGCCGCCCTGCGTTACACGGGTTGATAAAAATTGCACCCAACCTTATTCCTTGACCACGTGTCTGCAAGCAACTCTTTGGACAAAGGATTTTAGGCCTTTTTCCTCACTACAAGGCCGGAAAACCTTGCACACTTTCAAACTGAACCAGCATACAAGTGTCCTCCTTCCCAGAAAAGGACAATTAACACATCAAAGAAGACCAAAAACCCACGTTGCTTTTCCATGTTTATTCAAACAAGGAACTGACTTTCAGAACTTTACCAAAGGAACCACGGACTTCTCATATTGGCTCCAGCCGCAACAGCAAGCTAATAAAACCAATCCTTGTGCCACAGCTCCGCCTTTCTTCTCACAGTAACGTAACCCATGCTTTTCATACGTTGAGCGTTGGATGCTAAAGCTTAGACAATTTCATATGTGTTCTGCTTACCATAATTTATCAATATTTGAACTGTTATACTGTGTATGTTTAGCTACTAACCACTTTAGTTTAGTTTATTAATGTCATCATTTAGTCATTCTTTGTAGTACTGTAATTTTCATGTGTTTTAGACTAGTAAATAAATAGAATTGCTTTGCAACCAATCCCAGCTGTGTCATATCTTCGTTTCCATACAATCATTTCTTCTCGTAACTTAGAACGTCACTACTTCAGAATTGAGATTAAAACTTCAACTAGGCCTACTTATTTAATTAACGCCAAATCAGACCTGGTTTCCCATCGAGCCATGCAATAAGCTTAAATCTTTGGGTGGTGCCCCCTTACTTATTTAATACCAAATTGCTCGATTATAATACAAATTTATGAATTAATTGATAATCTACAAAATTGATAAAGAGTAATTTACACACAATAAGTAGTGAACCAGTAACCCTACACTTGGCAGCCAGGAGTGTGAACGTGGTTTCGAATCTTCTGGCGTACCAAGCTGTGGTCCAGTAAGAGATGGATAAGTCCGCCCAGGACGATGACATCTTCGAGTTGTGGGACATCAGCCGTATGCTTATGAACCTCTCTCTGTGCTCTCTCAGAGGAGTGGCAGCGCAGACGAGCAGGTCCATGGCAGCTACGGTGGTGGTGCAACGTTCCGTCTGGTTGGACGTTGCTAAGACCCCGCTTAGAGAGAGGGCTACTTTCCTCAACGAGCCGTTGGACACTGCAGGGCTCTTCGGCGCCTCGGTGGGAAAGCTGACGTCCAGAATGGAGCAGCGAAAGTCGACAGAAGAGGCCCTGTCCGCACTGCTCCCATCTCAGCCTGAAAAAAAGGAGAAGCCTTCCCCCCTCCCGTCCGGGGAGGCGTGGGCTTCACCTGCTCGCCCTCCACGTGATGCTCCCCAGGTTTCTGCTATACAGGCGCCGGTGCGGTTCCAACACGGACGACCATGGGCGAAGAATCGGTTCGCGTCAAAGAGGTCCCAGTCTGACTCCTCCTGTGGGAAGAGGCAGCAACGGCCCTGAGCGTGGAACAGCCTCCTGTTGGGGCAGACTCGGATCCCGTTGACTACACGGGCAGTCAGGGTCCAGCTCACCATACAGTCACTTAGCTCACTGTCTGGGGTGGCACTCCATCCTCAGCCAGCTGCGCCAAGTGTTTTTGTTCCCCACCTATTAAAGTGTGTGTTCCCCTCACACTCGGGCAGCCTGTGAGCACAGAGGAATCATATTAAACACAAAAATTAACCCTATAAAGCCTCAGCTGGGTCACGCCTCTCCCCTCGGGGTTGTGGGCTACCTAGCCGGGGCTGAGGCTCAGTGGTGTGCATGCACCATGAGTGCATGGGTGTTACAGACCATAGAGTGCGGGTACAGATTCCAGTTTTGGAGCAGCTCGCCTCGGTTTGTGGGGATCATAGAGACCTCTGTGTCAGACGAGCTCCCCCCTATTCTAGCGGAGGAGATATGCTCTCTCCTACAGAAAAGGGGGCTGTGAGATATGTGGCACCAACGGAGGCATGCCGCGGGTTCTACTCGCAGTATTTCCTAGTGCTGAAAAAGGGGGGGGGGGGGGTACGCAATGGCAATTAAATTGCTAATTGACTGTATTCCAGTTCAAAATGCTGATGATCAGAGGCCTCTTATGCGATATCCGTCAGGACGATTTGTTTACAACCATAGACCCACAGGATCCACACACAGGACGTTCCTCAGGTTTGTGTTCAGAGGTCAGGTGTTCGAGTTCCAGGTTCTCCTCTTTGGACCCCCTTCTCTGGCACCCTGAACATTTATCAAGTGCACAAAAAGCACAGGTTATGCACGATTAATTATTGTGCTCAGGCACGAAAGAGGAGGTGATGGAGCATACGAGTTCTCTTGTCCCGTCTAGCCTTCCTCAGTTTTGTGGTGAAACCAGAAAAGAGTTGTCTGGTTCCCTCCCAGTGCGTAAAGTTCTTGAAAATAACCATCCGCTCGGTTCTGAACCGCGCCTTTCTCTCCCGGGACCGCGCCCAGACCTTTTACAAGTGTCTGGCCGGTTTTCCTCCACATGCGGGCCTTCCAATAATGGCTGGCGGCCAGAGTGTTATAGCCCGCAAGGAGGCTGGATTTATCCCTGATGGTCACCGACCGCTGCATTTTGGCGCTGGCAGCGTGGCGGGACAGAGTGCTGCCGCTGACGGGCACCCTATTGGGCCCTGTAGTACACAGGCGCATAGAGACAACAGATGTCTCCCTCACAGGATGGGGGGGGGGGTGTGTCTGCGAGGGACGTCCTGTGAGCGGTGCGGGGGACGTGTCTCAACGCTGTCTCAACGCTCAATTACCTGGAACTGCTCACGGTCTTCCTGGTGCTGAAACGGTTTCTCCCGTTGCTGGACAACCAGGATGTGTTACGGACAACATGACTGTGGTGGCTTTTGTGAATCGACAGGGCGGAACCCGCACCTGGACACTTCACAAGTTGGCCAGGCAGCTATTGCTGCGGTGTGAAGTGAACCTGAGGTCGCTCAGGGCGACTCATGTCCCCGGTCAACTGAATACTGGCGCAGACCTTCTCTCCCGGGCAGAAATCCAGCCCGGAAAGTGGCGTCTGCACCTGGAGGTGGTACAGAAGATTTGGTGTCGCTTTGGAGAAGTGTCCGTCGATCTCTTCGCTTCGGCGGCCAGTGCCCAGTGTCGCTTTTACTTTTCTCTGAAAGAAGCAGGCGCTCTTCTGGGCATAGATGCTCTGATGCACACGTGGCCTGCAGACAGGCTGCTTTACGCGTTTCCCTCTACAGCTCTGATGTCGGCCGTGCTTGCCCGTGTGAGGTCAACGAGTCTGTTGCTGATATTAGTAGCCCCTTGATGGTTGACCAAACCATGGGCGGCGGATATATACAGCTTGATGGTGGGGGAGTCTTGTCTACTCCCAAACTTACTGCCCCAGGCGAACGGCGAGAACCCCTGAAAGGCTGAGGTTGACCACTGACGGGTTACACCACAGTGTGGTCGCCACTGTTCAGAGCGCTGGAGCAGCGTCCACTAGGTCTCTGTGTGACCTGAGATGACGCGTGTTCGAGTCCTGGTGCGAGGAGCGGAATTTGGTGTTGTTCCAATGCAACCTGGGGAATATCCTATTATATTATTATATCCAATGCAAACTGGGGAATATCCTGCAGGACAATGACAGAGCCTTTGCCACGGTCAAAGTTTACCTGGCAGCCTTGTCGGCTTGCCATGTCGGCTTTAATGGAAAGACTGTTGGTGCTCACCCGCTCGTGTCTCGCTTCATGAGAGGTGTATGCAGGCTGCGCCCTGAGTCTAAACCACTCACTCCGTCCTGGGAGCTCGGGTTAGTTCTGGATGGACTGCCTCGGGCTCCGTTTGAGCCCATGGAGACTTGCAGTATGAAGGTGTTGTCACTTAAGATGGCTTTGTGGTTGGCCTTGGCCACCTCCAAGTGGGTCAGTGATTGACAGGCCCTCTCAGTTAATCCTTCGTGTACTGAGTTTGCCCCCGGAGACGCCAAGGTGACCTTAAAGCCAAACTCAGCATTTGTGCCGAAGGTCCAGAGCATGACTTACACCTGTAACTCTATACAGGTTCTCCGGCTCCGTCCCGATACGGATCTGCGCTCCCTGGAGTGTCTGTGCCCTGTACGGGCGCTGCGCTGTTACATGGATAGGACAAGGGGATCCCGTTCCACGTTCCAGTAGTTTGTCTGTTTTGTTCCCCTTCCATGGGAAGGCGCTGTCTAAAATTGGACTGGCTAAGTGGTTCGTGCAGGCTATTCAGTTAGCCTATGGCGTTATGGGACGTGCATCGTCTTTTGCCATACGTGCACATTCCACTCGCTGAATTGCTGCCTCATGGGCGCTTTCCAAGGGTGTGTCCGTCTCGGACATCTGTGCTGCGGCTAGCTGGGCTACGCCTCACACCTTTGTATCTTGGTAAAGATTGGACGTGACGGCGCCTTCTGGCGCAGGTGGTGCTTAGTGTGGGTGGTCAGGAATGAAGGCTGGACCTCCAGTCATTAGGGGTTGTTCGATGTTCACGACCTATGGGGTGTTGTGGTACAATGTCTCCCATAGAGAGGAGTCGAACGTGTCGACCGTAATAGAACTAGGGGTTATGTATATAACCCAGGTTCTAATAAGGAGAGGAGTGAGACTCCTCTCTAAAGTCTGCCCCATGGCTGAATGATGACTGGATTCAAATCTGGAGTGAGATGGGTCTGCTACTGTATTTATAGAGTAGCTGACATGAGTGCGCGTGACCCTTAAAGTCTCATGAGCCTTGTTGATTACAAGGCGCTGTGGTATAAGTGTTCAGTGAATGATGCACGCTCTAAGAGTGTTTCCCATAGAGAGGAGTCTCACTCCTCTCCTTATTGGAACCTGGGTTATATACATAACCCCTAGTTAGCAACACCAAGTGTAAATTTCTGTGACAATGGCAGAGGCTTGGCTGGTGCGCAAGACACGTCCACATCGGTGCCAAAAATGGAGTACTCTGCAATACTTTCACACTTTCTCTGCTCTGTCGCGAACCTCTGTTAATGGCAAAATGAGGTTGCTATCAAGCTGATTAGCCAAAGTTATGGAGGTAAATTAGTGACTTTATTTTTGCAACTTTAAAAATAGGTTTGCAAATAGGAATGCGGTTTGTGTCTATAATTTTGTGTCAGTAAAATTTTTTTTTACTTATGTTTGCATAAGGGTCAATATTTTTCTTAAGCACGACAAACTGTCTCACACAAGTTACATATCTTCGTTCTGTCTTTGCAAATCTTCATTTTGCAAGTGCAAATCTTTTTCTGCAAGTGCGAATCTTTACTCTACACACGTGTATTTTGTCCGCGATATTTGAGCACGGATTGGTCATCCCAAATCAGGTTCTTGCCTGAATGGTTACTATGGGGTCATTATTGTAGCAAAACTATTAACAAATGCGAGTGGAGAGTTGTGTATCTGTATCTCAATCCGTGCGTGCATAATCAGATTGACGAATGTGTACTGAGACTTGTGAATGTGTACAGGGATCTGCAAATGTGTATTCCGAATTCATGCGAGCGTAATCAGGTTTGTAAGAGTGTAAAAAATATCTGTCTGTATTCAGATTTGCAGGTGAATTGAGATTTGTATATGTGTAGACAAACCTGTATACGCATACATACAGTGCATCCGGAAAGTATTCATACCCCTTCATTTTTTCCACATTCTATAATGTTACAGCCTAATTCCAAAATGGATTAGATAAAAAAATTCTTAACATTCTACACACAAGACACATAATGACAAAGTGAAAAAAGATTTTGAATTTTTTGCAAATGTATTAAAAATAAAAAAATAAAAAATCACATGTACATAAGTATTCACACCCTTTTCTCAATACTTTGTTGAAGCACCTTTGGCAGCAATTACAGCCTCAAGTCTTCTTGAGGATGATGCTACAAGCTTGCCACACCTATTTTGGGGCAGTTTCTCCCATTCTTCTTTGCAGATCGTCTCAAGCTCCATCAGGTTGGATGTGGAGCGTCGGTGCACAGCCATTTTCAGATCTCTCCAAAGATGTTCAATCGGGTTCAAGTCTGGGCTCTGGCTGGGCCACTCAAGGACATTCACAGACTTGTCCCGAAGCCACTCCTTTGTTATCTTGGCTGTGTGCTCAGGGTCGTTGTCCTGTTGGAAAGTGAACCTTCGCCCCAGTCTGAGGTCCAGAGCGCTCTGGAGCAGGTTTTCATCAAGGATCTCTCTGTATATTGCTGCATTCATCTTTCCCTTGATCCTGACTAGTCTCCCAGTTCCTGCTGCTGAAAAACACCCCCACAGCATGATGCTGCCACCACCATGCTTCACTGTAGGGATGGTATTGGTCAGGTGATGAGCAGTGCCTGGTTTCCTCCAGACATGACGCTTGGGATTCAGGCCAAAGAGTTCAATCTTGGTTTCATCAGACCAGAGAATTTTGTTTCTCATGGTCTGAGAGTCCTTTAAATGCCTTTTGGCAAACTCCATGCGGGCTGTCATGTGCCTTTTACTGAGGAGTGGCTTCCGTCTGGTCACTCTACCATAAAGGCCTGATTGGTGGAGTGCTGCAGAGATGGTTGTCCTTCTGGAAGGTTCTCCCATCTCCACAGAGGAACACTGGAGCTCTGTTGGAGTGACCATCGGATTCTTGGTCACTCCCTGACCAAGGCCCTTCTCCCCCGATTGCTCAGTTTGGCCGGGCGGCCAGCTCTAGGAAGAGTCCTGGTGGTTCCAAACTTCTTCCATTTGCTAATGATGGAGACCTCTGCGCTCGTTGGGACCTTCAATGCTGCAGAAATGTTTTTGTACCCTTCCCCAGATCTGTGCCTCGATACAATCCTGTCTCGGAGGTCTACAGACAATTCCTTGGACTTCATAACTTGGTTTGTGCTCTGACATGCACTGTCAACTGTGGGACCTTATATAAACAGGTGTGTGCCTTTCCAAATCATATCCAATCAATTGAATTTACCACAGGTGGACTCCAATCAAGTTGTAGAAACAGTTTGAGTGTCACAGCAAAGGGTGTGAATACTTATGTACATGTGATATTTAATTTTTTTATTTTTAATACATTTGCAAAAATTTCTAAAAAACCTTTTCACTTTGTCATTATGCGGTATTGTATGTAGAATGTTGAGAATTTTTTTTATTTAATCCATTTTGGAATTAGGCTGTAACATAATAAAATGTGGAAAAGGTGAACGGGTATGAATACTTTCCGGATGCACTGTAAATCTGTAAATGTCTAGACAAATCTGTAAATGCGTACATGGATATTATTGGCAAAAAAGATCTAAGTATTTTGCTGCAAAAGCTGGAAATACAGACAAGTATCAGTTACAACTCACAATTAGATGCGTTTTTACACGTGACTTTTGCTACACTTCTGCCGTAGCAGAGATCTGTGTGGCAATTAGTCTGTGTGTCGAGCTTCGTCTGTGTCTCAGTAGAAATTTCTAAAACTCCCAAGGTGCAGTTCAACATATAACATCAAATCAACGCGTTTAAAATTGTGTCACATGAGCCGGTAAATAAGATTTTAACTAGGCTAGATATACATCTGAAACTAGGCTATAGACTACGTTAATCGTTAAATTGCCGAGGCTGCAATTGAATGGAATCTGTTACTATTTCACTCCCAATTTATTTTCTCTGAAATTTTCTAACTAATGCCATCAGTAATGGTTATTTAGTTAGTTTAAATTCTCAAACGTAAAGCGTTTAAAGGACTTCTTGCACAGTAGCTTTTGCGTGACTGTTTTGTGTGAAATTTGCATTAGCAAAGACAATTATAGCAATGTACATTATTATTTCATCATGTTACCTTGTCCGAGCACCTAATCTTTGGATTAGTACCAACTAATTTAGAACCCCAATCAAGCCAGACATAAATCTTATTTTTCTCCCTTCGAGTTTTACTATTGTAATGGATAATTTCAATCTATGACAGAAAATAACCAATTAATGAGAGGGAGAAACCATAAAAAGATCAAGTATAATTTTATTGATGACTACAGAGTCTGAGTCAGAGTCTGTACACAGAGAAATTACTACAGTGAGTTCACAAATGATATAGCAAGTTCTGATTAGTTCACAAGGTTGAAACGAGTATATTGGTCTAAGATAAACAATCATTCCATATGTCAAGGTGGAGGGGAGTGGACGTAATCAGCATTAATAAGGACACGTACACACGTACACAGACATCATTTTGTTAGGTCTAAGACCAAATTTTGTCCTTCAGTGTCTCCAAAAGGCACATACTGTCTCTTTCGTGACCTGGTCTTCACTCTGACCCTTCCCCCACATTAGAACCACACCTTATGCTTGAACATTCGTGAGGATGCCAAAATTTCCCTTACACTAATAACTCTGTTTTGTCTTGTTTTTATTTACAGAAGGGCAGGGGGTTGAAGTTTGTTTTAGAGGACAGTATGGAAAAGTTGGCGAATTAAGATATTTTACCCTGTTCTGTGCCACTCCTGGAAATTACTGCCACAGCCTTCAAAGCCATGAGATAGAGGTGGAGGAAAAGTTCTGGAATGCGGCAATGTTTAGAACCTGTCATAAGCCCTAACAGAGTTCATCAGGCTTGCTAGAAAATTTGTATTCTCAAATCCAGCCAACACTTTTGCATCGCTTTGCCAGGAGCTAGAAAGCAAGTGCCCAAGAACAGAAAAGGTCGTAATATAGTGTAAGAGTATAGCTAAGTGCTTATACTGCTTTAGTTTGATGTTTTAAGACTTACCCTGGGCAAGGGTGCATGTTAGGTGCCAAATATGTGTCTGCAAACAGGTGGACATGTACCATTCAGAGACACCAGCGGATGTCAAACTGCATATTTTCAACTCGCTTTAATACCAAAATATTTCTTCTCAGTTGTAATTGCGGAATAAAGACATCTGACAACATAAGTGCAAACGAGTCTTAAGTTGTGTGGTATAAAAATACATAAGTAAACAAAAGCATGACAGGGGAAAACATGGTATTAACTGGTAAAGTTACCAAAGTTTGTTAGTTAATAAACACGAAATAGACACGTCTGACAACATGAGTGCAAAAAGGTGATATCGGTTTATAAATATAGGTCAAGAAAAGGCTTGAGTTGGGGATGATTTAAAATAGGTAGTGTGTTACTTTAAAGTTCTGTAACAAAACAGGAGAGAGCTTCCCTTATAGTTCCACAAGTCACAGTTGATAATGGGATAAATGATAGTCCATATGTGAGGCAGGGTAAGGAATATCAAAGGCCATGAAGATTGCACCAATTGGGGAGAAAATAATTATTTATTTCTGACAAACAAACTACCTTCAGGTTGAAAATGTATAATTGTGCTACATTGAAACCACACATTTATGAGGACTGCCAGGTTAGCTCCTCAGATATCTCCTTGTAGGATAAATTGAGACAGCCATCTTAATACAAATCTGGACAACATTCTGGTTTTCAGGCTAAAACCAATGGCAATTGGTAAATGTAGATATGGAAGTTTTCATGAAAAACACTTCTCTATAGCTAGTTTAATCATCACTGAAGGGACTATATGAGTCTTAGAATTTGCGTTTTTATGTATCGATTCTGATTTGACTAGTTGCAGGACCAGAACAACTTGTGAACGCATCTTGGAGAAGCCCACACTCAAGTCCCGACTCTCATGCACGATCTTGATCCGTTTTCTGCCACAGTCATTGCTAGTCTGAGCTGATTTAGCATATGTACTCGGGCAGATGTATGCCCCATTGACTTGACGAATGTTCCGATCCTTTACAGTCACTGTATGCTGGGTTTAGGGCCGCTCAAGGAAATTGTGAATGATTTTTTTTAAAATACAGCGTTTTTCTCCACTATTCCAGAAACTCAACGCATGGTGCCACTCTTCTCCAGCACTGGCACAGCGCAACGAAGTGTGGAGATAGGTCTGGCATCGTGAGACTAGTACCAACACAACTGCTTTTTTTTTTTAATCATATTATAATCTGACCGTTTTTACTGTTTGCCTCAAATCAGTTATTTTGTTGCTTTTAGTATATTAGTAAAGTATGGATGTATGGAGTCAGATCAGAGAAATGTGGATGATCCACAATTCTGAATCAATGCAACGCTTCGTCATGATTGAAGATTTAATGTAGCTCAACAGACAATGTTTTAGTATACTAGTGAAGCTAGTATATGTTGACCCTTTTGCATACATAAATAAGGTAAAAAAAATTTACGGATGCAAAATTAAAGACACAACCCGCATTCCTATTTGCAAACACAAAATATCTGCAAACCTTTTTTTACAGATGCAAAAAAAAAGTCACTAATTTACCTCCATACAAAGCGGTTATCTCCCGGAGCACCGGACAAGCCGTTACTTACAGGGCTTTCAACAAGATATGTAGTAGCCAGTCAGTTGTAGAAGGTAGCCAGCTACACCAAACCCCCCCCCCCCCGATCTTAATAACTGCAATTGTTGATGAGTTTGCCTACCCGATTCTAATCATGCAGTGAATTATTGTAAAAGTGAGTAAGGCTTCTTGTGCGTTTTTGCCCTCCCAGTCTGCCAATAAATATTAAAGGGATAGTTCGCTCATCTGCTACAATAATATACATTGTTTATGCTACATTATGTAAGTATATGCAGGGCTGTACGCTTACTTTTTTAGGTGGTAGCACCAGTGCTAGCAAGCTAAATATTTCAGTAGCACAGAGAAATATTTAGTTGCACACACAGGTGGGCAGTTAAACACGTTTTATCAGTAACAAAAATACCTAATTTACTTTTTTTGTACGCCTTCAGTTTTTTATCTCTCTTGCCTTTTTTGTAGGCATTTTAATATAGGCTACTGTAAACGTGCAGAGCCAATTTGAAAAAATAAAAATAAATCCCAATATCATTTTTTGGGAGGGGGTAGGGGGCTGGTGTTATAGGCTATTACATGTCAACCTAAAACAATAAGAACTATGAAAGAAATAAAAAAAAACTATGAGCTAGGCAACTGCAAGGACATTTCAACATAAAAAAGCTAGCTACATGTTTGTCAACTTATTCATTCATGTCAACAATGTGCTGGAATGTTTCCGTGAAAGAAACGCCCCTGCTGCTAACGTTGCACAGCTACTCCAGCGCTCTTTGCTGTGTTGTAGGCTAATCTTAACTATAAGTTACATAACGTAGGCCTGAACAATTTCAACGATGTCTATCTCAAATATATGTTTATCTTGCAGCTTGTAGTCACGGCAAAAGTTAGTTGGCTAACGTATGAATTTAAGGGCGAGTCGGCGACTGGCTAACAGGCATTTTTTTTTGGTTTAGGTGACGTGACCTTTCGCAAAGATTTGCGCTTACAAACGCTCTCCGGCCCAAAAACAACCACTTTCTCGTCAATAGAAGCGGAGCAGTGCATCACGTTAACTTGCAACAACTTTTTTTTATCATTTTGGTAGTACTATGTCTTCTTGTATGCTCGTAGTGTTCTGTTTATATGAATGGATACCAGTGCAACCCACTCGCATGAATATATATTTATATTCGCACCGCATAATTTTTTGTAGCATATGCTACCAAAACTGTCACACTGTACAGCCCTGATAAGGAACAATTTCGGGTAGTAGTATAAATTGTAGAGAAATTCCCCTATTTTTGGAACACCAGTATTCATTAGTCATCGTCCCAACTGGTGTGACACTGCTGTTTGATTGCGAAACACTAAATGACGATAGGCTACTATGTGTAAAATGCAGCAGTGGTATATGATGAAACATTTAACAATGGGTGAACTATCCCTTTAAAATGTAAAACTACGCCAATTCCTGACTGATCAGAGCTTTTGTAATTAAGAATCATGAGACCATTTATTTACTGACACCTTCACTAAGGTCATGACCGAAAGAACGAGATCCCGCGGATACAAGCGGCGGAAATGAGTTTCCTCCGGAGGGTAGCTGGCATCTCCCTTAGGGATAGGGTGAGAAGTTCAGCCATTCGTGAGGGACTCGGAGTAGAGCCGCTGCTTCTTTGCGTAGAAAGGAGCCAGTTGAGGTGGTTCGGGCATCTAGTAAGGATGCCACCTGGCCGCCTCCCTAGGGAGGTGTTCCAGGCACGTCCAGCTGGGCGGAGGCCGCGGGGCAGACCTAGGACCAGGTGGAGGGATTATATCTCCACACTGGCCTGGGAACGCCTTGGAATCCCCCAGTCAGAGCTGGTTAATGTGGCCCGGAAAAGGGAAGTTTGGGATGCCCTGCTTGAACTGCTACCTCCGCGACCCGCCCCCGGACCAAGCGGATGACGATGATGATGATGACCTTCACTAAGGTTTATCAAGCTTATGCATTGGTTCTAAATTAAATTAATGAAATAAACATTTGCCAATTTAGCATACTATATAGCTAGTTAATAAAAATATACAAATATACAATTAATCATCAGTCATCCGCTACAAAATCTTGAATATAAAACGAACTATTTGATTTAGAGACAATTTCTTTTTTTTTGTTTTAAACTAGAGGCCTGTAGCTTTAATTGAAGACCATTTTGGTCGATGTAAGTTGTTCGCATACTTTTCCACAGATCTACAAAAGTAGGGAATGTTGCTTGCACGTAGCCTATCATAGGTTGCGTTGCCCCTCGCTTACCTACATAAACCATTGATCTAGTGTTATTTTCGCGGGGTTTTATGACATCATTAGATAGTTTAGGTCACGTGATTTAAAGTTCCCAGTGTTTACTCCAAAGAATTACGACGATAATCATTCGACCGTCGACACAGCCTGCATGTCAATGAAGATAAACCCTTTCCATTGGCATCATGTCATATTGGATCATACAGCGGATAAGAGACGCAACACAACTGTATTTTTTACTTTTACCAGCCACTATGTCTAGAAGAAGATACACTTACTCGATAAGAAGCTATTGAGAGTATATTTCAAAGTGAGGAGAGAGGACAGCGCGTCGTTTTCATACAGCCGCTCAAGCCAATGATCCCAAGATGTTGACAATTTTAGAAAAGGAATAGACCCATTTGAGGACAAGTAAGTAGTTTCAAATTGTAATAATATTTGGATGCACGTGACTAATTGCCAATGTTTTATTGAAAGGAATGTTAGCCTTTTATTGTTTCCCGATGGTGTGTTGAAAGTAAGTGTAGCCTAGTAAGCATCCTGGCGCGACTTAGCAAATTTACCTGGGATAATTTTATTATCTCAATATCATCACAATAGTCTATGATATTGAGAAATAGCCATGGTAACTCGTTACAATTTTCCAAATGATACTTGTTTGCGATTTCGTTTGAAATAAAATATGCAATTGATGTTTTGTGATAACCAACATTGTAACTTGATTCTAATGTAAATGTGGGGGGAGGTTGCAAAGGTGTCGGGTGTAGAGGGTAGAATGTGAAATTTAGGCGAATGGGGGTGGGTTGTAAAATGCAAATCTTGCCTGAAAAAGTGGGTCTGTGTTCATGTTCTCTGCATGAAGTTTTATTTCATTACAAATGTTGTAACTGAATTGCTATTACTGTTATAACACATTTCGTTAATTTTTGATTTCTTTATTTTATTTTTTATTAGTGTTGAAGATCAACAGAGTGCAACAAAGCCTGCCATCCCTGTAAATCAGCAAGCACCCTCCAGCACAGACCAGCAGGCACCTCTCTGCTCCTGCTCCTGTCTTTTAGCCCAACAATCGCCTACGTCTTTCCACTTTCTGGACATTGCTGTCACCAATTCATTCATCCTCCACAAAGAAGTATGTGCAAGAACAACATGTCACATCAGGTCTTTGTTGAGCTGCTCACTACTGAACTGTGTGGGGTGCAACTGGATAACACCACAGCAGAGAGGCAATATGGACACACTCCTGTGGCCATTGTTCCAGCCAACGTACATTCAGATAGGGCACCAGAAGGCCACAGGAAGTGCAAACTGTGCAATAAATACACTACATGGCAGTGTAAGGACCCCCCACTTTACACAAACTGCCAAGTATCACAGTTAGGGACCTCTAGACCACAAGATTTCATTTTTCAGGATGGTAGAACATTTTGACTGTAAAAAACGAGTATGGACAATGGTCACTATAATGTAAATAGTTCAGTGGAAAGTGATCTATAAGGTCCCAGACACTTCAGTGTGATTCCATACACCAGTGGCTACATCATAACTGAATTTAAGATTACTTGCATGCTTTTTTGCTGTGTTTTGCTAATAAAACTGAAGAAATTCAATGGCCGTTTTTTGTTTTTTTGGTTTATTATGGGTATTATGCCATATTATACAGTCCAGAAATGTGGTTTGAGTGTCACACTTGATTAGCCTCAACTGTACTGAATCTGGGGATATGTGTTCCTTCAGTGTCCTACCAGAAATGACTGCAATATTGGTTAAAATATAAAATATCAAAAATGGAGGGTTATCTGGACTTAAAACGGGGTTTGGCCAGCAGCCGGCGCTTGTAAAAAACCCGAGGTCTCAGCAACCAAGTGACTGAATGAGGAAGTGCCGCCCAAACTAAAGACCAGCATTCATGGGAGGATTGACAGATTCCATTTTAATTTTCATGTTGACCAGCTGAACTCCAGTATCCTGGCTAAAATCCCACTCTTGCCCTATATCAATCCTGGCCACTTACTCATCCCTCAACTCTCAATTCGCTAGTTGATCCCCCCTCCTGGCCCTTTGCTTCTCAGTAGGTCATAAACTGATGTGAGGTGAGAAAGTCTGTTGATCCCAAGAAAAAAACTGTGGGATCTGGCCCTTTTTCTTAGGTCATAAACTGATGTGAGGTGAGAAAGTCTGGCACAAAATGGCTCCCCTGTCATTACCCAGATGGGTACTACATAGGGTTGTGTATTGGCAAGAAAAAAACTGTGGGATCTGCATTGGTATTTATTACAGTCCTGGTAACATCCAATATCAGAGCACAACGTTTGTGAAATCTGAGCAATGGAATTAACATTTGCCTGTAACAGTAAAAATATATAAAAAATACTTGGTTTTTCAGAATCAATACAGTATTGCTACACATAATATCACAATACTCAAGTGAAACAAAATTTTCTTACACCCTTAGTGCTACACATTGGCGACCAAACTGTGAGTCCCCCCCCCCCCAAGTGTAAATCGCTTTGAGTGTCAAGAAAATAGCTACAGTTAGGCCCAAAAATATTTGGACAGTGACACAATCTTCATGATTTGGGCTCTGCATGCCACCACATTGGATTTGAAATGAAACAACTACAACGGATTGAAGTGCAGACTTTAAGGCCATTAATTCAAGGGGTTGAACAAAAATATATGATTAAACATGTAGGAATTGTAGCTATTTTTATACAAATCATCTCCGAATTTCAGGGGCTCAAAAGTAATTGGACAAATAAACATAACCCCAAGTAAAATGTTACTTTTCAATATTTTGTTGAGAATCCTTTGCAGGCAATGACTGCCTGAAGTCTGGATCCCATGGACATCACCAAACGCTGGGTTTCCTCCTTTGTGATGCTTTGCCAGGCCTTTACTGCAGCGGTCTTCAGTTGTTGCTTGTTTGTGGGTCTTTCTGCCTTAAGTTTTGTCTTGAGCAAGTGAAATGCATGCTCGATTGGGTTGAGATCTGGTGATTGACTCGGCCATTGCAGAATATTCCACTTCTTTGCTTTAAAAAACTCCTGGATTGCTTTTGCAGTATGTTTTGGGTCATTGTCCATCTGTACTGTGAAGCGCCGTCCAATCAACTTTGCTGCATTTGGCTGAATCTGAGCAGAAAGTATATCCCTATACACTTCAGAATTCATCCGGCTGCTTCTGTCTTTTGTCACATCATCAATAAACACAAGTGACCCAGTGCCATTGGAAGCCATGCATGCCCATGCCATCACACTGCCTCCACCATGTTTTACAGAAGATGTGGTGTGCTTTGGATCATGAGCTGTTCCAATTCTCCTCCAAACTTTCTTCTTCCCATCATTCTGGTACAGGTTGATCTTAGTCTCATCTGTCCAAAGAATGCTGTTCCAGAACTGGGTTGGCTTCTTCAGGTGTTTTTTGGCAAAGTCAAAAAAGCCTTTCTATTTTTGAGGCTGATTAATGGTTTGCACCTTGTGGTGAATCCTTTGTATTTACTCTCATGAAGTCTTCTCTTTATGGTAGACTTAGATACTGATACACCTACTTCCTGGAGAGTGTTCTTCACTTGAGTGGATGTTGTGAAGGGGTTTTTCTTCACCATGGAAAGGATTCTGCAACCATCCACCACTGTTGTCTTCCGTGGACGTCCAGGCATTTTTGAGTTCCCAAGCTCACCAGTGCACTCTTTTTTTCTCAGAATGTACCAAACTGTTGATTTGGCCACTCCTAACATTTCTGCTATCTCTCTGATGGATTTCTTCTTTTTTTTCAGCCTCAGGATGGTCTGTTTCACCTCCATTGAGAGCTCCTTTGACAGCATGTTGTGTGTTCACAGCAACAGCTTCCAAATGCAAACGCCACACCTGGAATCAACTCCAGACCTTTTAACTGCTTAATTGATGACAGGTTAATGAGGGAAGAGCCCATGCAGCGTTGGTATTTTTTTTTGCAGCCTTCTGAGTCAATTGTCCAATTACTTTTGGTCCCTTGAAAAAGAGGCGGCTACGTATTAAAGAGCTGTAATTCCTAAACCCTTGCTCCAATTTGGATGTGAATACTCTCAAATTACAGCTGAGAGTCTGCACTTTAAGCCCATATTGATTATATAATTGTATCCTGAATATGTTTTCGTAAACAGCTAAAATAACAAAACTTGTGTCACTGTCCAAATATTTTTGGGCCTAACTGTATATCAAATGCAATCAATTATTATTTGTCATCATCATCATCATCGTCGTCCGCTTGGTCCGGGGTCGGGTCGCGGAGGTAGCAGTTCAAGCAGGGCATCCCAAACTTCCCTTTCCCGGGCCACATTAACCAGCTCTGACTGGGGGATTCCAAGGCGTTCCCAGGCCAGTGTGGAGATATAATCCCTCCACCTGGTCCTAGGTCTGCCCGCGGCCTCCGCCCAGCTGGACGTGCCTGGAACAAAAAGGCGGCCAGGTGGCATCCTTACTAGATGCCCAAACCACCTCAACTGGCTCCTTTATACGCAAAGAAGCAGCGGCTCTACTCCGAGTCCCTCACGAATGGCTGAACTTCTCACCCTATCCCTAAGGGAGATGCCAGCTACCCTCCGGAGGAAACCATTTCCGCCGCTTGTATCTCTCGTTCTTTCGGTCATGACCCACCCTTCATGACCATAGGTGAGAGTAGGAACGAAGATAGACCGGTAGATTGAGAGCTTTGCCTTCTGGCTCAGCTCTCTCTTCGTCACAACGGTGCGATAGAGCGACTGCAACACCGCACCCGCTGCTCCAATTCTCCGGCCCATCTCTCGTTCCATTTTACCCTCACTCGAGAACAAGACCCCAAGATACTTGAACTCCTTCACTTGGGGTAAAGACTCATTCCCTACCTGGACTAGACAATCCATCGGTTTCCTGCTGAGAACCATGGCCTCAGATTTGAGGTGCTGATCCTCATCCCAGCCGCTTCACACTCGGCTGCGAACCGATCCAATGAGTGCTGCAGGTCGCAGACTGATGATGCCATCAGGACCACATCATCTGCAAAAAGCAGTGATGCAATCCTCTGCCCACCAACCCGCAGCCCCCCTCCCCCGCGGCTACGCCGATCCTGTCCATGAATACCACAAACAGGATAGGTGACAAAGCGCAGCCTTGGAGGAGGCCAACCCTCACCGGAAACGAGTCCGACTTACTGCCGCAGACCCGGACACAGCTCTCGCTTTGGGAGTACAGAGATTGGATGGCTCTGAGTAGAGACCCCCTCACCCCATACTCTCGCAGCACCTCCCACAGTATCTCCCGGGGAACCCGATCATACGCCTTCTCCAAATCCACAAAACACGTGTAGACCGGATTGGCATACTCCCAGGCCCCTCAAAGATCCTCGCGAGGGTAAAAAGCTGGTCCGTTGTTCCACGACCAGGCCGGAAACCGCATTGTTCCTCCTCAATCCGAGGTTCGACTATCGGTCGAACCCTCCTTTCCAGCACCCTGAGTATACTTTCCCGGGGAGGCTGAGTAATGTGATGCCTCTGTAGTTGGCACACACTCTCCGGTCCCCTTTTTTAACAGGGGAACCACCACCCCGGTCTGCCACTCCTTAGGTACTGTCCCCGACTTCCACGCAATGTTGATAAGACGTGTCATCCATGACAGTCCCTCAACACCCAAAGCCTTCAGCATTTCTGGGCGGATCTCATCAACCCCTGGGGCTTTGCCACTGTGGAGTTGTTTGACTACCTCAGTGACCTCCGCCAGGAGATTGACGCTGATCCCCCATCATCCTCCAGCCCTGTCTCTACCATGTAGGGTGGGTTTGTCGGGTTCAGGAGTTCCTCAAAGTGCTCCTTCCACCTCCATTATTATTTGTATTATTATTATAAAAAAGAGCCAAAGGTATCTGTTGTTTATGATCTTCTGCTTCAACTAATACTGTATGGAAGACTTGTCACTGCAGTGGAAAATCCAAACGAGAGCCCTATGGTCTTGGGCAAGAACCTCTAGTGAGGTTAGAATTTATTTGACACTGGATTGCCATATGAGATAATTATGTGATGCGTCGTATGATGCACAAGTCTTGTTATTGCAAAGTCATATTATTATTATGTGATGCGTCAGTGATGCACACATCTTGTTATCGCAAAGCCATATTATTATTAGGCCTGTGTTTTGCGCCTTATTTACGCCTGCAGTCATGACCCTATCCATTCCATTCCAGTGCCCAAATGTCTTGGTTAATGCCGTCCAGTGCGCGTCTATATATCTAAGTGATCAGTTCACGTATTATACACTCCTCAAAAAAAATTAAAGGAACAATTTTTAATCAGAGTATTGCATTAAGTCAGTTAAACTTCTGGGATATTGATCTGGTCAGTTAAGTAGCAGTGGGGGTTATTAATCAGTTTCAGCTGCTTTGGTGTTAATGAAATTAACAACAGGTGCACTAGAGGGGCAACAATAAGATGACCCCCAAAACAGGAATGGTTCTCTAGGTGGAGGCCACTGACATTTTTCTCCTCATCTTTTCTGACTGTTTTTCACTAGTTTTGCATTTGGCCTGGGTCAGTGTCACTACTGGTACTGGTACTGTCTCCCAGCACAGTCTCAAGATCATGGAGGAGATTCCAGGAGACAGGCTGTTACTCTAAGAGAGCTGGACAGGGCCGTAGAAGGTCCTTAACCCATCAGCAGAACCGGTATCTGCTCCTTTGTGCAAGGAGGAACAGGATGAGCCAGAGCCCAACAAAATGACCTCCAGCAGGCCACTGGTGTGAATGTCTCTGACCAAACAATCAGAAACAGACTTCATGAGGGTGGCCTAAGGGCCCGACGTCCTCTAGTGGGCCCTGTGCTCACTGCCCGGCACCGTGGAGCTCGATTGGCATGTGCCATAGAACACCAGAATTGGCGGGTCCGCCACTGGTGCCCTATGCTTTTCACAGATGAGAGCAGGTTCACCCTGAGCACGTGACAAGACATGAAAGGGTCTGGAGAAGCCGTGGAAAACGTTATTCAGCCTGTAACATCGTTCAGCATGACCGGTTTGGTGGTGGGTCAGTGATGGTCAGGGGAGGCATATCCATGGAGGGATGCACAGACCTCTACAGGCTAGACAACGGCACGCTGACTGCCATTAGGTATCGGGATGAAATCCTTGGACCCATTGTCAGACCCTCCGCTGGTGCAGTGGGACGTTGTCAGGCATGCATACAAGAACGTGGGGGCAATACACAGTACGGAGTACCATTTTGAGTTGCTGCAATGGAATTTCAGCAAAATGGACTAGCCTGCCGCATAATTTTTACACTTTAATTTTCGGGGTGTCTTTGAATTCAGCCCTCTGTAGGTTGATCATTTTCATTTCCATCAAACGATGTGGCATCCTTTCGTTCCTAACACATTACCCAGTCCATATCAGTATAGAATCCAGCATGATTGTTTCCCCCCCATTGAGATCTGATGTGTTTTCAAAGTGTTCCTTTAATTTTTTTGAGCAGTGTATTTTTAATTATTATTTTTTATCTGTTTTTGGCCCCATTGAAATGACTGGGGAGAGGGTTTTGACTGGGAGAGAGTTTTCACTGTCATATACCGCCCTCTAGCATTGATGCCGTGTATTTGCATGTTGTTACGTTTGTACCGACTGTCTTGGTTATTACGCCAAACACCAGTTGTTAACTGCATCAGTGACTACGTCTCGTTATTTGACATCGAAACATGGTTTCAGAAGCGGGAAAGCTAAATCATAAATAACAAAACACCGCGCCAAAAGATCAGGTCATCTGCGGCGGCACCATATCGTTTTTCCATAGTGAGTTAGCTAGTTTCCAGTTAGCATTAGCACTAGCCATGGAAACAAGCTTCTGCAAGGAAGGACATCATTGGAGACTGGAGCACAAACTGTGAAATTCACGGCTGGGAGTAGGAAATTTTTGACAACATGTGGATGGCTGTTCATGAACCTCATGATGAGGAAAATAAAAATATTGCCTTCATTAGGACAATCAGGTTGGTCTACAAGCCTTTGCCAAGCCTAAGCCTTCGCTTTGGTGACAATTTGTTTACTGTAACTTACAGTGTAAGGATTTGAGAACAGCACACTGCTGAAATCTAAGGCGATTTTTCAAGTGAAGGTAACTTTATTTGTGATATAACACTGTCACCTAACTGACGTAACTATTTTGTCACAAATTCTTATTTTATAATGGTAGAAATTTCAGAAAAGGTGCACTAGCTAACGGCTTACGTTAATGCAGACCTGCTGCAGTCACGTTTGACAATGAGTCTACCATAATGTCACTATTTGCAGGTGCACGCTTTGGTGACAACTTGCTTACTGTAAGGATTTGAGGAATAGCACACTTCTGTATAGCCTATATTGTGGTAAATTTCTCTATTGTAAGGACTGATGATCATCCTAAACGTTTAGAAAATTATGTAATCATTTAAAAAATGTTAAGACAAAATGTTGAATGTCAGTTTGCAGAGCTTTCAATAAGCGCCGACGGGCTTCCTGCCAAACAGCCGACTGATACTTTCATACAACCTGCTACTTTTATATATAATGCAAGTTGGATTCGCTATGCATGTAAATTTATGACCACTAGCCTCTTGCATTAGTTCAAAACAATGCGAGCATGCTGACAGAGAAACATGCCTATGAACGAACTCTAGCTAGTAAACATAGTCTGGTCATATGGATATTGTCTTGACCAGGCAGAGCCAAGACAATCTTCTGCCACAGCAAGGTAACGAGCAAAACCTGGTATGGATTTTCTAAGAGTTGACTATTGTCACGCAATGAAAGTAGAATGGATTCATTTGGAGATTGATGAGCCAATATTGGCATAGGTTAATTTGATTAATTTAAGGGTTTGATTAACCTTTATAAAGTGAAGGTGACAATATAGAAACAAAATATTATAAATAAGGTCTATTGATTCTTAACTATATAACTAATGATCAGTCAGGATTTGGTGTTTTTGAATACTAATATACGGTTGCCATGAGAGGCCAAACGTACCGCAACTTAAGAAAACACACGCAAATAGACAAAACAAGAAAATTAAGAAAACATCTATATAAATTTGACAACACGTGCAGCATTTAGAAAACACGCTGCCAATTCAGACAACACAACACATTACAGAAACACACTTCAAGTACAGAAAACACAACACATTACAGAAACGCGCTGCAAATCCACTCTTTACGTGTTGCTGCCTGCGTGGTTCGGGTCAGGGCTTACTGGCCAATCACACAACGCAACCGAGTTAGTTAATGTGCGGCATCAATCAGCGTTAGTGAGATGAAAAATGTAATTAAGCCATGGATAAGAAAATGTTAAAAAGCAAAAGAGGGGCAGAAAAGAAATTCAGAAAAAACGAATCGTGTTCTTGAAGCACAGGCTCCCAAGTCTAAAAAAAAAGTTGCCAGCAACGAGGAGCAGACTGAAGCGGTAAGATCATAGACATTAAATTACAGGCTACGCTACATGTAAGCAGGTCAAATGTGAGTGGCACAATGATGTAGACACAACGGGAGCTAAGAAACGCAGCAGTCAAAAAATGTAAAAAATTAAGTGGTTTATTAAAAAAACAAGGTGATATTTAATATCAAACGATTTATCAATTGATTTAGCGAAAAAGTTTTCAACGGGAGGCTTTCCTTGACGCGAGCTGGTAGTGATCGCTTGCTGTGCACTATATGGTCTCAAGCCTTTGTGACGCGTTGTCTATCTTACTTTCAATACTAAACTAAACTTTTAAAATGAAAATGTTTTATTTTATATAATATGCCTTGTATTGAAGATACAAGCTGCTGTTCAAAGTAATATTTGCCGCACTTTAGATTTGCATGCCATGGGTGACTGCAGTCAGAGCAAAGCGGCGATCCAATAGGAACATTTGAGAAGGTTGTATTCCAATGTTCATTTTGTATTGGTTGGTGTAAGAATATGAAACTGGGGAAATGGCTCTAAAGTCATTTACAGAGACAAATAAATGTCTGATGCGTGCGGTGATGACCCAAAGCAACAGCACAATACTATACTTGTCTCATGATTGTGCAGAGATTTTCGGATAATAATCAAATTAAATATATGCCTAGTATATAACCAAATAAAAACAAACTTGCTCATAGGTCAATACACAAATGAAAAAGTACCAGAATGACTGTAACCTATGTCAACATCTTTGCTAGCCTAGTTGTAAGCCTGTCACATGGTCAAACTCCCAGTTTCAGTGATTGGTTTCATGAGAGCAGAGGCACAACACTATGCAAAGGTTAAACGTTCTTGTTAAATAATAACTAATAATTAATGCTGATGCATAATGAATAACGTTGGATTAGGCCTACTATTTGTATGTGCTATTTGTGTCATGTGTCTACGTGTAATGTCACGTCTACTTAGTTTTTTTTTTCATTTTTGGAGGAGAGCACTGCTGGTGTATAGTTTGACTGCCGCTTCTCCCTGGTTTTTTTGTTTGTTAGGTTTGTTGCCTTACCTTTTGCTCGTTTCCCTGTTTCCCGATCAAGAAGTCTGTCATATATTACCCCCCCCCCCCTCATGCCGTAATTTCACCTCGCAATATTTAAAGCTAGCTAGCTACCGCCTTCACTCTCAACCTGTGCCCTGCTGCCTCTGCTAAATCTGTCGCCACGATCCTGTCTTCGGCCGATGGATCGTCAATCATCAAACACTCTTTTATTCCGATTTCCAATCTGGACTAACCCCCTCATCACCGGACCTAATCTTCAGCCTGGTCTATGCGACGAAGTTATCCTCGCCGCCCCCGCGTTCTCCGGCTAGCTTTGAGGCCTCCCCTCTGATCTGGATTCCTCACTCCCCTCTGGCTCTCACCTCGTTAGTCTGCCTCTACTTCTCACTGAGGTGTGTGACGCCAGCTTCGGTCATCTCTGAGTAAGTCTCAACTTTCCCAGTGTGTTTGATCTGCTGTGCTGGGTTGTGAGGTACTCCATTGGGGCTCTGCCTGTGCTAGCTGGCTGGGTTCGTAGGTGGCTGGCTTAGCTACTAGCCTCGGTCCTTCGAGCAGGTCCGATCATCATCACCGTCATGCTACCAGCTGTATCCTCTTTGCTACTCCTGTTTGCGCTTTGCCCTGCACTGCATTAGCTCCCCTGGGCTTCACCAACAAGGCATAACCCCCCAACCAATCTTTACTATTCTCGACTGGAACTTTTGCGGCTGAGTAAGAAGTATCGCCTCCCTGCTAATGTCATTAAATCAGCACGCTCATCTGGAATACTGCAAAGACACTGGTTTATTCATCGTTCCTCCCGACGTCACTGGACTATCCACAGATCTGCAACTGGTCCAATTATACCGTCATTGTGATCAAACTCCCGTCCCCCCACCCACACTCTATCTACCCTTACTGTAAACTTCGAATCTCTGCGCCCACTTCAATTCAACACTGATGCCACCCACTCACTCCATAAACTCCAGATGGTTCAGAATTCCGCAGCAAGACTCCTTACCAAAACCAAGTCCTGGAATCACATCACCCCCGGCCTCCGTGACCTGCAATGGCTACCTATAAAGCAACGAATCGACTACAAAATCCTCCTCCTGACTTTCAAAGCCCTTCATAACCTGGCCCCCACCTACCTGACTAATCTACTCATCCCATACCAACCAACAAGGTCTCTGAGATCATCTACTGCCGGCCAACTCATCGTCCCAAAGTCAAAACTACAGAGCCTTGGGAACAGAGAGTTCTCCAGAGTGGCACCAAGGCTCTGGAACTCACTCCCCCTGTCTGTCAGAGTCTGTCAGACTTATTTGCACAGGTTTACTGTCAGCAAAAGCCATGCAATTAGTTTATGAAGTCACCCCTGAGTGTTCATGAGACCATCCTTGGAACCATAACAGGCCACCATGCATAAGCAGGCTGAAAAATAAAAAGGCAAAGAGAAAATGCGTACAAGAGTGTACTTACCTTCGGAGGCTCGCGAAACATCTGATCCAGACAGATGAACTCCAGGCTGGGTAGAAGCTCAATAAACTGGCTGAAGGATTCCAGTTTGATGGCATGGCAACGCACCAGTGTCAAATCCACCAGACGGCCCCAACGAGAGTGGTCTAAGCAGGAGATGACAAAAGTCAGTTTGTCATAGTATTCTTTACAAATATTTTTTTAAACAACAATGGTTGACTTTAGATCGTTTAGGGAAATCAGAGATTTTTTTCGGAAAGGTCTTGGCAATAGCTTGTCGCATGGAGGTGGCAAATAATTGTAGATTTGCCAACAATGTTACCAGAGGGTGAAACCAACTTTTGCAATTCACAAACTGCAAAAGCTGGATAATAGTTTTCCTATCAAACCATCTTCCCTACCCTGTGTGGGGGAAAAATGCAACTCTAGCATAATAAACCTGATTGGCCAACCTGGTTAAAAAAACATTATTATTAACAGGCTAATTAGTACTATTAGGCAAGTACCTATGTTTTGTTTTTAAAGACAATGCCGGTTTCATAACAGGTTTAATCCAATCTAATTTGTGTGTTTTCGGATCTTTAGAATGCTAAAGGATGAATCAGGGAGCGCTGGACTGTTAATTCTTTTGAAAAATGTACTTATAAAAATCTTCATTCACATTTTGAATATAAGATGGAGTTAATAAACATAGCTATTTGTTCCGAGTAGAACATCATTTTTTGAAGCTCTTATTGTGTCTAAATGCATATATTTCAAAAATAACATCCAACGATGTAAGGTAGCACTCACCCATTTAGAAATAAAGGACAGGGACAGCGCCTCAATTTCACAAATGTATTTGGCCATCAAAATGAGGCACAGTCCCTGTCCTTTTTGTTCCTAAATGGGTGAGTGTTACCTACCTACCTACATCTTTGGATGTTATTTTTGAAATACTTAGATTTAGTTTAGCACCACAACAAGAGCTTTTATTTGGAAGGTGCGCCCAACTCCACTATAATATAATTGTTATTGCCAAGGGTGTCAGGGCACTTTGTGTGCGTGTGTGTGTGTGTGTGTGTGTGTGTGTGTGTGTGAATACCGGTAATCCAGGCGCGGGGGTTGTGCAAGTGAGGACAGTTGTACACAAGCAGGTATTTGATCGAGGAGAACACTTCATTGACAGCCTTCATGCCAATGTCAGTAATAATGCCTGGGTTCTCGACCACATCGGCCAGGCCATACTTCACCAGCTCAGAGTGGCTCATCTTACCTAAAGGAAAACCCACACGTCCTTATTAGGACTACCACTGATGGATCTTGTATCGCATCATGTAAACAAATGATTATTTGGGATATTTATAATGCAATGGCATCCAACAATGCTTTGAAATATTGTCCATCTATAAAAGTCTTGAAAGAAGTGCATTTTCAAAGCATGAAAGCCAGAACGTCTTAAAGAGAAACGTCTTTCTCAAACCAACCTACAGAAAATCAATTTATATCAGTGGCAAGCTTTTGCATAATATACATTTAAAGATAACAAATCAATTTAAGTTTTCAAATTAGTATGATGGGTTGGGAAAAAATTATTCCTACATGTTTTTAATTATCAGATTAGGATAAGGTATGCGAAAACATTGTAAAAACGTTCCTGTAATAGAGAAAAATAACACTAGGGCATTATTAGTTTATACAAGTAATATTTACTTAACTATACCGTTAAGATTATGTGCCATCTTCTCATGTTTTGGAAATACTTGGGCAGCAGTGATGTGCAGTGAGGTAAATGGCAGGGGAGGCAGAGGCTGCGTCTCAATATATATACTGTATATAATTATATATCGTTATCAAGTAAGCCAGAAAAAGATTTAGCATATTCCAATACATGCCATGTCAAATGCAGTATGCCAAAAATGCATGCAACAGTACATACTTTGCAAGTGCAGCTTTAGTAACTACTACAAGAAAAAAGTAGTTTGCGATTTGAGACACAGGGTTAGTCAGCCAACACATCGCAATCATTCATTATCATCAGCTGGGGCTACTGGCCTTGGTTAGAGTCTGCTGGGGTCTCCACAGTGTTTTGTTTTATATTACAAACCCACGTTCTGATATCCATACTTATTCTTGAACTGCTTTTTGGCTAAGCAAAACTGCTGCCTAACGCGATGGTGAAAGTTGAACAAATTATTTAGAAAGAAAACTATACTGTAGTGTACAGCGTGCCCCGAGGTTCAAATCTAAAAAACATAGTTAAAATCTTATTTACCGGCTCATGTGACAATTTTAAATGTGTTGATTGGATGTTACACGTCGAAGTGCACCATGGGAGTCAGAAATTTCTACTGAGACAGACGAATCGCCACACACACACAGATCTCGGCCACCGCACAAGTGTATGGCACGCCAAATGGGTCATAATTCGCCTTGTGTTTTCGCCTTCACCAGGCGTGTTTTATGTTAAGGAATGGCGTACAGGACGGCGCATTGCTGCATTTGTTGCAATGCGCCGTTTAATTTGTTAAATTCGTTTGTTTGTCTGACACAGGCTCTTATCAAACGGCGCCAGGCGTCTGTAAAGCAAATTTTAACCATATCTCCTCCCTCACAAAAACGTACTGCCTACTACTACGGAGCCTCGGGTAGTACAAATTATCAGATGTTATTTTCAACGACTGGGCAATCTTACAGCAAGTAATATTATTGGATGATAACTACAGTAAACCATTTAAATATAAATAGAATCTGTACAACCAAATACCACTGTATACAGTAAATTAATCAATAATTGTTATTAATGGTTAATAATTTACAATATGCCTACCATGTTCATAACCATCATAATTTTCAAGTTGTATTCAATATAAAAATACTGCACTACAATTATTATTATTAATATTAAGGGTCCTAGCCCTAAGGGCGTAGACCCTTATTGTTATTGTATTGGTTTATTCTTCCTTATTATTATTATTATTATTATTATTATTATTATTAAGGTTCCTAGCCTGAAAGGCGTAGAACCTTATAGTTATTGTACCGGTTTATTGTACTTCTCTTTTATTATTAAGGGTCCTAGCCCTAAGGGCGTAGACCATTATTTTTATTGTATTGGTTTATTCTTCCCTATTATTATTCTTAAGGGTCCTGGAACGAAGGGCGTAGACCCTTATTATTATTGTATTGGTTTATTCTTCCCTATTATTATTAAGGTTCCTAGCCTGAAAGGCATAGAACCTTATAGTAATTGTACCGGTTTATTGTACTTCTCTATTATTATTATTAAGGTTCCTAGCCTGAAAGGCGCAGAACCTTATAGTGATTGTACCGGTTTATTGTACTTCTCTATTATTAGTATTATTATTATTATTATTTTTATTATTATTATTAAGGTTCCTAGCCTGAAAGTAGCTTGTAGTTATTGTACCGGTTTATTGTACTTCCTCTATTATTATTATTATTATTATTATTATTATTATTATTATTATTAAGGTTCCTAGCCTGAAAGGCGTAGAACCTTATAGTGATTGTACCGGTTTATTGTAATCTCTTATTATTATTAAGGTTCCTAGCCTGAAAGGCGTAGAACCTTATATTATTATTACCGGTTTATTTATTGTTAGAACCTCATAGTGATTGTACCGGTTTATGTACTCTCTATTATTATTATTATTATTATTATTAAGGTTCCTAGCCTTGGCTAGAACCTCATAGTCTTTGTACCGTTTATTATACTTCTCTATTATTATTAAGGTTCCTAGCCTTTGGCTAGAACCTTATAGTGTTTGTACCGCTTTATTATACTTCTCTATTATTATTATTAAGGTTCCTAGCCTTTGGCTAGAACCTTATAGTGTTTGTACCGCTTTATTATACTTCTCTATTATTATTATTAATGTTTTCCTGCCGTCGCTCAATTTCCCGTGAGCTGCTGCATGTCAGAGACTTCAAACTTTGCAGACTGGTTGGAACCGGTAACCGCTCCTCCCAAACCCAAGATGACCCCACCTGACCCCATGGTGGCGCTATAACAAGTGATCAAACTTTTTAAACTTTGAAAGGCCATATCTCCTACGCCATATGACTTAGACTCACCAAATTTGGGTCATAGGTCCATCTCCACATGATAAACAAAAAAGCCTCTTGGACCCCTAAAGTCCGTCAGGATAGATTTTCCGCCATTTTGAATTTTGTGAAAAACACTTAAATGAATAGAACTTTTGATCCGTTTGTCCAATCTGCACCAAACTTGGTATGTAGCATCATTGGACCAAGATATGCAAATGTTGTACAAAACAGACCTACCGGCCAAAAGCATGTGACTTTTATAAGCCAATGAATTTAGAAGGAGGCGTGGCTTCCCACAAAAATGGTCAGAAATCAGTCAAACTCAGTCCAATCCTCATGAAACATTGTACACTGTTTCTAGAGGCCTCATGGATCATATTGACCAAGCCATTCTCACATCTGCCTTTAGGGGGCGCTATACATGCCATATATTGATATCTCTTGATGGGAATGACCAAATAGCATGAAACTTAATACATAAGGTATTGGGTAGAGTCTACCTCAACAACTAAAAGATGATTGTGATTGGACCAATGGTTGGCCTCGTGGGCGTGGCTTATCACATAAATGCCTCTAACTCAGTCAAACTCGGTCCAATCCACATGAAAATCCTCACACTGCTTCTTGAGGCTTATCTGGTCATGTCCGCAAATCCATTTTCACATCTGCCTTTAGGGGGCGCTATAGAGGCCACATATTGATCTTTGTTCATGGGAAAATGGACAAAATAGTCAGCAATTGACATAGCAAAAGACTTGAAACTTTGCCTGCTGGTGGGCAGCAGTACACACTACACCCAAACCGAATATGACCCCAGTTGACCTCATGGTGGCGCCATAATAGGCGAGCCAATCGGCACACTTTGACAGGCCACTTCTCCAACACAATATGACCTAGAGTCCCCAAATTTCGTTCCTAGGTCCATCTCCATATGATGAACAAAAAAGCCTCTGGACCACAGATGTCAGCGATAATGAATTTTCCGCTATTTTGAATTGTTTGAAAAACACTTACATTTATAGAACTTTTGATCTGATTGTCCAATCATCACTAAACCTGGTATGTAGGGTCAATGGACCATGATATGTAAATGGTGTAAAAGGCAGATCTTACGGCCAAAGCATGTGACCGCTATAAGCCAATGAAATTTGAAGTACCCCATATAAGACTTTTAATCTTTTTGCCCAATCTGCTCCACACTGGGTATGTAGCAGCAATGTACAATTACATGTGAACGTTGTATAAGAAAAAATATTGTCGTATAAGTAAATATATACAGCCAAATTCTGCACTTCTCTGCGCAACCGGGAAGCCTTGAATGACTCTGCTGAGACCAACAGTGACGTAACCAAAAATCCCCAAAGTTTCGACTGTGTAGCAGAGAGGGGAGGCGCAGAGAGCAAACACGGAGAAAGTTTTAGTAACAGCCAAAACTTGTTTACAGCTAAAGTAATAAAATAAATACAGTATGGCACGGAAATATTCACCGAAAATTCCTTTGAAAGTGATATTGAAGAGTACTCGGCTCCAGATAGCTTTTCGAGCAGGTCAGAGGAAGATTTTGTCGAGGGCAGAGATCCACGCGAAGACAAGTGAGTGGCCTATATATTATTATGCCGTATCTCAACAATAAGTCTCTACGTTATATTTATACACATTATAAATTGTATTTCATTTCTATTTTATGTTTCAATATTAGAAATGTTATAAAGTTATATTTTTTTTTTTTGAGACAACAAAGACAAAACAGGACCCTCCACTTCAGGCGGACAGCCATGTTGTGGTACACCATCACCCCCTATACCGGTGGTCACAGCTGAATGTGGACGTGGTGCGAGCTTGCCATCACCAACTGCAGGACTTGGACTTGCAGACTTTGATGCCGGATGGCAGACAGAGGACCAAGCCGATGCATTTCCTGAGCCCCTCCCATTCTTTTGCCCTGCTCGGACCCCTGGAGTGCAAGGGTTTGGGATAGTGGACTGCCCCAAGCCTTCAGAGCTTTTCAAAACATTTTTTGATGACAACACTGTCAAAACAATATGTGACAACACAAACAAACAGGCCAAAAAGAACATTGCTAAAGGAAAAAAACATATTTAGACACTTTATCGACATTGCCGCCACAAACGCCTTCATCATCCACAAAGAACTATGTCAGGGGAAACAGAAAAAACCCATGATTCATTTGAAGTTCATGGAGACCCTCTCTGCTGAACTTTGTGGCTGTTTGTTGGACCACACACACCATCATCCAGACCATCCACACCTGCCTCATCATCCAGACCATCCACACCTGCCCCACAGACCTGCATCCCTGTGGCTATAAACCCAGATGCGGGCCACTCAAAAAAGGCCACAGCAGGAAGGATTTCCTGTGTACAATGAAAGAAAAAAACTGCATGGATGTGCAGAAACTGTCATGTACCACTGTGCCTGATTTTGGACAGGAACTGCTTCAGAGACTGGCATGATTTAGCAACTTAAAATCACTCTCTGTAGTTGTGAAGTTGTGTTTTGAGAACTGTATATAGTTTAAAAAAAATCGCCTAGTTTGTTCTTTGGAAAAATGTTAATAGTAATATATTTATAGCATGTGGAGCCCATTCCCTTTTTTTCTATGTTGGCAACACTTGTGACAACTTGAAACACTGTTGTATGTAGAGATTCCATGTTTGTTCAATGTTTTTAAAAAGAAATTATCAAAGAAAATCAACTTACGTTTTAAATTTTTTCATGACTTATGACATGATAACTGTGCTAAAATGCACAAAATAAGTTATTTTAGTTCTCAGTTCTAGCCATGATTGTGCAGTTTCCATAGAGGTGCATCACTTGCAGGTGCAGTCAAAAATGAGCCCACAGTAGTAAAAATGAGTAGAAATGTGACAGCAGTAAAAAACGCCCAGGAATGGCTTGGGCCCCAGAGGGTTAACATTTTAAGATTTCGTTTGTATAAAAACGGAACCGGAAATAGTTTCCTGGAATGTTATTGTAAGTTCTAGCTGTCCTCCGTTAGAACTGTATTCAGCGACCGGTAAGTCATGAATGTTGCGATAGCACTATCCTTGTATGTTTGTTTAATCTAAGACATAGTTTGCTGTGTTTTCGCAAGATGAAACGTTGCATAGCGATTCACTATCTCGTTTAACCCTGTATAAATAATATAAATAACTCGTTCGGCAGGCTAAACGACCTTAGCTGGCGTTCTAACGCTAGCTTTATTGTGGACCACACTAGCATAGTTAGTGTGAGCGCAAGCTATGTAATAGTTGACGCCACATTTGCAGTTTTTTCGTGACTTTACATGTTTCCATTGCTAGCACGTTGCATAGCAACTTTACACACTCGTTTGAATGTTGTACTGGAAGCATCAAGCAGCCCAGTAAGTATCCGGCCTGCTAATGTTAGCTTTCACGTGGTCCACTTACGAGTGCTAGCTATGTCATCACAGCCGATAGGCACTGTAGCTTCATACAATACGTTAAACCATTTAAGCAAGCGTGCCATGCTCGAATTAGTAATGTGGCTTTACAGTTGACGTCGTTAGTTACCAATTGACCACCCTTGTGTATTTTTCCTAAGACATAATTTGCTGTGTTTTCGCAAGATGGAACATTGCACAGCGATTTACTATCGTTCGGCCGGCTGAATGACAGTATCTGGCGTGCTAATGTTAGATTTAATGGGGCCACTCTAGCATAGCGTTAGCGCAAACTATGTAATGACAGTCGATACCACATTGGCAGTTTTTTCGTGACCAAGCACATTGCATAGCAACTTTACTCGTTCGCCATGCTGACGTTAGTACACTCGGCAGGTTTGAATGTTGTAGTGGTAGCATCAACAGCCCAGTAAGTAATCGGCCTGCTAATGTTAGATTTCACGCAACAGTGGCTTGTTAACATACTTTTTTAGTTGGTTATATTTTGAGTGAAGCAATTCAAGGGACTTTGATGTTAACCAATGTAGGTAGCTAGTTAAGTTGGTTTCACGTTGAGTATTACCTCCAGGCCAAGACAGGCTCCTTAGTACAGTCAACCGTTTGGAGTATTTTAAAATCTCAGTATCACCTTAAGCAACAGATGTAACAATATTAAAAGAAATGACATTCATTGGTATATTGTAAGTGACACACACCACTTACTTTATCAATAAAGGAATTAAAACATTTAGACTTTGAGGCCCACAGGATATTCCCAAAAACTCAGTGGGTTGTCCCACTTAAGGCACACTGTTTGTTTGAAAGTAAATGGTGAGCGTCACTTACGATATAATACTTTATATTTTTATTTAGAAATGTGTTCTTTAAATCTGTTGCTTAAGATGTTGAGATTTTTAAAAAGCTGCAAGCGGTAATTTAACGGCCCCTAAAACACTCCTCTAGCCTGGAGGTTGGATTTCCAATGTGAAACCAACTTTACCGTGGTCTAGCTAACATAGCAATTATTTCATCCAGTAAATATGCTCCTCAAACATTGTATCATTGTATCTCATATAGAGGAATATTGGTACAATAGTGTGTTCACAGACATTCTGTAATAAGGGGTCTCTAGATCAGAAAATAAGTGTACGGCATTTTTTCATGATTGTGTATTGTGTGTGTAGTGTCCAAAACATGTGTTCTTAGGCTAAACATTTTATTTCTGCCTTAATTTTTGTTTGTTTCTATCATAATGTTCAGAGCTCAGCATAGGATTCAACGTAGTGACAGCTATATCTTCGGTAATTTAAGGTAAGTACTGACAACAGGTGCACACTGATATCGTTCCATTCTCAGTGTAAGTTTACAATGTGTCACTTTAGGTTATTGCCCTTTTAGTCTGACTTAATTATTGGGCTATAATAATAGTCCAGCGGATCTAATAATTATTCTCTACAGCACCAAATCTACTGGAGCATAAAGTAGGAGAGGAGGCTGGCGTCGTTTGTTCGCCGCTTCTCTGATTTCAGTGTAGTTTTGTTTACGTTGTGCTGTTTTGTTGGTTGTAGTGTGTTTTGTGTTCAGCTGTGAAGGTTTTGTTTCCCCCGCTATTTTAACGCTAAGGGGTAAGCCGGTGTTTTTGCAAGGAATTGTTTTTGTGGTTGCTAACAGGACTGGCATGGCACCAGAGTGCGCCTTCTCTCTGCATCGGAGGCTACAACACTGAACTGCAGCGCTCCATCCCCTCTGTCCTGACGAAAGTGCATCTGCAGCCATCGCAATTTCTAACGTCTCTGCAGTCACCGGGCGTTCGGTGCTGCTGCTACAGGGCCATCTGTCGTTTGCCCTCTCAGGCCATCTGAGGAAGCCTCAGGCACTAGCCACTTTTAAATCAGGCCTAAAAACCTTTCTATTTGAGAAAGCCTTCTGCTAAATTGTTTTATGTTGTACAACATTTGAAAAGCTGACAATGTGTTTGTTTAATACCCTATACCCTTGTAATCTTGTGATGTTCATTAATGTCCTCTGCCTCAATTCCCATGTCTCTGTCCTATGTTTAAAGCATCCTGAATTGTATATTGTGATGTTTTTATTGTATATGTATTGTACGGTGACCTTGGGTGTTTAGAAAGGCGCCTATAAATTAAATGTAGTAGTATTATTATTTTTAAGCCTACTTATGTTTTTGTATTCTGTTGATGTGAACGCACATGATGTGAGGACCACTGATACCATTGATGTCTGCTATTGAACATTGTTACAACCCTAGCAACAAGTACACTTGGGAAACATTGAATATTCAGCGGATATAACTGTAGTTTATTGATTTATAGCTGTTTGTTTCATTGTAACTGGTAAATCTGCAATTTGTCGCAATGATAATGAAACCTTTGCTACTTAAACAAATTAAAAAAAACAAATTATCTTCATCCTATTTTCAGTTTAACTGATATGTCTTCTGATGTGTTTTTAGATGCCACCCAAGGTGAACAAGAGGGCTAAGGCGAAGAAGGAGATGTGGGCTGCTCGCAGATTGGAGGGCGGAGATGTCCACCCTGGCTGTCACCAGACCCAGACTCCACCTGAAGATGTTCTCTCTGTACCTCTCGCTAAAGCTCTGCCTAATGTTCTCTCTTTACCTCTGTCTAATTTGTGCCATAACGTTGGCCCCCATTCGAGCCATAACTTTGGCAGCCATAACTTTGGACGCCATAACTTTGGCATATCTGGAAACTCTGAATACAAAAACACAGAACTGCGCAGCTGTCATGGAAAAAATTCATCTTTAATCGAGCTTCTGTCTGATCCTGCCATGTTAATTAACTGCAGTCGTAACCTTTCAAAGTCTGATACACAGATTGCCAGGACAGCGTGTGAGCCAATGACTGACGTTCCAGATACAAACCATGATGCCGAGAACACTAGATCGTCACACCCAGCGATTGTGTATTCCAGTGTATTGTCAGATGCACCTGCTAAGTCTTTTTTGCAAGGCTCCTTCCATCAGGCAGATCATAAATTTAAAGGAAATGCTGGCAAACAATGTGTAGCCAATAGTTTAACTGCAGTTATGATGAATGAGATTAAAAGTATAATTACTTGGACTGACCGTAGAAATATAAATGATGTTGATCATGTACTACTAAATGGGGATGAGTTGTACAGTGCTCTTAAAGTTGCAGGTAAAATAAGTGGTTCAAGTGGACATCTGTTTATAGAGGAACTACCTACCACAAGTACTTTGTGTGGCACAACATTTTTAATAAAGACTGGACAAATAATAAATGGTTCTGTTGGTGCCTACGATGACGTTACAGACAGAGAAATGATTGATGTGATGATGCCGCTTGATGTAGCTCTTCAGACTGCTTTGTTTGAGTATGGTGCTTGTTTTGTGACAATTGCAAGTTCTACATGTGTGGTTATTAAGCAGGGTAACTGGTTTGTGGTGTTTGATCCTCACGCACGTAGCAACGTTGGCCTTCAGAACGCCTATGGTAAAGCAACAGTGGTTTATCATGCAATCGTTGAAGATGTTTTACAACAGTTGGAAGGCCTGGCAAAGCAGTTGATTCCCACTGGAGCAGATTTCGAGGTAACAGGTGTTAAAGTAAGAAAGTATGATATTACAAAAAGCGTAAGCCAGAGTGGTTCTATTGATGAGGATGTCATCCAACATGGCAGAAAGGAAGATGCTGATTACAGTACAGCACTGCAAGGTGAGGGTGAAGAACCCAGCACACCGATAGACACTTCAGAAGAGCACACCAGTGGAAAGAAAAGAAAGCGCGTGTTTAATGTTGACATTAAGTCTAAGGCTGACGGTATTTCGACACTAGATCTAACATGTGAATCCACTGATACCAAAATGTATATGTATGACAATCAGAAGCCAAGTACATCAGGTAAAACGAACAAATTCAGCTCATGCACTGCCACAATGGAACTTCAAAGTGACGTATTTTCAAAGTCTTCCAAACCGGTCATTGACTTGAATGTGGGCTCAGATGATGTTGTGGAAGTTTCTAAAATCCCATCTAATATTCAATTTAAAGCTTTGAGTCCTGAGAAACGAAGCTATCTTTGTTCATATTTGGGTTTGAGGGAAGAGAAAAATACTTTAAATGAGTCACAATATGTGGAGGTCACAACCATGGGTCAAATTTGTGAGATCAAATCAATTAAAGGTGATGGAAATTGTTTCTTCAGATCTATATCTTATGCCATCTCAGGAAGTGAAAATGGGCACATGAAAGTTCGTCGTCGAGTGGTTAGTCACCTTAAAGTACATGCTGAAGAATTACACCCATACATGCGAGACCAACCTTTATCTATTCCACAGTATTTGCTCTCGTCTAAGATGGAACACTCAGGTGCATGGGTAACAGAGTTAGAAATTTGGGCTGCAGCAGATCTGTTACAAGTTGACATATATACTTTGAACGGAGACAAATCCAACAGACACAGATGGAACAGACACTATCCAACTTGTGATTTGCCAGGTTCTGAAAGGGATGCAATTTACTTACATCACAAGAATGAAAATCATTATGACACAGTTATTTCTGTCGAACAGAGAGATAAAATATCAATGTGTGCCTCTCTTGGGGACATCATAGGCCTACAACGTAATATAGCGAAGAAAACTAAAGCAGAACAACAAAAAGAAGCATATCACACCAAAAGCCAAGTTAGAAAAAGAATGATACATCTTAAAAAACAAATATACAATGAAAAAATAGATGAGATTTTAAGAGTTAAAAGAATTAAGTATTCCACAGATGAAAACTACAGATCTACTGTCAAAGCACTGAATAACCAAAAGTACACTGATGATCTGGATTTAAGGGAGCATTTTAAGAAACTTAGTAAAGAAAAATATGCAACCAATTCAGAGTTTCAGAGTCATGTCCGCGAACAAAGCCACAATAAATATTCAACCGATTTGGAGTTTCAGAGTCATGTCCGCGAACACAGCCGCAATAAATATTCAACCGATTTGGAGTTTCAGAGTCATGTCCGCGAACACAGCCGCAATAAATATTCAACCGATTTGGAGTTTCAGAGTCATGTCCGCGAACATAGTAAAAATAGGTATTCCACTGATCCAGACTTTCGGAATCAGATTCGTCAACAGAAACGTGATAGATATGCCAATGAACCAGGCTTTCAAAATAATGTTTGTGAACAACTTCGTAATAAATATTTAACTGACTCGGAATTTCGGAGTCTTGAATGTGACAGAAGTGCAAAAAAATACAAGAATGATCCGAATCAGAAAAAGAAACTATGCGAAGCTACTAGCCATAAATATCGCAATGATAAATCATTTCAAGATCGAGTCAAAAGGAGTGAACGTGCAAATTATGCTAAAAGAAAGCGGATGAAACATGAAATCGATTTTGTCATAGAAGATTTTCGCAAACAGATTAAAACAGGACCAGAGTTTGCTTGCTGTTGTTGTCATCGGCTCCTCTTCCGAAAACAAGTAGTTGAATGTAAAAAAGTAGAGTATTCAACAAAAGGCCCAGACGTTAGTTTAGTGGCTGAAAAATGTATCACTCTTACATATTTACACGCTTGTGATTCAAAGTGTTTAAGTGAATGTCCACGGCGAGAAGGAGCATTTTCAAAACTATGGGCTTGTCACACATGTCACAGTAAAATTCTTAAAGCCAAAATGCCAGAGGAAAGTGTAGCAAACAATTTGCATGTAGACCCTGTACCACCAATATTGAAATGTCTCAACTCATTAGAACAACACCTTGTATCTATACATATTCCTTTCATGCGAGTGATACCTCTGCCCAAAGGTGGTCAAAATTGTGTTCACGGCCCGACAGTGTGCGTACCATCTGATCTATCACATGTGGCGAGTGTTTTACCAAGACATGAAGGCAATGACCAAATGGTAAGGATGAGATTAAAACGAAAACTGAATTACAAAGGACATTATCAAGATATGTTTGTCGAAACAGAACGTGTAAAACGCTCGTTACATTATTTGATTGCAAATAATGTATGGTATAAGGATGTGACTATTAACCACGACTGGCTTAACACTTTGGATACCATCGATGACACTGAGCAGAATGAAAATAGAGAGAATGAGGATGCAATGGAAAATGTTGGTGAAAATGCTGAAATGTCAGTGAAAGAAACAGAGGAGCAGCCAGAAGCTGAGGAAGATTTAGATATGACATATGTTAAAGACCAGCAGGGCTTATTTTTTGACACCTGTTTACAACCAGTTGACATAGGTCAAGAAGTGCTTGATCAGCATTTTAATGGTATCATATCTCTTGCTCCGGCAGAATCAAACTCACCAATTAGACTATTAATGGATGAAACAAATGAAGCAAAGTGTTTTCCCATCTTGTTTCCAAGCGGAGGGCCCACCTTTCATGCAGATCGCCCAGAGAGAATAACATTAGCACGATATTTAAAAACACGCATACTCAACGCAGATGGGAGGTTTAGCCAAAATACCGATTACCTTTTTTATTCGCAGTATCTGTCTGAACTAAATCAGGTTGTATCAAATGTTTCCATTGCAATGAGGAAAAGCAGAGGCAAAGGTTCACGAAATCAAGTCACAAGTGAGACGCTGACAGATCCTGATTCATTAAAAGAAATGTTACATTTTGACGAGGGTTACAAGTTTCTCAGGCCTATAAGGGGAACACCTCCATTTTGGCAATCAGTTCAAAAAGATTTGTTTGCAATGTTACGACAGCTTGGTATCCCAACATGGTTCTGTTCATTTTCATGTGCTGAATTAAGATGGCCAGAGATTCTGGATACAATTATCAAACAAGAGGGCAGACAAGTTATTGTGAAAGACCTAAGTTGGTCTCAAAAAATGGCAATGTTAAAGCGTAATCCTGTAACAGTTGCAAGGATGTTTGATCATAGATGGCACTGCTTCCTGAAAGATGTTCTGATGTCAAGTGCTAACCCTATAGGTCGTATCACAGACTACTTTTATCGTGTTGAATTCCAGCAGCGTGGGTCACCTCATGTGCACTGTCTATTTTGGGTTGAAAACGCTCCTCAAATTGACAAAAACTCTGATGCAGAGGTTGTTGAATTTCATGACGAATATGTGACCTGTGACATGCCACCCAGTGATGATGAGGAATTGCAAGAACAAGTAAGTAGTGTGCAGGCACACAGTAAAAGGCACTCCAAGACCTGTAAAAAGAAAAATACAAGAGATTCCAAGGACAAGGTATGCAGGTTTGAATTCCCACGCGCAGTGTCAGAAAGAACATTTATAAGCAGACCAAATGATACTGCAGAATTTAAGGGACAACAAAATGAAAGTGCACATACAGAAAAAGGGAATGACAATGAGAAAAGCCCAAATGTTGAACAGAGCACGCAAGCTGGCACTTCTCAGAGTATATCTGACATATTAGATAGCATGTTGAAAACAGATGTAGTTAAAAAAGTGTTTAAAAAAATGAAAACTGTGCTATCCAACCCTGAAGCCAAATTCGACTCTGCCCGACATTTTTTCCAGTCATTTGGCATTAACCAAGAAATCTTTGAGAAAGCAAATGCCAAGATTACCAAGAAAACAAGCATAGTAATGAAAAGAAATCCAAGCGATGTTTGGATAAATCCCTACAATGAACACTTACTTAGAAGTTGGAACGCTAACATGGACCTTCAGTTAATTATAGACGCTTATAGTTGTGCAGTGTACACGGTTTCATACATCTCAAAGAGTGAGCGCGCACTAGGTTTATTACTCGATCGGGCTCAGAAGGAAGGAAGGAACGGAAATTTAGATGTTAGAAATGCTTTAAAAAACCTTGGGACTGCATATTTACACAATAGAGAAGTTTCTGCACAAGAAGCTGTTTACAGATTGACCAGCATGCACCTCAAGGAATGCTCTCGTAAAGTCCTGTTCATCCCTGTGGGCGAAAACCCAGTTAGAATGAGTTTGCCATTACATGTACTGAAAGGTAAAAATTATGGGGGAAACACTGATGAGGAAAGTACGTGGATGAAAAACATGGTGGACAGATACAAAAACAGACCATGCATTCCAGACTTGGAGCACATTTGCCTTGCACAATTCACTTCAGAATATCGAGTTTTATGCAAATCAGAAATGCCTCACGACCAATCCAATGTCATTGTATTAAGGAACAACTATGGTTTTGTCAGCAAAAGATCTCGCACGGAACCTGCTGTCGTAAGGTATCCTCGCTTTTCCCCAACCAAAGACCCACCAAAATACTATCACAGTATTCTGCAGTTATTCTTGCCACACTATGCAGATTGTCAATTGAAGCCTGAACCATTTGAAACATATGAGGATTTTTATAAGCTAGCCGCCGTAACAGGAGTAAACAACACATTAGAAAAAGTCAAAGTCATAGTTGACACAAACAAGTCAGAGTATGAGAAAGAAGCTGAGCAACTAGATGAGGCTATGGAAATTCTAGAAATGGGGGAGGAATTACAAGATGCATGGTCACAGATTTGCCCTGAAACTGAATTGTCTAACATGGAGTGTTCTGCACGTCGAAAAGATACAGATGTGCCACCCGAGGAGAGCAATGCAATTGAAAACATCCCAGACTTATTAGGTAATGCCCAAAATGTTTGCACCATTGAGGTCAGTAAAACACAAATGTCAAGAGAGGATGCTTTGAAGTTGCTGAGATCTTTAAACAACGAACAATCTGCCATTTTTTATAGAATCAGACAATGGTGCTTGCACAAAGTAAGTGGAAAGAATCCTCAACTGTTCAATGTGTTCATCACAGGTGGAGCAGGGACAGGAAAAAGTCACCTGATCAAAGCCATTCACTATGAGGCAACTCGAATCCTGTCTCAGCTATTAACAAATCCAGATGATATTACAGTAGTTTTAACAGCTCCAACTGGTGTCGCAGCTTACAACATAAATGCGTCAACCATACACCACACATTTTCCATTGGAACAGAGATGTCACTACCTTATGTGCCTTTAAGCGATGAAAAAATTAACTCTCTGCGAGCAAAGCTGGGTCAATTAGAAATACTCATTATCGATGAAATATCCATGGTCGACCACAAACTGATGACATACATACATGGCAGACTAAGACAAATTAAACAACCAGGTGACTACTCTTTGTTTGGAAAGGTCTGCGTGATCGCAGTAGGAGATTTTTACCAATTGTCACCAGTAAAGGGTACACCTTTATTCAGCAACAACACCAAAGGTACAAATCTATGGGACAATTATTTTGACATCGCAGAGCTATCACAAATTGTACGACAGAAAGACACAAACTTTGCACAAGCCTTGAATCGCATCCGCACTCATAAAAAAGAACGAAAGTCTACATGCCACCGATATTGCAATGCTGAAAAGTTGTGAAACAGGACAAGAGTCAGATGCATTACATATATTTGCTACAAATAAAGAAGCTGACAATTTCAACATGCAAATGTTAAATGCTCACTGTCCAAATGCTATTACAATCAAAGCCCAAGATTATGACAGAAATTCTGGAACTGGTAGGCTGGAACCAAAAGAGGGACATTTTAAAACCATACACAACTCCTGTTTGCCCAAGTATCTAAGTCTGGGAGTAGGCGCAAGGATTATGCTTTTAAAAAATCTATCAGTTGAAGACGGTCTCGTTAATGGCGCTTTTGGCACTGCTGTTTGTATAGCTATTGACAATGTTAATGGTAATGGAGATAAAGACATTTTCCCATCAGCTATACATGTACAATTTGATGATCCACGCGTGGGCCAAATTCAACGATCGCAAAGACAAACAGCTAACGATACAAGAAATATCACAATTATCAAACCTGAGGAGGACAGAGTAACTAGTAACGGTGGTTTACGTAGACAGTTTCCATTGAGACTGTGCTGGGCTTGCACCGTGCACAAAACACAGGGTCTTAGTCTTGACACAGCAGTAGTTTCCTTGGCAAAAATATTTTCTGCTGGACAGGCATATGTTGCACTTAGTCGTGTCAGAAGTCTTGACGGACTTACAATTCGAGATTTTAAAGAGTCTACCATATATTGCAATCCAAAAGTTGATGAAGCATTAAACACCATGCCAAAGTTCATATCAACCACTATATCTAATGCCTCAACAGATAGTTCTTTCACCATCATTCTACACAACACCCAGAGTCTTAAAGCACACTTTAATGATTTACAAGCCAATTCCATCATGAGGAATGCAGATTGCATTTGTTTGACAGAAACCTGGTTAACAGTAAATGACCCACTACATGACCTATGTCTCACAGGCTTTGATTTTAAACACAATCCCCGTTTCAATAGTTATGACAACAGCCAGCCAGAGCTTGCAATTTTGAAACAACAGGCACATGGTGGTGTAGGCATTTATCATTCTCACGCTGTCAGTGTGTGGACACCCCAATGTTATAACCTAGAATGTATGATATTTCAGGTTGAAAGTATTAACTTGACTTCTGCAGTTCTTTACAGACCAAGATCTTACACTTCAAGCATATTTCAGCAAAAATTGGTGCAACTTATTGCCGTAATGGAGCAGTACCCTGGGAAAAAAATTATTATGGGTGATTTCAATGAAAACATCCTGGATTCGTTGACAATCTTGAAATTGATGCAAAACCACAGCTATACACAAATAGTGCAGACTGCAACAACTGAAAAAGGAACTTTGATTGATCATGTGTATATAAAAGATGCAGACAACATTAATGTGGAGGTTCTGCCAATATACTACAGTTTCCATGAGCTCATTCGTATTTCCATTAGTTAATTTTACCACATACTTCCAATAACCTGTAAGAACAATCAGTTAGTAGTTATGCTTCAGGGGTGGGGACTGGGGGACATTCCTTTCTATGTGCCCCCCCCCCCCCCCCCCCCCCGTTATCTAATGTTTATTGTATGTCATTTTTTTATACAGTACTGTGCAAGGCAGGTGTGAAGTCTTTAAGGTTAGAAAAAAATACAATAATTATGTATATGTATATGTATATATATATATATATATATGTATATATACAAATGAATTTTTTTTTTGACCACCCTTCGCTTTCAAAACAACATCCCCTGCCAGAAATTTATGCACAGTACTGTATATACTGTAGCTCATTGTATTTATCCATCCATTTGTTTTGCTATTGTTTTCCATTCTTTTTTGATACACATAGTGGTCATATTTGTTTGGTTTAACTTTTGTTTCACTTGATGAACTGTCCTTGCAATTTTTTTCTTATACTTGTATCTTCTTCCTGTTTTATATACTAACAATCCTATGACACTTGGAATATTCTCACAATCCTAATATGACCAACCCACCCACCAAAATAACCCCCTTTTGGTGCAATGTGGACCTGACAAATTCCCTTCAAATGACTGAACATACAAAACAAAGAATATATTCTGTAAATACAAGTGCGCACAATCTCAAGACAGCAGTGACTATTTAGAGGATTGCCGTGAAAGAAAAACGCATAACTCCATCACACTGGACTTGTGAAACCACGCAGCAACCTCTAGTTTCTGAACAACAACAATCTTCATTAATAGTACAATGGCAGCTGTTGGCCCAAAATAACCACACTGTTCTCAAAAATGTAAGTTTATTTATGTCTTTTACTTTATTCACTAACCACATTACTCATTCTCAAATGTTTTCTGTTCATTACATTTATTAATGACGCTTCATTCCTTCTGGTCTTAACAATAGGCATTGAATACCACAGTTGGTATGAACTGAACATCTGAAGATAAACTGAAACTTCTTATGCATAAGACGGGTTTCTGTGGAAGAAACTGTATTTATGGAAGAACAGGGCACAGCTGAGGATTGTCAGATGGGTCCACATTAAGGAAGCAACTCACAAAGAAACAGCAACAGCTTTACCTACTAAACCAAATGAGCCTCAGCACATCTTTTCTTTATACCAGCACTGAAGCAGTCACCTAAGAGAAGATATTTTTGTATGTTCACCTGTCTAACCAATGGGAAAACTCCCCTTCATATATATATATTATTTTTTTTTTATCAACTTACAGCAGACTGATGCTAATTTCACTTATCCGCTTACTGTAAAGTCACCTTGGGTGTCCCCAAAGGGGACTCAGCTTTCAGGTTTATTCATCAGGAACTGAAATTTGAGCAGTTTTTTTAGGTACAACAAGTTAAACTTTTATTGGATGTATTGGGAGTTGAAGAGTGTTCTTGTTTGGGTTGAAACTTAAATATTGTACTTTATTGTAAATCTTGTATTTTTTTTTAAAGCACATTTATTTATTATTTGTTTTAGTTTTTTGTTGTTGTAATTTATTACACAACTAAGTGCATCTCATGGAATCTTTTATTTATCCATGCCATATAGTTTTTCTATTTTGTTGGATATCTTATTCGAAATAAACTTACAGCAGACTATATGATGCTAATTTTAATGTGCTTACTGTAAAGTCACCTTTAGTGTCTCCAAAGGCTCTCTCAAATATTATTTCTCAAATTTTTCTCATAATTCTTGGTTTCTTTTTACAGACCACGTCATAAAAATAAGTATATTACTTGTTGACCGCAATCTCTCCACTTGTATTTTTCATTATCATTGTTATTATCACTTTACTAAAAAACATCGGCTACCTACAGTAGTTGTAGGATTCTGCTGAGCTGAGCGCAATGATTTTCATTACAGTGGTCATTTCACAATACCCATATTTCATGACATTGTTTACTCGTAAATGTTAGATAATTTTATGCTATGACACAAACGTATACAATTTGTGGATTCTTCTATCACTTGAAATGGATGTCAAACATACATCAACGGTATCAATAGAATTCAGTGTGCTTGACATAATTGTGCTTGTCAACTACTTATGCCCCCCCTCCATGTCTCCACTATGTTGATGGCCTCCGACCACAGAGCCGCAACGGCTGGGGCCATCAACCCCCCTCAGCACTTCAAAGACTTTACATACATGCATAATGAAGGTCAAGGCACACCTATACACCTTTCTCACACTTTGCTCTAAATCAAACTAGTAAGACAAAGAAATAAGCCCCACCCACAAAGCAAAATTTACACATGCCAGACCACCCCCAAAGTCTCTGCCTATCTACAAAGTGGTTTACTCAGACCGACCACCACACACAAACTTGGTACCAATACAGACTGGATATTTCCCTACTACTTCTACTACTTTTAACTACTTTTACTCACTAAAAGGTAAGCTGCGTCAGCATTTGCCAGTCAATTCGGAAACCCTTATTTATGAGTCATTCTATAATTGGGGGTACATTTCATGTTATACTATTGTCTCAAGCCTCTTTCTGCTCTACTAAGGGAAAGCATTCTATCAAATCAGACAAGCAATTTGTGCACACTATGTTTAATTCCACAAATTGTCATGTTGCTCCTCATTTGTCACTGTGCAATGTCCATTTGTCTATGAAGTGAGTCCTGGCCTCAAACTAATAATTTAAAAACATTCTAGTTAGTTTTTGTTTGATATTCACTGTTAACAGTTTTGATGTCAACATATGATAACTTGGATACCCCCATTTATTATTTGGATATCTATTTTCATTGTCTTTCACAAATAATGTAGAGGTTTCACAATAATGTTTTTCTGCTGAATGTTTAATGCCATCTTTTTATTGAAGGTATTTTTTTATAATAATTTAAGAAATATCTGTAAAATAACAGTATATCTTGGAAAAACCTTTCATTGTAATTTCTGTGAATTTATTGTTTTTGCACTTAATTTGCATTTGCTGGTTTTTGTTTGGCAGCCAAACACTGCCAGTTATTTGACCCTTTTTTTAAAGGGATTTCTTTTTACAGTGTACTCCTAATAGAAAAACTGCTAACAGCTGCTATGGTTGTCCAGTTACACAGGCCTTGTGTACTCTTAATAGGAAAAGCATATTTATTTCTATTTTGATTGTGTTTCACAGATAATGCAGAGGTTTCACTAATCTAGAAACACATGTTATTTCACCTCTAGTATGTGTTGATAGATAGAAACATTGATGCCATACGAATAAAAATGTATTAGCCACTGAATTTGAATGCCAAACAAATATCAAATGTAATGGTATCTTTACCGCAGTAAATCACCAACTTATATGGTTCACCACAATGATAGCACAATATAAATCCATCTAAGTAACATATAAATTGGTTTACATCCAACAGCCAATGCCTTCACCACAGTTACAGAAAACAAATGCCTTATAGCCTGTGTGAATTACCACATCCTACTAATGTTTACACTTTGCCAACAGGTTGACACTGCTCATGCCCAACACCAGCCTTACTAATTCATACTATGTTCCCACAGATGGCATCCCCAGCTAAAAAAATCCTATTGGAGTTCACTGGATACGTCCACAGTGTTTCGGACATAACTGTGAGCCGTAATAACAAAAGGTACTTCAAGGCTGTCCTTCAGGAAGAAGGGAAATACACGGACATGGTCATTTTCACCCCCAAGAAACATCAGTTATACCTCACTGCCCAAAAAGACAAGTAAGTACACACTCACACACCACTGTGCCTTTACACTAAACTCTCACCTACACTGCCAATTGCTCCAAAACACAAACATTGATTGCACACACCCTCTGCTGTGGTGTATCTCACTGACATGACACACTGCTTTCTACTTTTCTCCTTTGCCAAATAGGACACCTGTGAAAATTGTTGACCCTGTGGCCAAGCCCTCACAACAGATCGCCGGCTCCCATGACCTGCTGATATTTCACGGCACACCCGTTGAAGGACTGGCTACAGTCCCCTTTGCACACCACCCAAACCAGCATCCCGGGGTGGAACACAACACGTTGGCTCAGGTCCTTGCCACCGGCCGCCACCGGCAAAAGGTACGGCACAATATACCCCCCCCGAATTTGGCATGTCGGCACCTTTCCACCACACATGCAGTCAATTGCATTTACCTATCTCCATCTTACCTAATCGCATTTCATTCTTCATTGCCCCCTGCTTCCCACCACATACTCCTTCACATAAAACTCCTGACACATTGACATTAAAGAAAATTTACTCTCTCCCATATTGTTAACATACACCTTGTTATGGAACAATGCACCACAGGAACCCCCTCACTATTTTGCCTCACACTTGTCGTTCTGCTCCTTCCAGGTTAATGTCACCGTCAAAATCCAGGAATGCCGGGAAACTGGAACAGCACGCACCAGAGCCGGCAACCTCCTGCCATTTTCCCGATTTGCAGTGGCAGACGCCAGCGCCTCCATGCACCTCACTGCATGGGCGGACCACACTTTCCTGTGTGGCAAATGGTACCGGCTGGAACACGTCGGCATCAATTCATTCAACGGCACCGTCGCATTAAACACCACACGGGAAACCACAATAACATCGACCTCACGCCGCCAGAACGTGGCCCCACCCCTAGCCGACGACAGTGACTCCCTTGAAGGGTCAATTGTAGGAGCCAGTGCCACGCGGTCCTACTGCTGTCCCTTGGGCCACACCATCGACACTGTCAACACAAGCACTAAGATGACCACATGCCCGACGTGTAAGATGTTTTATCTCACCCGCCGCCTATCAGCTTCCTGGGCAAGCGACCTCACTGTCGAAGTTGGTCCAGCTAGTCACACCCAGGTCCACCTGGACCAGGCTGCTATGCTGAACGCAGTACCACAGGAACTGTTAGATGGTGAGGACTCGCAAAGCATGATATGCCACCTACTGTCAGGAGGAACGGCATCCTTCCGCCTGCGGCAAAACAAAGTAATTGCCTTTACCCTTCCACCTGCCACTGACACTCCTGCCCCAAGCAGTCCAAGCCCGTTACACGAGGTGAACGTGAACGATATTCCAACAGACGCTGAGTTGCTTTCAGGCTTCTTCAGTGGACACACAAAGCACCACAGTTTAGTCAGCAACTACACTGTGTCATGTATATAGTTACTTATTTTGGATTTGTTTGTTGATGCATGTTCATGTTTGCCGTTCACACTAATTTGTAAATAAACATTATGGGCGATGCTTCCCTTGTTTTCAACAGTGCCTCATTGCCTTATTTATTCTATCCTGCCTTACTCGGCCTTCCAGTTGGCCCACCTTATCCATTCACATTAACAACTAGACATGCTCTTATACAGTGCATCCGGAAAGTATTCACAGCGCTTCACTTTTTGCACATTTTGTTACGTTACGGTCTTATTCCAAAATGTATTAAAATAATTTTTGTCCTCAAAATTCTACACACAATACACCATAATGACAATGTGAAAAAAGGTTTTTTGAGATTTTTGCAAAATTTATTACAAATAAATAACTAACAAATCACATGTACAGAAAAGCCACTTCTCCAACACAATATGACATAGCGTCACCAAATTTAATTTCTAGGTCCATCTCCTAAAGATGAACAAAAAAGCCTCTGGACCACAGATGTCAGCGATAATGGATTTTCCGCCGTTTTGAGTTGTTTGAAAAAAACTTAAATTAATAGAACTTTTGATCTGTCTGTCCAATCATTTCCAAACTTGGAATAAAAAATGAATTGACCATGATATGTAAATGGTGTAAAAGGCAGACCTTACGCGTTGATGGGAAAATGGACAAAATAGTCAGCAATTGACATAGCAAGAGACTTGAAACTTTGAGTACTGTTTCTTACCAGTACCGGCTACACCCAAACCGAATATGACCCCAGTTGACCTCATGGTGGCGCCGTAATAGGCGAGCCAATCGGCACACTTTGACAGGCCACTTCTCCAACACAATATGACCTAGAGTCACCAAATTTAGTTACTAGGTTCACCTCCAAAAGATGAACAAAAAAGCCTCTGGACCACAGATGTCAGCGATAATGAATTTTCCGCTATTTCGAATTGTTTGAAAAACACTTAAATTAATGGAACTTTTGATCTGATTGTCCAATCATCACTAAACCTGGTATGTCGGGTCAATGGACCATGATATGTAAATGGTGTAAAAGGCAGATCTTACGTCCAAAGCACGTGACCGCTATAAGCCAATGAAATTTGAAGTACCCCATATAAGACTTTTAATCTTTTTGCCCAATCTGCTCCACACTGGGTATGTAGCAGCAATGTACAATTACATGTGAACGTTGTATAAGAAAAAATGTTGTCGTATAAGTAAATATATATAGAGAGAGAATTTTCGGACCCAAATTGAATTCCTGCAAATTTCTTGTTGAAGTTTTATTTAGCATGGTAGTATTGCAATGAAAGGGAAAGGTAATTGTCCCCAACATAGTTATACAACTCTATAATATTAACATTTTAAGATTTCTTTTGTATAAAAACGGAACCGGAAATAGTTGCTCTAATGTTATTGTAAGTTCTAGCTGTCCTCCGTTTGGACTGTATTCAGCGACCGGTAAGTCATGAATGTTACGATAGCACTATCCTTGTATGTTTGTTTAATCTAAGACATAGTTTGCTGTGTTATCGCAAGATGAAACGTTGCATAGCCATTCACTATCTCGTTTAACCCTGTATAAATAATATAAATAATAACTCGTTCGGCAGGCTAAACGACCTTAGCTGGCGTTCTAACGCTAGCTTTATTGTGGACCACACTAGCATAGTGTGAGCGCAAGCTATGTAATAGTTGACGCCACATTTGCAGTTTTTTCGTGACTATAAACACATGAATTTACATGTTTCCATTGCTAGCACGTTGCATAGCAACTTTACACACTCGTTTGAATGTTGTGCTGAAAGCATCAGCAGCCCAGTAAGTATGTCATCACAGCCGATAGGCACGGTAGCTTCATACAATACGTTAAACCATTTAAGCTAGCGTGCCATGCTCGAATTAGTAATGTGGCTTTACAGTTGACGTCGTTAGTTACCAATTGACCACCCTTGTGTATTTAATCTAAGACATAATTTGCTGTGTTTTCGCAAGATGGAACATTGCACAGCGATTTACTATCGTTCGACCGGCTGAATGACAGTATCTGGCGTGCTAATGTTAGATTTAATGGGGCCACTCTAGCATAGCGTTAGCGCAAGCTATGTAATGACAGTCGATACCACATTGGCAGTTTTTTCGTGACTAAGCACATTGCATAGCAACTTTACAAACTCGTTCGCCATGCTGACGTTAGTACACTCGGCAGGTTTGAATGTTGTAGTGGTAGCATCAACAGCCCAGTAAGTAGCCGGCCTGCTAATGTTACATTTCACGTGGGCCACTTACATTGTCCTACTGCTACTGCTAGCTATATCGTCACAGCCCATGGCACTCTAGCGTCATAGATTTATACGTGCTAGTAAACTTGCTAGCTATCCAATACTATAAATCCATAAATTAGCGTGCCATGCTCGAATTAGTAAGGTAACTATACAGTATAGTCACGTTACTAATTCGTTCGGCAACTTGAAGTCGTTAGTAAGCAACTTACCACACTGCAGGTTTGTAGGCTATTATAGTAGGGTGGACAGGTCCAAAATGTAGAATGTGTTTCGTTTTTTTGGGGGCATTATATTATTTCCCTTGTCCAGTAGTGTTGAGCTTTCAGTTCGATCTTCAATATTATTGAACAAACACTCCGAATATGATTAAAATATAATACACTTTATTTATTCACATGCGCTGAAAAATGTCAGTCGCCAATCTCTATTTTTAGTTGCAGTCAAATATGAAGAAATTTCCCTCAAATAAATCACGCACCACGCACAGTTAGTGACGTATATTTTGCAATATGTGTGCACACCAATCTCTGGTCGTAAACCAATATACACATTTCTGAGAAATTGTTAATATTACTGTTGTTTTCATACTTGCCCTTCCAACTTTAATTTTAATATTGAAAGTAAAGCTTCAATTCAATATTCACTGTGTAATATATTTAAAACATGTGATGGAGCATTACCACCTGAAATACCATCAAAAATATTACCTGCACTTTATTTTAGTGCAAGGATGAGAACTGAAAAGATTGATTTCAACAATGAATAAGTCTTTTTCTAAATATTGGCATAGACCGTAGAGCAATCAAACAGAACAATTATCTCACAAGCTGTCACTGTTAAGTAAGTTAAATAAAGTAATAAAACAAATCTAGAAAATAGGACCTTTCTGTAAATGATCTCCTGCCTGAAACACTGGCTGCTTGCGCACAGTGTAAGAGGAGGAGAGAGAGCGGACCGCACTAACCTGATTGCTCTGAGCAGAATGCATGTGAACAAATGACAGTTTAATAGATTTCTCCCGTTTTCCTTGATGGTCTGCATAGGTGGAATCATGTCATAACTGTCAAACTCAGTCCAAAACTAAAGAGGCTTCTTATACTGCCTCTTGAGGCTTATCTGGTCACCTCGGAAAAGCTGTTTTCACGTCCGACATACGGCAAGCTATAAAGGCCACGTGTCTATCAGACAAATCACCGTGGCATTGTAAAAGGTTGTCGAATCATATTTATATGTTGTGCATATACTTGTTGCACTTCTGTCAATCTCTCTTCTTTACTAACTTCCAGTTTGCCTCAGACAACCCCTTGACCATGTTTTTACAATCTCAAGACTTTGCAGACAGCTAGGAACCGTCCATCGCTGCTAGCAGCTTTAATTATTATTATTATTATTAATGTTTTCCTGCCGTCGCTCAATTTCCCGTGAGCTGGAGTATGTCAGAGACTTCAAACTTTGCAGGCATTTTGGTACCGGTAACCGCTAATCCCAAACCAAAGATGACCCCAGTTGACCTCATGGTGGCGCTATAACAAGTGATCCAAATTTCAAACTTTGAAATGCCATATCTCACACACCATGTAACAGAGTCACCAAATTTGGGTCACAGGTCCATCTCCACATGATGAACAAAAAAGCCTCTTGGACCCCCAAGGTCCGTCTGGATAGATTTTCCGCCATTTTGGATTTTGTGAAAAACACTTAAATAAATAGAACTTTTGATCTGTTTATCCAATCTGCACCAAACTTGGTATGTACGATAAATTGACCATGATATGCAAATCGTGTATAAAGCAGCCCTACCGGCCAACATACGTGACCGCTACGAGCCAATTAAATTTTACAAGGGCGTGGCTTCCCACATAAACGATTATAACACAGTCAAACTCAGTCCAACCCTCATGAAACATTATACACTGTCTCTAGAGGACACGTGGATCCTATTGACCTAGCCATTCTAACAGCCGCCTTTAGGGGGCGCTATAAATGGCACATATTGATATCTCTTGATGTGGGTGGCCAAATAGCATGAAACTTAGTACATAAGGTATTGGGTAGAGTCTAAGTCAACAACTAAAAGATGATTGTGATTGGACCAATGGTTGGCCGTGTGGGTGTGGCTTATCACATAAATGCCTCTAACGCAGTAAAACTCGGTCCAGTCCACATGAAATTCCTCGCACTGCTTCTTGAGGCTTATCTGCTCACATCCGCAAATACATGATCACATCTGCCTTTAGGGGGTGCTATAGAGGCCACATATTGATCTATGTTGATGGGAAAAGGCCAAAAATGGTCAGAGAATGGCATTGCTAGAGCCTTGAAACTTTGTATACTGGTGAGCAGCAGTACCAGCTACCCACAAACCCAAGATGACCTCAGTTGACCTCATGGTGGTGCTATTATAAGTAAGCCAATATTAAACTTTGAAAGGCCACATCTCCAACACAATATGACTTAGAGTAACCAAATTCAGCTCCTAGGTCTATCTCCCTTTGATTAATAAAAAAGCCTCTGGACCATAGATGTCAGCGATAATGGATTTTTGGCCATTTTGAATTTTGTGAAAAACACTTAAATTAATAGAACTTTTGATCATTCATCCATTAACTTTTACCGCTTATCCTGTACAGGGTCACGGGGGGGGAGGCCTGGAGCCTATCCCAGCGGACAAAGGGCGAGAGGCGGGGTACACCCTGGACTGGTCGCCAGTCTATCACAGGGCCGACATATAGGGACAGACAACAACTCACACTCACATTCACACTCACACTCACATTCACACTCACACTCACATTCACACTCACATTCACACTCACATTCACACCTACGGGCAATTTAGAGTCACCAATTAACCTGCATGTTGTTGGACTGTGGGAGGAAACCGGAGTACCCGGAGGAAACCCACGCGAACACGGGGAGAACTTGCCAACTCCACACAGAAACGCCCTTGGGTCAGGTGGGGATTGAACCCAGGACCTTCTTGCTGTGAGGCAACAGTGCTAACCACCGAGCCACCGTGCTGCCCCTACTTTTGATCAGTTTTTCCCAATTATCACCAAACTTGGTATGTAGAATCAATGGACTATGATATGTAAATGTTGTATTGAGAAAACCTACCGAACAACGCATGTGACGGCTATAAGCCAATGAAATTTGAAGAAGGTGTGGCCTGTCACAAAATTCTTTATAACTGTCCAACTCAGTCCAAAACTAAAGAGCCTTCTTACACTGCACTAGAGGCTGATCTGGTCACTTCAGCAAAGCGGTATTCTCATCAAACATAAAGTACGGGGGAGCTATAACGGCCACAAGTTTATCAGAAAAATCCCTGTGGCATTGTAAAAGGTTGTCGAATCTTATTTATATGTTGTGTATGTACTTGTTGCGCTTCTGTCAATCTCTCTTCCTTACTAACTTCCAGTTTGCCTCAAGACAACCCTTTGACCAGCTCCATGTTTTTACAATCTCAAGACTTTGCAGACAGCTAGGAACCGTCAATCGCTGCTAGCAGCTTTAATATTATTTTTGCAATTACATGAGTTTATTAAAAGTATAATTATGGTTTTGTGTTAGAAGATAACTCTTCTTTTCCAGTATACATACTTTTTGGTACTAAAACATTCGTAACAAGAAGACATAGACTTTGCATAACTTTGTAGAACATTTACAAGTTTGATAATAGAAGCACATGGATTTAGTCAAAGCTCTATAAATTCCATGTGGTCACCTATCTTTGTCTGCCCCCAAACCTATGTCAAGGGACACACCCTCTTTGACGTTTGATAAAAGCAGACTCAACAGAACAGAACTTTGCGATTAACCTAATCTTGGAAAGGGAAAGATCATCCCTGTCGAGATCAGAAATGATTGCGCAACTTAATCAACCACGCGATCTGCTTCACAAGGCAGCCTTCCATCAAGAACTTTGGAATACCTGCTAATAAGGACCAAACAATCTTTTCTCATTGAACCATCAACGGACTTTGAATTCCCCGCTGCAAGGCAGCATACCCCTCGTCACAGAGTAACTTCCGCTATCTTTTTACATTGCATTTGGTGCTTAGCTGATAGCAATTAGCTTCCTCATACTGCTTTGTTCAGAGATCCATACCCACGTTTCATACCTGACCTGCTAGCATTCGTAGATCACTGTCAAACATTTATTCAGTGTATATCTGTACATATTTGCCTAGAATTTGAAATAAATAGTTGTTTGTGTAAACTCCTGTTTCCTTTTGCATATGATTCATCCATTCACACAACTAGAATTTACTACTTCAGAATTGAGACTGAAATGTTTAACTTTCATATTTATGTTAACATTGAATTAATATTATTTTAATTAATAATAAGCTAATACAAAGATCAGACCTGGTTTCCCATCGAGCCATGCAATAAGCTAAAGTCTTTGGGTGGTGCCCCCTTAATTATTTGATATGACCCCCTTAATTATTTGATGTGATTAATCAAATTGATCGATTATAATATTAATTTATGAATTAATTAATAATCTATAAATATTGTTATAGCATTTATTAAATACATTTACACATTAAAAGTAGTAAGACCCAGTTCCCCTACAATTTGATGTAGTGTGTCGAAGAGCACAGCCATATAAGAAAGGCAAATAAAGGTTTACACCGGGCAGTTTCACAACCAGACCAAAATGCGAACGAACCCCCATAAATATCCGTCCATAGACGTTGACGAACTGAATAAAATTATTATTTAGCTTAAGAGATGGTTTTGTGAAGTTACATTTAAACGTCACATTAAGATATCATGCCATATGCTGCACTAGGCCTACTGATTGTACAATGTAATTATTTGCACTATAGGCTACTTATGCATTATCAAAAGCTGCTGCAGTCTAGTTACTATAGAGTACTTCACTATTGGTTTTACTGTGGACCGTGCAGTGCTTGGTTGGGCCCTATAATTTTTGTTAATTGAATTGAATGAATGCCTTTTATTGTCATTATACACAGGTACAATGAGATTAAGCAATCACCAAACGGTGTAATTCTGATATAAATAACCATATAGACCCTCAGGCTTACAGTAGAATCATACGCACTTCTGATGAAAAAGACATGTTTTGTGTGAACCAAAATGTGTTTATTAAAATAACTTTTGCCATGCCAATATAAAATGGCCAGTTGTGCCCCTCACAACTCTTCTACAATTTCTTTAATATTTGTCTATCAAATTTCTCTTGCTCACTTATTAAAAAGCAAGGAAAATTGGATAGTTGGAGATTAAACGGTTTACACTTTCATTAGTAGCCCAAGTATAACGTTACCTGAACTTAGACAAATTTATACTGCGTTCGAGAGCAATAACTTAAAACGTTAACATCACTAGAAATATTGCAACAAATTGCAAAACAATCGACCATTAGCATATCGTTCAAGTTTCATACTTTTCTACTGAGACACACCTACGAACATCGATACACAGACAAATCGCCACACGGACGGATCTCTGTCACACAGACGAATCTCGACACAGACAAATCGCTACATACGCACAGATCTCAAGAATGCAGAAGTGTAGCAAAATTCACGTGTAAAAACACATCCAATTGAGAGACCCGCGTGAGTTGTAATTTATGCTTGTCTGTATTTTCAGCTCTTGCAGCAAAATACTTAAGACTTTTAGCCATTAATATCCACGTACAGTACGTATTTACAGATTTGTCTACGCATTTACAGATCTATGCATGCATTCACAGATTTGTCTACACATACAACTCTCAATACACTTGCAAATCTGAATACAGACGGATATATTTTAATACACTTACAAACCTGATTACGCACACACGGATTGAGATACAGATACACAACTCTCCACACGCATTTGCAAAAAGTTTTGCTACAATAATGACCCCATAGACTTTTAGCCATTAATATCCACGTACGTATAACAGATTTGTCTACACATTTACAGATCTATGCATGCATTCACTGATTTGTCTACACAGACACAACTCTCAATACACATGCAAATATGAATACAGATGGACATTTTTATACCCACAAACCTGATTATGCACGCACGGATTCAGAATACACATTTGCAGATCCATGTACACATTCACAAGTCTCAGTACACATTTGTCAATCTGATTACACATGCACGGATTGAGATACAGATACACAACTCTCCACTGGCATTTGCAAATAGTTTTGCTACAATAATGACCCCATAGACACTGCTCTACTTTGTTTACTTCTGCAAAGCGGCAAGCCATGGGTGACTACAGTCAGAGCAAAACGGCAATCCAACAGGAACATTTGAGGAAGTTGCAGGGACATTGTTAGGCCTTAGGATCTTTTATAAATTCTTTATATATATTTAGAAAAAATAACACATATAGAAATCATAAGAATTGCCCATGATCTGTCATTCCAAGCTTGCATAAATAATATGATATTGTTGATCAAAATCCCAAGCACGCTATCTCCTGTGTGTAATTCAAGGCCCAGATCAACTTCACTTGGCACGCATGCATTTTGTTTGAGCAAAAAACAAAGAAAGCGAGTGAGAGATTTCGGCATATAAGCTAGCTAACGAATTCAGAAGGACAACAATCAACACAAAGGGATATAATGCTTTCAAAAAAGAAAATGGATAGTGAGGCAACAAGGCTAGAGGAGGTAGAGGAGGAAAATATATCCCCTGTTCCTTCAGCAGCAGATGAGTCAGGACGTGAGAGTGCCAGTCAAGTGTCTCATCCACAGCTCAGGTTGGTGGGCTTTAGCTAGCTAGCTAGCTAGTCTAGCACAGTGCAGTGGTTCTCCAAAGCTTTTGACACAAAGCTTTTGATTTGCATCTCGGTAACTGATTTGGCGATTATCAATGTATGTAGCTAGCTACCATAATAACATAGCCTAATTCACTTTCAATAGTAAGCAGAAATGTCAAGCTAGCAACTTGTCATGCTTCCATTGCCAGCAGAAGGCTGCTTATTGTAGCCTATTCATCTAATCACTTATTAAATAAAATAAGCTATTTTATTATTAATAATAATAATAATAATAATAATAATAATAATACATGGGGGGAGCAAATTGGGGTAGATAATAATTTTTTAAATAATATAATTGCTATTGTTATTATATAGTTTACAAAGTAAATTATTGCATTGACCTAGAGGACAACATATGTATACTCAGTGAGTCCCTGTCATGTAAAATTATTTAGAAGAAAAATGTATGTGTTGAGAAGATGACAACCCCCCCAATTTTATCAATTTTATCTGAATTGGCGGAATTTATATTTTTTTGGTTTAACAGAATAGGAAACCCTTCTGGGCCATTCTCTGGAATTGGTACCCTTTAAGTCCCCAACCCTTTCTATGGGTGTTGTTTAAAAGAGAAATCTCAAAAATACATCTTAATCACATGAAATCATAGAACTACATATATTTTATATGTAGTGGAAAACAAATATTAATAAAAAAAAATTATTCTATATTTGCAAATGTTTTTGTTTTTATCGATCAAAATGTGTTGTCCCCATTAATCAACATTACATTTTCATCAATTATGTATGTACAAAATGTTTAAAAGTATCCCAAACTTTTGATTTTATTGCAATTAAAATATCTTGCTTTCAGTAAATTATATAATGTTTTTCAAAATGAGAGTAAGATTTTTCTTAAAAATCACAGCATTTGTGTTAGTTTGATTCCGTCAGTTTGATTCAACCCTGTCACGCTGTAACGTTTACCACTCTATTAAATTAATGATTTGGTCTATCTGATATCCTGTTTGATGATGTGATGTCATCAAATCATTTCTGATGGCACGATCCCAGAAGAGGTAAGTCTCTCCTCCCATCTTTTTTAATATGTTGTTATCTTGTAGTCAGAATGAACTTGTCAAGCTTAATGTTTCAACTCTGTTGTCAGAAAAAGTCATGGTAAACTATTTTATAGACGAAAAGTATTTTGATAGTACAAAGAACAACAATATCTAATATGAATTATGCCATGTAGTGCAATGTTATTTGCTAGCTAAGGAAGCAATTGGTCATTCTTGCTAAAAAACCTCAACCCTGTCACGTTCAACTCCGTTACACTTTTCTATGTGACGGGGTTGAATCCTTGTCATGTTTCAAAAGTCTTTGGTAAAAAATAGGTAATTTTCATATTATATATCTCCCTAATGGCACATATTAAGAAAGATGTGTGTAAATATGTCTACAAAAGGCAATAGGATGAATGACATACTATGAATTTAAAAGATAAACTTAGTTACAATATGCCACAGTAAAGAGAATGGGGCAACACATGTTCATGACATTTGATTAATGTTTTCAGACACAATGCCAACAACAGCAGCAGAAAGACAGAGAGAGTACAGGGCAAGAAGAAATTCTGATCCAGTGAAAAGGGAAAACTACCTGAGGAGTAAATGTGAGAGATGGAAAAAAGGTGTTGATGCAGGAAAGAAGACAAGCATTTATGACCTGAGTGAGAGGAAGCAACGATACAGGCGCAAAAAGTGGAGAGAGGCTAAAAAACGTCAGAAGCAAAAGGAAGAGGTAGTGAGGAACATTGCCACCCCTCCAGAGAGTCCACATACTGAGTCTCTAGGGTTAATAGAACCTGGGCCCTCAAGGTTAGAAAAAGATATTTGTAGGGTAACAAAATAGAAGGCAAAAAGGTGTGTGTGTGTGTGTGTTTTATGAAGGTGGTTTTCTGCATAGCGGTGATACTCAATTCTCTAAAAATATTAATTAATGACCTGGGCTTGTAATGTAATGGATACAAATGAATTGTGTTTGTATCAGGCAACGCAGGAATGGAAGGATACAGTCAAGGAAAGCGAGAGACAAACTCCACAAACAGAAGAACTGAAGAAGTCACTGCATCAGGAAAGAAAATTAAAAGGAAAATTTTAAAAAGGCTGCAGCATTTATATTGGAAAAATTCCCCAAGATCAAAAGTGAAAGAATTGGTTAAGGGTTGTTCTGTGAGCAGCAAAGTAAAAAAAGTGTTGCTTTATCACGAGGCCCTTGTGGCTGAAATCAAGAAAAAATGCAAAAAAGCCAGTACTGAAAGTGATAGACTCACAATATTCAAAGTAGTGGTGGGGAGAATGGTAAAAAAGTACCGAATGCAAAGGTTTTCTGAAGAAGCCCTGAACGCAGAAAGTTTCTGGATGGCAAAAATGTATCAATGTTTGATAGGATGTAAATAGTTATGCTGATACCAAGAAAAGAGTAAAGGTCTTTTTCATAAGAAATGATGTCAACAGGATGACAACTCGTAAAAGACAAACCATTACAACGAGGAAAAAGAAGAGGTTCCTTACTGACACGCTTAAAAAGTCTGCACAGAAAATACACTGCTCAAAAGAATTAAAGGAACACTTTTTAATCAGAGTATTGCATCAAGTTAGTTAAACTTCTGGGATATTGATCTGGTCAGTTAAGTAGCAGAGGGGGTTGTTAATCAGTTTCAGCGGCTTTGGTGTTAATGAAATTAACAACAGGTGCACTAGAGGGGCAACAATGAGACGACCCCCAAAACAAGAATGGTTTTCTAGGTGGAGGCCACTGACATTTTTTACATCCATCTTTTCTGACTGTTTTTCACTAGTTTTGCATTTGGCTAGGGTCAGTGTCACTACTGGTAGCATGAGGCGATACCTGGACCCTACAGAGGTTGCACAGGCAGTCCAACTCCTCCAGGATGGCACATCAATACGTGCCATTGCCAGAAGGTTTGCTGTGTCTCCCAGCACAGTCTCAAGAGCATGGAGGAGATTCCAGGAGACAGGCAGTTACTCTAGGAGAGCTGGACAGGGCCGTAGAAGGTCCTCAACCCATCAGCAGGACCGGTATCTGCTCAATTGTGCAAGGAGGAACAGGATGAGCACTGCCAGAGCCCTACAAAATGACCTCCAGCAGGCCACTGGTGTGAATGTCTCTGACCAAACAATCAGAAACAGACTTCATGAGGGTGGCCTGAGGGCCCCACGTCCTCTAGTGGGCCCTGTGCTAACTGCCCGGCACCGTGGAGCTCGATTGGCATTTGTCATAGAACACCAGAATTGGCAGGTCCGCCACTGGCGCCCTGTACTTTTCACAGATGAGAGCAGGTTCACCCTGAGCACATTTGACAGACGTGAAAGGGTCTGGAGAAGCCGTGGAGAATGTTATGCTGCCTGTAACATCGTTCAGCATGACCGGTTTGGTGGTGGGTCAGTGATGTTTGTGGGAGGCATATCCATGGAGGGACGCACAGACCTCTACAGGCTAGACAACGGCACCCTGACTGCCATTAGGTACTGGGATGAAATCCTTGGACCCATTGTCAGACCCTACGCTGGTGCAGTGGGTCCTGGGTTCCTCCTGGTGCACGACAATGCCCGGCCTCATGTGGCGAGAGTATGCAGGCAGTTCCTGGAGGATGAAGGAATTGATACCATTGACTGGCCCCCACGCTCGCATGACCTAAATCCTATAGAACACCTATGGGACATTATGTTTCGGTCCATCCGACACCGCCAGGTTGCACCTCAGACTGTCCAGGAGCTCAGTGATGCTCTGGTCCAGATCTGGGAAGAGGTACCCCAGGACACCATCCGTCGTCTCATTAGGAGCACGTCCCGACATTGTCAGGCATGCAAACAAGCACGTGAGGGCAATACACAGTACAGAGTACCATTTTTAGTTGCTGCAATGGAATTTCAGCAAAATGGACTAGCCTGCCACATCATTTTTTCACTTTGATTTTCGGGGTGTCTTTGAATTCAGCCCTCTGTAGGTTGATAATTTTCATTTCCATCAAACGATGTGGTATCCTTTTGTTCCTAAAACATTACCCAGTCCATATCAGTATAGATATCCAGCATGATTTCTTCTCCCATTGAGATCTGTTTTCAAAGTGTTCCTTTAATTTTTTTAGCAGTGTATGTTTCTGAGGACACCTTAAGCATGTCATATCCTGCATTTTGCCGCTTGCGGCCCTTTTGGGTGGTTCAACCCTCTCTTGCCGATAGGGAAACGTGCGTGTGTAAACTACATGAAAACCTGGAGTTTGTGGCGGAGAAGCTTCGGCAACTGAAGATAATTGAGACCTCAGATCTTGAAAATCTTAGTCAAATGGTGTGCTGCAATCCCTCTAGCAAACAATGCATGTATGTAGAGTGTGAAAAATTTAAGGATAAAACAATTCCCCTCTCCAACACATACAACAGTGGAGAGAAAGTGACTTTCACTAAATGGATGCTGAAAGAGAGGGAAAACAAGAATGAGGATGGAGCAAATGTTAAGGTCACTGTAAAGGATGCTATAGATGGCACACAGGAAACACTTGTTGGGTTGTTGCACACAATGCTAAACAAGTTCACAAGGCACTTGTTTAATATTAAGCAACAGTATTCCTTCTGTCATTAGCTCAAAAGAAGCATGCCAGTGGAGTGCCTAATCCACATAGATTCTTCTGAAAACTTCACCTGCAAGTATGGTTCTGAGATTCTGTCAGTACACTTTGGATCCTCCCATTAGCAAGCTGTCCTTCACACAGATGTTCGATACGTTGGAGGGAACCAACAACCCACCTGCTTTACCACAAATTCTTCATCGAAGCATAAGTCCCCACCAGCTACTTGGGCACACCTGAACCCTGTACTGGATTTCCTTCAAGAAACCCAACCAGAGGTATCTGTGGTACACTTTTTCAGTGATGGTCCTTGTACCCAGTACAGGCAGAAGAGCATTGTTTTCCTTTTTAGTACAGAGCTTCACAGAAGAGGTTTGAAAGGTGGTTCATGGAACTTATTTGAGGCCGCACATGGGAAGGGGGCACCATGTGGCGTTGGTGGAACCCTGAAGAGGACTGCAGACAGACTATTAAGTCAAGGTCAGGACATCCCAGATGCTCGCCAATTCTTCAGGGCTCTTACTGAGACTAACACAAGTATAAAACTGTTCTTTGTTGAAAGTGAGGCAGTTGAGAAGGCCCTTGAAAAGATGCCATCAAACATACTAGCTGTTCCATCGACGATGAGAGTTATTTTTATATTAAAAGTACATTTGCATAAGATGACCATTTAGGTATGTGCATAATATCTGGAACAATCCGTAAAAATTCATGTAAATTATTAAAAATGATTCACATTAATGAATGATTATACAGAAAATGTGTAGTCTGGTGATGTACTAGTATGCAATACATGGTTTGAAAGGAAAATGATATGGTTATTTCAACTTTGTTCCCAGTTTTGACATGTGATACAATACAAGGGACATCCAAACTGAGTGAAACTACCACAATGGTCCCAGATATCAATTCACATCATTCTTAAATTCATTCAAAATTAGCCATAACAGGGTTGAAATAAAGTGACGTTTTTTTCTGAAAATAGTACAAAATAAATACATTTTTCTTGAGGCCTGCGGTGGGCAAATGTGTTTTTGTGATATTTAAATACTAACCTTATCAAATTAAATTATAAAAGAAAGAGAAATGTTGCACTGTTACCGTGGGCATGTGCATGTGTTGTCTCTTTGCAGTTATGTGTTGCTGTTTTTTGGCTCCTCATGCTGGACTGGTTGGCCACCCCTGTTATAGAGAGATCAGCCTGACGTCACAACAACCAAAAACTAATTTCCAACGTACCGAGACGGCTATAAACAAGTTATTCTTAGAGAAAGTGATGAGCATACAAATAAAGTGGTATGCTTACATTTCAAAGTGGTTTGAAATGTATCTTGTCCAAACACCATGCTGTTATAATTATAAAGTACTTGGTTTTTACTTGCTTTTTTTAAGGTTAGGTAAAGTAGGGTAGTCTAATTATGATAAGTTAACGATTAACTTGCTCACCGGCTAGGCTACATTGAGAGGCAAACTACTAATTATGAGCTAGTTTGTTACAGATGTGTAGGTAAAGATAGGTAAATAGAAAATACATAGAACCGGCATTTGTTTCTGATAGTGCTTGACTATGATTATTAAGTGTCTACTCTTTATTTTTACCCGAACTGGCCAAAGTCTGACCTCGCAACTGTGACCGCATTGGATGTGGCAGGAGGTTCAGACAATGAATTACTACCAACTGTCGTTTGTTAGTTGTGAAGTGTTGCCTTAATGTAATAAATGTGTTATTTGGGGGAAACAGTTTAGATAACGTTTTTAAATAATATGCATTTTTGTCACTTTATAAATTTATTATACTTAATGACAGAGAAACATACAAAGAAGTAGCCTAAGTTAAGAATAAAAGATAGACCAATTTAAGAGGAAAAAGACGTGGGCTAGTTCTCATAACGTTAAGGTATAAGCCAGGGAAGCAACGTTTAACTTCCATGAAACGTAATGTTGGCCACTTTGTAACGTTTAATATGTTAGCAGCACATTAAAAACGTAATGTGAACAAGTGCTTTCAACATAGTTGTCTTTGGGCGTTTTTGCTTCATTTCAGAGGGGGAATCTGTACAAATCTAACTATCTACAACTCGCCAAAATTGTGGTTAATTCCTAAACACAACAGGTCAAAATTGTTACTTCCGCCACCCGGAAGTGTTGCTAGGGCTTTTGTTTACAAACATACTGGCTGTTTATCGATCCATGTTTTTGTCTGTTCTTGCGTTCTCGTGGACCCGTTTGATGTAATCTTTCACGGCCTAAGTACGGTTCCAATTCAAAGAACGCAAGTTACCAAGAACGCTTAAAATGCCCGTATGTGTTCCTGATCCGCCCTTTTTTCAAGGATGCATCGGTTGCTTACTTGCTAGCAAGAACGATCTGATATCCCAGAAGTCACTGCAAGAATGACGGCAGGAACACAATTAGCTTTTCCCCGCTGCTAGCTCGTGACGTTTGAAAGGCCATTCATAACAATGTTAAATAACATTGTAGTAGGTTACTCGTCCCTATCATATGAGTAAAATGACAAACACGAGTTTTGAGTTGTCTTTACCTTTATTATATAAACAAAGTAGCAGCCTATACTAAAACACAAATGTAATACACAAACACAATAAAACAAAACCGTATCCTGCTGCTCTGGTAATGCCCAAGGTATTGTGCAATAGCAAGTTCACATAGACTCTCATGCTGCGTTTCAATAGCCGTTTAACATGCCCTCGTTGACTTCCCCTCGGCGGAATCCCCGCCGCCATCTTAAGTGCTGTTCCATTAGTCCGAAAATCTGAAGTGAACTTGGTGAGATCAACCCTCAGAGGCTTTTATGCATTTGGTGCAAGAGAATATACATCAATGGTTAGGTGGCAGTAATGCACGGAAAACTCCAGTTGCTCACCACCAGAATATTAATAAATAGAGGAAGATATCATAAACCCCTAGCAATAAAAGGTAGGATAATCATGATACATGTCACAAACAGAAAAACGTATACATTTTTATTTATTAGAAACTTACACAGCTGATTGCACAAGCCTCATTTAAATGAGTATGCAGGTATTTTCGATGATTTGTCAAAAGCAGTATAGCGTCAAGCCATTAACCTGCGGTCGATCAATGACAGTTTGGGCTGAAAGTGTACAAGGCAGGTTCGTTCCATTTAAATCCCCCGAGTACTTTCCCCTCTGTTCTCCAAGTGGCCTCCGCGCAACGTATGCTGTGACGTCATACCAAGGGCTGAGGGTAAGTGGATGAGGGGAAGTGGAACTACAATTGAAATGCAGCTTCAATCTCCGATAGTGCGTTCTCTGTCCTCACGATCTTGCAAGACCGTTCTCGTCAAGGACAACTGGCAGGAACGTTCTTCTCAAGAACACGAGTACGTTCTTAGCATTCTTGCTATTGATAAACAGTCAGTGATATCTCGTATTAAGCTGCACGTCATGATGTGGACGCCACAATCACCAGAGAGAGTCGTTGCGGGAAATTGGCCTTTCTTTGCGCGGCAACGAGCAAGGGTGAGAACCTGGAAGGACTCCTCGCAAATCCATTCCTGGTAAGTAACGTTAGCCAGCTAGCAAAAGTACACAACTTCTTAGGGTGTAATTTTCTGAATACTGTTGCAGCCATGCTGTTGAAACATTACGTTGGTTAGGACCCTCTCTTTGTGCACTCGCTACACAACTTAATAGGGTGTAATTTTCTGAACACTGTTGCAGCCATGCTGTTGTAACGTTACTTCAGTTAGATAACTGCTTTCTGCACACTACTTAGTTAAGTAGAATTTTTGCCCATTCATCCAGAAGAGCATTTGTGAGGTCAGACACTGATGTTGGACGAGAGGGCCTGGCTCACAATCTCCGTTCTAGTTCATCCCAAAGGTGTTCAATGGGGTTGAGGTCAGGGCTCTGTGCGGGCCAGTTAAGTTCTACCACACCGAACTCATCCAACCATGCCTTTATGGACCTTGCTTTGTGCACTGGGGCACAGTCATGCTGGAACAGAAAAGGGCCTTCCCCAAACTGTTCCCACAAAGTTGGAAGCATAGAATCATCCAAAATGACTTGATAAGATGAAGCATTAAGATTTCCCCTCACTGGAACTAAGGGGCCTAGGCCAACCCCAGAAAAACAACCCCATAGCATTATCCCTCCTCCACCACACTTTACAGTTGGCATAATGCAGTCAGGCAGGTAACATTCTCCTGGCATTCGCCAATGAGGTCAGACTCGTTCATCAGACCGCCAGATAGAGAAGCGTGATTCGTCACTCCACAGAACACGTTTCCACTGCTCCAGAGTCCAGTGGCGGCGTGCTTTACACCACTCCATCCGACGCTTGGCATTGTGCTTGGTGATGTAAGGCTTGCAACGGTGGCATCCTATTACAGTACCATGTTCGAATTCAGTGAGCTCTATGGAACGCCCCATCCTTTTACAAATGTTTGTAAAGGCAGACTTCATGGCTAGGTGCTTGATTTTATACACCTATGGCAATGGGACTGAATGAAACACCTGAATTCAATGATTAAGAGGAGTGTACCAATACTTTTGTCCATATAGTGGTATATACCATGTCATTTCAAGACAAACATATATGGGACTTATGCGACACACAAGTAGAAAACACAAATCATATTCATAGAAAGACTTTAGGACTGATGTGATCGCAAAACATACAGTTTTTACTGAGAATGAAATACATTCTAGTGTTGAAATCGGATGGTCATGTAGACGTAGATACCACCTTACAGTTGGGTTGTGAAAGGGATACTTCAAAGTGAAATAGTGAGAAATATTGGATCTCTGTTGTTAAAAGTTTTGTTTCTTTTATTTATTTATGTTTTATATTTAACTTTTTCTGCATTGAAAAAAGCCAGTAGAAATTGTGTTGCCTATTAAATTATGTTATGTAAAAAGGGAAGGTATTATAAGCTATTGCTTCAACCTACACCTTTTTCGGTCAATTTTGTTTGTTTATTTTGTATTTCTTTTTCTTTTGTTTTATGTTATTGTTACCAATTGACTTCTATGAGCATTAATCTTGGAAAATTAAAAAATTACCGAAATAAATGAACTACTACTACTACTACTATCTCAACCAAGTTAGTCTCTCGCAAAAGTATTGGTGGGAACGCACATGAGAACTGGACAATATTATGATTATTATCATTCATTATTGGTGCAAAGATACCTCTGAATGATCCTGCATGGCAAGTTCTCGTGATTTTGAAAGATATTACTGAGCTTGTAGTATCCCCTATTCATACTGAGGAAAGTATTCGCTACCTAGACACACTGATATCAGTACATCGCCACAGGCTTTTGGACGTTTTTCCAGATAAAAAATTTGTTCCAAAGCACCATTTTTTGGACCATTATCCTGATCTGATAAGAGGATTTGGCCGCTTGGTTAGCATCTGGGCTATGCGCTTCGAGGCAAAACATAGTTTCTTTAAGCAAGCTGTTAGATATACAGTACCAACAGCTTCAGAAATGTATTGATGTTACTTGCCTCAAAGCACCAATTGATGATGGCATACAATTTACAAGCAAATGCTTTAAAACCTGCAACATGTGTTACTAAAATATCATATCTTCCATTATAAATACTTGATATAGAAATACAACAGTCTGTCAAGGAAGTTTATCCAACACAAACAGCTGTGAAGCTGACCACTGTAGTGATACACCATGGAACTAAATATGCTCCTGGGATGGTTTTGCCTTATGGGTCAACTGGTGGTCTGCCTGATTTTGTTCAGATTTCACAGATTGTTATCGTAGATGAAAATCTCAGTTTCATTGTGAAATTACTTAACAGTTGTTATGAATTTTTTTTTAGGACATTTATGTTGGACTACTCTGGGAAAATGGCCCTGCTACAGCATAGTGCACTTGGTGACATATCCCTTGGCAGCATATTTTGTGGGAGCCAAACGCATGGTGACATTGAAACGTGTAGTGGATAATTTCAATCTATGACAGAAAATAACCGATTAATGAGGGAGAAACCATGAAAAGATCAAGTACAATTTTATTGATGACTACATGAGTGTGAGTCAGAGTCTGTACACACAGAAAATACTACAGTTAGATCAGTCTAAGGACAAAGTAAGTTCTGATTAGTTGACAAGGTTCAAACGAGTATATAGGTCTATAAGATAAACAATCATTCCATTGGACAAGATGGATCTCATGTTCATAATCAGCATATCTAAAGACACGTACGCAGGAAACTAAGACATGACTTAATGTTATGACTTAACCCAAACTTCTAGCCTTCAGTGTCTCCAAAAGGTACATACTGTCTCTTTTGTGACCTGTCCCTCGCTCTGACCGTCCCTTCACCCCTGAACCATATCCCAGGCCGGAACATCCGCTAGGATCCCAAATTTGACCACAACAAACGTCACATTGTTAACCAGTTTTAGGTGAAAAGACTCAGACTGTAAGACTCAGACTGTTAAATGTCCAACACCTACTTATTCAGGTGGTTTATTTATCTATTTTTGTCCAGATGAATTTGGTTGTCTTGAAAGTTATTATAGAACACTGGGGTCAGAAGCTTACTCTGTATTCAAGAATACCCAGCACTGTGGGGCAGTTACATACAACTGTGAAGGAGACATTTGGACTCATTGAGGATTTTACCCTGCATTACTTGGATGAGGACTTTGGTGATTACTTCACACTCCATTCTACCAGCCAGATTGAACACAAGGGGACAATCAAAGTTGTGATCATTCCGTCAATAGTGCGTACATTGACTACTCAGACTGAAAACCAGACAGATGTAAGCAATTTGAATTACAGTTTAAGCTCTCCTACTGAGTCAGATCACCAGACGGATGGCACATCAGGGTTTTAACAAGACTGAGTTATATTACCCTCTCGTGGAAGCCCTCAAAGGACATCATGGCCAGATGAAATCATCATTCCACTTTTCTCTGTGTCAACAGAGGCAGTACTGGGGAATGCCATTGAAGAATTTGTTGATAATGGTACCTGCTCTTTGCAGATGATGTGGTTCTGTTGGCTTCTTCAGACTGTGACCTCCAGCATGCACTGGTGCGGTTTGCAGCTGAGTGTGAAGCGGTCGGGATGAGAGTCAGCACCTCCAAGTGTGAGGCCATGGTTCTCTGCCGGAAAACGGTAGAGTGCTCTCTCCGGATTGGGATTGAGTTGCTGCCCCAAGCGAGGGAGTTCAAGTACCTCGGGTTCTTGTTCACAAGTGAGGGAAAAATGGAGCGTGAGAATGACAGGCGGATTGGTGCAGCATCAGCAGTAATGCGGATGTTGTACCGGACCGTCGTGGTGAAGAAGGAGCTGAGCCGAAAGGCGAAACTCGCGATTTACCAGTCGGTCTACGTTCCAGCCCTCACCTATGGTCATGAGCTTTGGGTAGTGACCGAAAGAATAAGATCGCGAGTACAAGCGGCTGAAACGTGTTTCCTCCGTAGGGTGGCTGGGCTCAGCCTTAGGGATAGGGTAAAGAGCTCGGTCATCCGGAGGGAGCTCGGAGTAGAGCCGCTGCTCCTTCGCGTCAAAAGGAGCCAGATGAGGTGGTACGGGCATCTGATTAGGATGCCTCCTTGGCGCCTCCCGTTTGAGGTTTTCCGGGCACGCCCTACTGGTAGGAGACCCCGGGGTAGACCCAGAACACGCTGGCGAGATTATATATCTTGTCTGGCCTGGGAACGCCTCGGGATCCTCCAGGAGGATCTGGAAAGCGTTGCTGGGGACAGGGACGGCTGGAATACCCTACTGAGCCTGCTGCCACCGCGACCCGGCCCCGGATAAGCGGCGGAAAATGGATGGATGGATGGTACCATGATGAACAAAACTCAGGCCAGGTCTGAAATCATGGAAAAATTTGCAGACTACATACAGCTACACAGCCTACCTCACAGGCCTTCAGATCGGTGAGGTGGCAGAGGCTTTAGTCTGACAAAACCAGGCAGTTGTAATGGCTGGCTTGGATGGATGTATAGTCTTAAGTACAAGATGGGAAATTACAGGTCTAAGCTCAGAAATCTTGGATTTCCTGATGTTTCCTGCAACTCATTTAAGAACAAGCACCCTGATGACAGAGCACCTGCAGATAATATAAAAAAAAGAATAGAACGGAGAAGTGGTGTTTCTCCCACGCTATCCAACAGGAGACAGTAAAGAACAACTAGAGCTGGACCGACACCAACTAATTGCATAAAGAAGAAAGGCTGCACAGCCATCAAAGACTTAATGTGCAGAACCTTTACTCATAGAAGACAGGATGTCACCAACATACAGATGAGCATCAAAGACATCGAGGACAGATGGCCTGCATTGTTTGATGTTTCGCAAGTGAGTAAGTTTTATTTTTGTAGAGTGGTCAAGACACATTACAGACAGAAAATCTGCATGTGTCACAGTTTTACATCCTATTCAAAGCTATATGGAACAGTCTTGCATCCTTTTCATCTCTATATGGACTTCAGTTTTTACTGACTTGAATTGACAGTAGATTGAGTCACCAGTTCTTTTTTCTCTTTTCTCCTCATCTCTCTATTAGGTCAACGCAGAGATTCATAGGCTCACCACACTGAATCTGGAGCCAACATTTATGTCAATGTTGGACTTCTATTCTCCCGAACTGCTGTCCCTTTTCCACGCGAAGGAGGGTGCTGTAGGAGAGAGACATCGGGCACAAATGAGTATTTCAGGTATTTAAATGTTATCCCCTTCCTTAACTGCCTTAATCATAATTCCACCTGTCTCATTTATATTTCTCTCGTTTGTGTACGTTAATTACATCACTAATTACTTTAGATATTCATTTATCCTAATCAGACAACTCATCTTTATCCCCTCTGACTCTCCCTCCTGTTCATTCCTTGCTTACTTGCAAACTTCTAATATTATTCCTCTTCCTATTCTCCCCCCTTGCTTAACAGTTCTTACTTTTTCTTCCTTTGTTTTCTGTCCTTCAATCTCCCTAGAAACCCCACCACCACATCCATTTATATTCATCCATCTGCATTGGTTTCCTCCTCTTCTGCGCCATATGGCACATTTTCCATGTTTTGTTTTAGTCTTGTGTCTATTTTGAATCTCTCCTCAAATACCAGCATTCTGATACTGCCAAAGTTTAATTTCTCTAATGTTAATTCAATTGAAACAGTTTTGACATTAACGTTGGCTCAGTAAAGCAAAAATCTGCTTGAATGTGCAGAGTAATACATTTTATTAGTTGTTGAAAGACTTTCTGTCCTGCAGAGTGGAATCCCCATTCAGTGAACATGAGTGTTCGTCATTCGATGTCTCATCAATCACGTAGGAGATGATGCAAGGGCCTTGATCAAGGACTTTGAGGTTAGTACAATAAATAGTTTTCAGGATTTTTAACTGTCTTGGCAAATCTACACATTTTTACAATGTCTGCAGGATACTTCTGATGCGCCTGTGTACAAGAGGAGATGGCAGAAGAGGGGATGAAGATTTACCTGTTGCAGAACCAAGATGGGTCAGTCCATGAACCTACTGATGTAGGGATTGTGATTGAGGGCATCACTGCCCTCAGCAGTCTTGGGGACCTAAGCAGAGCCTGCTGCTATCTGCTGGGACTAACTAACGTATGCCTTGAATCAGAAATACCTCAAGAATCTCAAATATATTTTTGAGGTATTCCAAAAAGTACTGCTGAAGCTGGATCATGGAAACCTTTCAAACAAGGTTCAGAGACTGAAAAATAACCTGCATACGTAATTGTACTGGTATTGTTTGCCGTTGCGTAACTTCAATTAATGTAAAGGGTCCCGTAGCCCTTACATCATGTATACGATACAGCGTTTATTTTGTTCATTACCCTTTTTCCCCGTTTGACCAGTACTCGGCACTGTGTTTTATTTTGTTAAGTCTATCCCTGTTTTGCGAGTACACTGTACTGTGTTTTCTTTTCTCCCAGTGCTCGGCTAGTTTAGATACCATGGATTACATTTTACGCAACACGTAGTGTATCCTCTGTTCAAAATCATTAACTGGAGCGGTGCCATCCCCTGTAGTTTTTGATAGCAAGCATGTGTTAGGCAGCTTAGCTCTTTTGTTTGTTTATTTAATTTAAGCACCGTTCGTATTGCCGTGGTATCCCTTTTTGATCTATAAATAAATACCAATTCATTTTATCCCTTTTGTGTTGTCTCAGTGAGTCCACATTCACCCCAACATCCGCATTCTCTGGAAAGAGTTTGGTCCTTCAGTGCCCTAGGTTAGCCATACAGCTGAGGGGTCGTAACATTCTGACTCCCACAAAGTTCACTTTAATTTGCACATGCAAGTCCTTTTAAAAACATAAAGTATATTTATAATATTGGAATATACATTTTGTGTCTCCTGAAATGTAATTGGAAGCACTTTTTTTTGTAAAGCCTAGTGTCTTGATAACTCATAAATTGGATCTGTTAAATTTGCTCTTATTTTGTATTTGATTTTTCATTCAGACAAATAGTCTACACTGTAAAAAATAATCATATTTTCATGGAAAAATAATTAGCATTTTCACAGTGGTTTGCTCTTTTTTTAAATTGCATACAAATCACTGTTAAATTATGGATATTATCTCTGAATCCACAACCAAACTTTCATTTTAAGATGCTTTCTAAAACCAGAAAAGCTACTAAAAGAACGTGAACATCCCACTTGACCACATTTAAGATTAAGTGTCCTCCCTGTACAGAGCCCATGAATTACCTTAGGTGCTTGACGAGGCTGTTTGGACTTCCATGGTCACTTTTGCAAATAAAACACCTCATAGTTCACTTCATCAGTTCTTCACTAATGCAACATTCTTGCTCTTAAAGGCTCCAGGATACTTCAATCAATAGCAAAGTTTTCCTGTTCACTTGGTTCTGTTTCGCTTGTTCGCCAGGGCTGTGATGGTATGTATACCTGTTCGCTTCTGATCTGTGTTTGCGGTACTTACACCCCAATACAGCAGGGGGAACCAAACGTTACGGATCGCAACAAAACATTCCGAGTGGTTAGTTTTAAAAGTGTTAATATTTTTGAACTTCTTCAGTTAAGCTGCTCTCAAAAGTATTCGAATTTAAAATAAAATTACAAACTTTTCAAAAGAAGTGCCGCTGTGACCAAAACGAACAGTAAATGCTGTACCCGGAAACCAAACATAGCCATCCAAAGCTTACGTCAGCGCATGCTACCATCCACCATATATTTGGACCAATCACATAGGATGTTCACCGCTGTTAGCTGTTGCCGCGTTCGGGGCCGTGTCCACTGAACGCGCGGCGCTGCGCCTTTTCATTGAAATTTGCACTTTCAACGCGCTCTCCCAACGCGCTTCACCACCACCGACATTTTTTGTTGCTATGCAACCGTCATAGCGTCTATGGTTAGTCTTGCAGCATGCTAGCTACCAACGTTACAGATTTAAGTCTTTTTCATAACGCTAATATGGTGGTTAGTTATTATAATTAACAATTATAGAAACCAAATCCTGGTCATAGTTGTAGGATTTGACAACTGTAACCTACTCATTCTCTAGTCGACAACGGTAGTACACCAACAACCTTCTTCCCTCGGTCCAGTACTACTCACTACACTTTGTCACTAGACCAGGGTCACAACTTTTTAGTCCTAATAAAGAGCAAAATTCATAGAATTTATATAACTTATTGTTTATTTGAAAATGTTACAAATATATAATACACCTGATTCAACTTAAAAGCACCCTTTTAATGTACGATCGTACACCTTTTGGAAATCTGAGATCGCTGAATTCATTTTCTTCAATGGCAGCGTTCGTTTATGCATTTTTTGTTTTAGTCCCGCCTTTAATCAATTTTGATTGGCCAGTTGTCATAAAGTGACATTGACGAGCGCCACGCATTGGCAAAAGTTTAACTATTTTCAACTTGAACGCTCCGTCCAAAATGGAAAAACGCAGCTCAAAAAGAAGCTTTAAAAAAGCAGCGCACCAGGCCCGTCTTCACATTGGTAATGAATGAGGAAGAGGCGCAGGAAGTTGAGAAAAACGCGTTCAGTGGACATGGCACCTTCGCCGAGCTAGAAAAAATGGGCTGCGCAGTTCCAGGCGAACAAACAATCAAAGCGACATCGCTTTGCTGATTTTTGTTCGCCTACCCTTGAAGTATACTGGAGCCTTTAGTAGGCAGGACAAACGCGTATTCAGTTTTTTTTTTATCAAGTGATTAAACAGTGAATGCTCAGAATTTGTGTTACTAAATGTTTATTAATGAAAAAAAATTAATACATTTTAAGTTGTTGCAGTTTTAGTGTCGAAAAAAGGTTTTCAATTTTACCGAGTTGAAACTTCCGTGTAGCCAAGCGCCATTTTCAAAAAGCTCAAACCTCCTATGGCCAACTTTGACATTAGTTTACTTCTTTATCGTGGGACAAATAATGGATATGTTGCTACAGATACTTTGAAAAACTCACTGCCTTTACAGTTATATGGTCATTTACCTAAATAAAAGCTACAATATAAAAAACGTGTACTCTGAAAATCGAGAACGTGTCAAACGACAGCTATTTTAGGACGCGGTCGCAGGCTACAAAAATACGGCTCCAAACAACAGATAGCCTAGGTTCTGCTCGCAATTGTGTTTGTACACGCATTATCAGTGCCACATAATCACCGGGTCGAAAACACATTTCAAAATATCTCAGTAAAATGTAGGTCCCATTGCAAGATCTTTGCTCAATCTTAGGCTATTTGTACATATCTACTTGTTTAGCCCTATAAAGCGGTAATAAACAGGCATATTCTCTCATTGAAATACTATTGTTTTCCTCGCCTCCCCCCACAGTTCTCGCCCAATCGATCTTGCAAAAGCTCTGTCCTCAACAAATGCCTATATTATATTTAATTGGTAATGAAGATGATCTGGAATTTTTACCTGGGGGGCTGTGTTGTCTGGAACCTTGTGTTCCTGGTAGGGTCTCCCATGGCAAATTGGTCTCGGGCGAGGGGCCGGACTAAGAATGGTTCAAAACCCTCATGGAAAAAACTATAAGAGAGGATGATACCCGGCCCGGAGGAAGCCCGGGGTCCCCTTCTGGAGCCAGGCCCAGGAGGAGGACCCGTCAGCGAGCGCCTGGTGGCCGGGCTTGCCACGGAGCCCGGCCGGGCATAGCCCGAAAAGCAACGTGGACAACACCAACGTCTCGCCTTCTCCGTCCCGTGGGCTCACCACCCGCGGGAAAAACCAAGGGGGTCGGGTGCGCTGCCAGAAAGGTGGCAGTGAAGGCAGAGGTTTTCGACGGATCGGACCCGGGTGGCAGAGGCTGGCTTTGGGGACGTGGAACGTCACCTCTCTGGGAGGGAAGGAGCCGGAGCTTGTGCGGGAGGTGGAGCGCTACCAGCTGGATCTGGTGGGGCTTACCTCTACGCACAGCCTCGGCTCTGGAACCTCACCTCTGGATAGGGGTTGGACTCTATTCTTCTCCGGAGCTCCCCAGGGTGAGAGGCGCAAGGCTGGTGTGGGGATACTCACGAGTCCCCGGCTAAGTTCCTCTATGTTGGAGTTTACCCCAGTGGACGAGAGGGTCGCCTCCCTACGCCTGCGGGTCATGGGGGGAAAACTCTGACTGTTGTCTGTGCCTATGCACCGAACAGCAGTTCGGAGTATTCGGCCTTTTTGGAGACCCTGGATGGAGCCTTGTATGGGGCTCCTGAGGGGGACTCTGTAGTCTTGCTGGGGGACTTCAACGCACATGTGGGCAATGATGGAGACACCTGGAGAGGCGTGATTGGGAGGAACGGCCTACCCGATCTGAACCCGAGTGGTGGCTTGTTATTGGACTTCTGTGCTAGTCATGGAATGGCCATAACGAACACCATGTTCGAACATAAGGATGCTCATAAGTGTACCTGGTACCAGAGCACCCTAGACAGAAGGTCGATGACCGATTTTGTTATCGTATCATCGGACCTGAGGCCATATGTTTTGGACACTCGGGTGAAGAGGGGGGCAGAGCTGTCAACTGATCACCATCTGGTGGTGAGTTGGGTCAGGTGGCGGGGGAAGCCTCTGGACAGACCTGGTAAGCCCAAGCGTGTAGTGCGGGTGAACTGGGAACGTCTGGAGGAGTCCCCGGTCCGGGAGGCCTTCAACTCACACCTCCGGCGGGGCTTCTCTGGCATCCCTGTGGAGGCTGGGGGCATTGAACCGGAGTGGGCGATGTTCAAAGCCTCCATTGCTAAAGCTGCGTCTGAGAGTTGTGGTCTCAAAGTCTTAGGTGCCTCAAGGGGCGGTAACCCTCGAACATCCTGGTGGACACCGGTGGTCAGGGGAGCCGTTCGATTGAAGAAGGAGGCCTTCCGGGACATGCTGTCCCGGGCGACTCCGGAGGCAGTTGCAAGGTACCGACAGGCCCGAAGGACTGCAGCCTGGGCCGTGGCAGAAGCAAAGCAGCGGGTGTGGGAGGAGTTCGGAGAAACCATGGAGAAGGACTTTCGGCTGGCGCCAAAGCGGTTCTGGAAGACCATCCGACACCTCAGGAGGGGAAAGCAGGGAACCATTCAAGCTGTATACAGTAAGGATGGGACGTTGTTGACCTCAACTGACAAGGTGATTGGGAGGTGGAAGGAGCACTTTGAGGAACTCCTGAACCCGACAAACCCACCCTACATAGTAGAGACAGGGCTGGAGGATGATGGGGGATCAGCATCAATCTCCCTGGCGGAGGTCACTGAGGTAGTCAAACAACTCCACAGTGGCAAAGCCCCAGGGGTTGATGAGATCCGCCCAGAAATGCTGAAGGCTTTGGGTGTTGAGGGACTGTCATGAATGACACGTCTTATCAACATTGCGTGGAAGTCGGGGACAGTACCTAAGGAGTGGCAGACCGGGGTGGTGGTTCCCCTGTTCAAAAAGGGGGACCGGAGAGTGTGTGCCAACTACAGAGGCATCACATTACTCAGCCTCCCCGGGAAAGTATACTCCAGGGTGCTGGAAAGGAGGGTTCGACCGATAGTCGAACCTCGGATTGAGGAGGAACAATGCGGTTTCCGGCCTGGTCGTGGAACAACTGACCAGCTTTTTACCCTCGCGAGGATCTTTGAGGGGGCCTGGGAGTATGCCAATCCGGTCTACACGTGTTTTGTGGATTTGGATAAGAAGTATGATCGGGTTCCCCGGGAGATACTGTGGGAGGTGCTGCGAGAGTATGGGGTGAGGGGGTCTCTACTCAGAGCCATCCAATCTCTGTACTCCCAAAGCGAGAGCTGTGTCCGGGTCTGCGGCAGTAAGTCGGACTCGTTTCCGGTGAGGGTTGGCCTCCTCCAAGGCTGCGCTTTGTCACCTATCCTGTTTGTGGTATTCATGGACAGGATCTCACGGCGTAGCCGCGGGGAGGGGGCTGCGGGTTGGTGGGCAGAGGATTGCATCACTGCTTTTTGCAGATGATGTGGTCCTGATGGCATCATCAGTCTGCGACCTGCAGCACTCATTGGATCGGTTCGCAGCCGAGTGTGAAGCGGCTGGGATGAGGATCAGCACCTCCAAATCTGAGGCCATGGTTCTCAGCAGGAAACCGATGGATTGTCTACTCCAGGTAGGGAATGAGTCTTTACCCCAAGTGAAGGAGTTCAAGTATCTTGGGGTCTTGTTCTCGAGTGAGGGGAAAATGGAACGAGAGATGGGCCGGAGAATTGGAGCAGCGGGTGCGGTGTTGCAGTCGCTCTATCGCACCGTTGTGACGAAGAGAGAGCTGAGCCAGAAGGCAAAGCTCTCAATCTACCGGTCTATCTTCGTTCCTACTTCACCTATGGTCATGAAGGGTGGGTCATGACCGAAAGAACGAGATTGCGGATACAAGCGGCGGAAATGAGTTTCCTCCGGAGGGTGGCTGGCATCTCCCTTAGGGATAGGGTGAGAAGTTCAGCCATTCGTGAGGGACTCGGAGTAGAGCCGCTGCTTCTTTGCGTAGAAAGGAGCCAGTTGAGGTGGTTCGGGCATCTAGTAAGGATGCCACCTGGCCGCCTCCCTAGGGAGGTGTTCCAGGCACGTCCAGCTGGGCGGAGGCCGCGGGCAGACCTAGGACCAGGTGGAGGGATTATATCTCCACACTGGCCTGGGAACGCCTTGGAATCCCACAGTCAGAGCTGGTTAATGTGGCCCGGGAAAGGGAAGTTTGGGATGCCAGAGCTTGAACTGCTACCTCCGCGGATGACGATGATGAATGAGTTTGGGACAAAGCGGATGACGATGATGATGATGATGATGATGAGTTAAAGTCATAACCACAAAGGCATGCAAGCTAAATATCATATGACATAATATGTAGCCTACCTGGTATAGAATCTGATGTCATCATCCGATGCTAACTCCTCCAGCCTCTCTCGCAGCTCTTCTATCACCAGCTGCTGAGCCTCTATTTTATCACATGCTGTATCCAAAGCTGGTGGTCATGGTTTTTATCGTAATCATGGCACTCAAGCAACAACTCAACATCCATCTCTTCCGATTCAATTAATCCATACTACTACTAAGTTGAGGCAGTACCACATTACCAAACTTCACACTGCAATTGCAAAGTGGTAGCTTGAGAATAAGGCTGTAAAACTGTACTGTTCGAACAGGGGATATTAATTAAAGGTGACCGTCAAATATGTTGAACAGGTAGGCAATTTAACTTGAGGACCAGTGTTGGGACTAAAGAGGATACTTGAGTGTGTCCAAGACAGGGAACGTTAATTTGACTTACTTTATACTTAGTTGCTTCTTTAACAGGCCCACTAGATTATTCATATTCAGTTTCCAGAATGTACAGAAAACTGTAGAAGAAGCATAGACGAAACTCCCGTTCATGTCCCGCAAAAGTATAAACAAAGAGACCGAAGGTTGCTCACCGCTTTTCATATTTTCTTATATCAAATCAAATCAAGTTTATTTATAGAAAAAATTAACTGCTATTCGCGGTAACTAATAAAGTAACGCGCTATTATTCACATTTGAGTAACTAAATTACAGTTACTGAAAATGTAAATGCGGCCGTTACTGGTTACTGTTTCCCCTATATTTCCCCATTTTACCGATAGCAAATGTGTGTTTTAGTTTGCCTCCTAGTCACTCTTTACTGTTTATGCTTAAACGTGATTTTTTCCTGTTTATATTTCTGCGTGCAGTTTGGGAGCTCACCGTTAGTAAAGCCCCCTTCTTATGCCCCCCTCAAAGTTATTTCATTGGCGTGAGGAAGAAGGTTACAGCAAACCACACATGCTATTTAGGGTTTGCTAATGTTATTTAAATCTGTATTGTTTCATAACGATTTAATACTTTTGAAGGGGTGCCTCTGGTATTCTAAATTCATACATTTTGGTTCTGGAGAAAACTGTGGTAACTAAACTGGTAATGAACGTTTGCTAAGCGCTTGACTTTAGTGGTTGTACTTGTAGTTGTTAGCTAGGTAAACTTGGCATACTGGCTAGATTAAGTCAGCAGTACCAGCTTGAACAAAACTTACTGTTTGCTCGGCTGATCTGGAGGGTGGCTTGGACACAAACAGTACGGGAAATATATTGTTACTTTAAACTTAAATAATGTTCATCGCTGAGCATTTTGTGAAACTGAAACTCATTATATTTCGTCCGCTTTGAATGGGGGAATATTATTTTGAGCTGGGAATGTAAGCCGTGAGTTTTGAGGCTTGTTGTTTGGCCATTTGAGACTAGAATAAATAAGTTGAACAAATATTTTGTGTGTGGTTTATTCAATTGCTTAGTACACAATTCATGGTTCATTAGATTATTATTTGTGTTGCTATTTTAAAATATATGAATGTATTGGGGCGTATTGGCTAATCGAAAGTACCACAGAACAATCGCAAGTTAGCAGTGTGGGATAAAAAATAAAGCCTGAACTTCAGTTTGAGTAAATTGGGAAACGCAAAAGTTACTAACGTTAGTAACGCATTACTTTTTTAAGGGAATAATCAGTAAAGTAACAGTTACTGTTATGAAGAGGTAACGAGTAACTGTAACTAATTACAAATTTCCAGTAACTAGCACAACACTGTTGAAGACAAAGTGATCCGCAAAATTGGTGCCCATTTTGTACTTAAATATAGCACTTCTAAAGAGGTCCCGAGGCAACCACCACATGAGGCAAGTTTTGAAAGGACAATATGACGATATTAACAGTAGAAATATGGACAGATTGAATTGTCAGTGTTTTAAAAATATAGCTTAAACCAGTCCGTCAATAGTTTGATATTAAATAAAACGTATATTTTTTATTGAACTGTTTAAAGTTAAGGATTATTTAATGTAAGAACAAAACCTACGCTCTTTGGAAGCTAACTGTGAATTAGCAAGAGCTCTATAGATCAACACTTATGTTGCGAAACTAAGTTTTACTTTAGAATGACTTAACAGACTCAGACCAACAAAATCGTTATATTTGGGTCGATTCAAACAGTTGCAAAACGCCATGCAGCGCAATTTGTGCGACTGTTATGACTACACTGTAGCTGTTGAGTTTGTCTAGCCTACCTTTAGTAGCCTGGATAACCCCAACAAATGACAGCACATTCACGCAGTGGTGAAGAAAATTGCGTTGTGTAGCGTTTTGAAACTGTTTGAATCAACACAAATATAACGTTGTTGTTGGTCCGAGTCTGTTAAGTCATACAAAAGTAAAACTTAGTTTCACAACATAAAAGTGTTAGTATACAGCTCTTTTGCTTCCAAAGAGTGTATGTTTTGTTCTGACATTAAAAAATCCTTATCTTTGAGCAGTTTAATAAAAAATATACATTTTAATATCAAATGACTGATGAACTGGTTTAAGTACATATTCTTAAATCACTGAAATATGCAATATTTACCTATTTATATTATTAAAAGCATTGAATTGTCATTGGTAAACTCACCACTGCGCGGCGGTCGTTGCTGGACTTTGTGAAATTGTCTCAAATTTAAGGCTAAACGGGAACAGAAAAATTCAGCGCTCCTTTCGCTTAAGCCAAAATTCCTACATATTCCCATCACATTTCACGGTCAAACTTGGATTCATTTTTAACAAAACCCCTGTCAGGACATGACCTTGAGTGAGCCCGTCAATCAGTCAAATATACCATATTTAAAATCAACTTGAAATACTTTTTTTGACTGTGCTACCCTAAATCAGCCTGGTTGCATGAATCCTTTTAACACCGACAAGGGAAAGGCCTCCTTAAGAAACTGTCAAAAAAATAAATAATACATCCAAGGAAAATCAAGATACGCCCCCAAAACGGAGCGCCGCCCTCTTTGTATTCAGACAACGGTAAGGTTTGCATTGCTCAATAGTGTTACTAGCTAAACAATTTGTTTTGTTTTAGATTTGTCGTGTGGATTCAAATTTCATATTGTGAGATTTATTTTAGCTCTCTGTGATACAGTTATGTATATTTGCTGTTATAAGACTATTAGCTGTCTTATAACTTAAGGGAAATTCCCCAAAGTGCTGATCATTAATTTTAAATGATGCATCTATGGCTGAAGCAAGCTAATGATTGTATAGGTCAAGGTCATTGCTACTTTAATATGCAGATTCAAGATTTGCTGCTTGTGTAAACGTTTTCCATGCTTAAAGCTAATGAAGGAATAATTTGATTGCGCAAAGAATATGAGACAGTTTCTTTATATCATTCTTTTTCGTTTTTTCTATATTGTGGTCTCATGCACCCGTGGTTGTCTTTGATCTGTGTTATTTCGTGCCATTATAAATATAATTGTAATGGATAATTTCAATCTATGACAGAAAATAACCAATTAATGAGGGAGAAACCATGAAAGGATCAAGTACAATTTTATTGATGACTACAGAGTCTGAGTCAGAGTCTGTACACAGAGAAAATACTACAGTCAGATCAGTCTAACAACATAGTAAGTTCTGATTAGTTGACAAGGTTCTAATGAGTATATGGGTCTATAAGATAAACAATCATTTCATTGGACAAGATGGATCACATGTTCATTATCAGCATATCTAAAGACACGTACGCAGGAAACTTAAGACATGACTTAATGTTATGACTTAAACACAAAACCTCTAGTCTCAGTGTCTCCAAAAGGCACATATTATCTCTTTGCTGACCTGGCCTTCGCTCTGACCGTCCCCTCACCCCTGAACCACATCCCAGGCCGGAACATCCGCTAGGATGCCCAAATTTGGCCACAACATATAATCCAGGATTTCTTTTTAATCCAAATTAATGCATTTTCCAATCACATGCTCTCCTCAGCTGCCCTGAGCTTTGTTTTGGCCTATAACTCTTCCTTCCCGGAACTCCCTCCCTGACAAAGCGAATGTGGTGCATGTCGCCCCCTGCTCCAATGGGCAGGGCATTACCTAGTCTATGCTCTATTGCTTCCGCCAAGCATTTTAGTACTTGATTGTGGCGCCAGGTATATCTTCCTTGAATAAGGCTCGTCTTGCACCCAGACATTATGTGTCCCCCACAGAGGGGGCATGTTGGATCCTCAGCTACCCATTGGCTAAGATTGGTTATAAAATCCAGCATGTGGTTGTTAAAAGGACAAAACGAGGTAAATATAGCCGGAATTCCGGATTAACCAGGAAAAATCCAAGAATATATTGTTAGCTCATATGAATACTTATTCTGTGTGTAGGAAAATAAAGTTCATATCATATGGTGTGACAAATGGATCATATGAAGTGATGAGCAAAACCTGTCTCACCATATGATATAGTGTCACACCATATGAGGTTTCATGCAATTAGTACAATATTGGGCCTTGTGGTTATACACTAGCATCCTAATAGCATACCCACTGCAACATGGTAACAAAGATATAAAAGTCATAATGACAAAAATAGTCATTAATGTTTGGCACACTTATTCAAAAAGCGTCACACTAAAAGACACTGGGAAAGGGTACTTAAGTTAGTGTGCCAAAAATATTTGATTTATTGAAAGAAATACAATAGTCAACTCACCTTGTAGCTGTTCCATGTGCTTCTGAGATGTTTTCTGTAGATCCTGATAAAATTAGGACCCATCGGTCTCTTTTCAATGTCCCGCTTAAATATCACAATATAGTGTCACACCATTTGATATCCATTTCTGGGACAAATCTTTTTGATCAGAGCTGACTCAAAATTTTATGCCTGGACTTGAAAAGAGCAGACTCACAAATAGACACCTGTTTTATCATTCTGACTTTATTGGGGAGTGTTGCATTTATTTTTCAAATTTTTGTTTTGTTTTATTCTAGTGTTATCTTTGGGAAAAGTGCTTGGGACAGTCACACCATATGATCATTTTTAATGTTTGGTTGAAAATTTTGCAAAAGTGACAGATGAACTGCATTAATGTTCAGTTTGTTCTTATAAAGCAGCATGTTCTGAACAATTTAAAAAGGTTTTTTGACTAATTGAATTGTTATTTATTTGTGTTTGACGCTCTGGACCACAAAAAGGCCATGTCACGTCAACCACCCAATTACATTTAAGAATACAAAGTTTGTTTATGGATTCGTGGAGAGGAGCAATAGACCAGTGGCTGTACAGTGCATCCGGAAAGTATTCATACCCCTTCACTTTTTCCACATTTTATGATGTTACAGCCTAATTCCAAAATGTATTAAATAACAAAAATTTCAACATTCTACACATAATACCGCATAAGGACAAAGTGAAAAAAGTTTTTTTGAATTTTTTGCAAATGTATTAAAAATAAAAAAATTAAATGTCACATGTACATAAGTATTCACACCCTCACTTTGTTGAAGCACCTTTGGCAGCAATTACAGCCTCAAGTCTTCTTGAGTATGAAGCTACAAGCTCGCCACACCTATTTTGGGGCAGTTTCTCCAATTCTTTGAAGATCGTCTCAAGCTCCATCAAGTTGGATGGGGAGCGTCGGTGCACAGCCATTTTCAGATCTCTCCAAAGATGTTCAATTGGGTTCAAGTCTGGGGTCTGGCTGGGCCACTCAGGGACATTCACAGACTTGTCCCGAAGCCACTCCTTTGTTATCTTGGCTGTGTGCTTAGGGTCGTTGTCCTGTTGGAAGGTGAACCTTCGCCCCAGTCTGAGGTCCAGAACGCTCTGGAGCAGGTTTTCATCAAGGATCTCTCTGTACATTGCTGCATTCATCTTTCCCTTGATCCTGACTAGTCTCCTAGTTCCTGCCGCTGAAAAACACCCCCATGATGCTGCCACCACCATGCTTCACTGTAGGGATGGTATTGGCCAGGTGATGAGGAGTGCCTGGTTTCCTCCACCGGATGCACCGGAGCTCAATTTTGAGTGTCACAGCAAAGGGTGTGATTACCTATGTACATGTGATATTTAATTTTTTATTTTTAATACATTTGCAAAAAATTCTAAAATACTTTTTTCACTTGGTCATTATGCGGTATTGTATGTAGGATGTTGAGAATTTTTTTTTATTTAATCCATTTTGGAATTAGGCTGTAACATAATAAAATGTGGAAAAAGTGAAGGGGTATGAATACTTTCCGGATGCACTGTATTTTATGCGAAGGGTCTAATGATCTGGGACTGAATGCAGTTCAGTCATGGTGCCTACTGAGGAATGTTCCTCTTATCTTTGGAGATTAGATTTTTTCTACTGATGAACACTGGAACCTCCTTCTTTAATTACTTCAAATAGTTAACATTATATTCTCTCCCATTTTATGTCAAGGTTTATGTGTTTCTTTAAAACATTTGATTGTGGAGCACCATAAACTGTTTAAGTAGTTGTTTCCCCAGAAGAGACTTTTACCAAAGCACCATTTTCTTACACATTATCCCCGCTGCATCCAGAAAATTTAGCCTATAATTCATAGTTGCTGTATGCGGTATGAAGGCAAACATATTTTTTTCATAAAACAACTAAAATCATTTACAAATATTACTAAAACGCTGGCCACAAAACATCAGAATTATATGGCATACAGTTGGCAATCTTCAACCACTTTAGATGTTGGTCCTGGAAAAATGGTGTCTTTGAGGCCTTTTGACATACGAATGTCATATGGAGTGAATGACACAGCTCTATTTGTTGTCCCATATTGCTTTCTCTGGTGAGCATGTGATTTATGTTTACTTTGATGTATTGATCATTTCATTATAGGCAAGGTGACCAGGAAATATTGCTAATTGCCATCGAAATGGTTATGATCTTTACAATAAATGTTTTGTCATCATGTGTTACTGGATGGTTGCTTTTGACATTAATTACATTACAGTAAGTCAGGAACACTGCATGATGCAATCGAGATAAAAAAACAAACATTTTAGAGGCAAATAAATCCATCCATCAGTATTAAATGTGATAACACTTAAAGTTTAATTTAAAGACTGTTGGGTTAAATGAATAACTCTGCGAAGTGAGATTATTACTCCAAAGAGAGTTGTTAAATTACAGTGTTAAATTTTTACACATCCTAGTGTTCATTTTAACTCAAATTTGAGTAGAATTTGCTCTAAAATGTTAACACTGGTCATTGAGTAAATTTAACACTATTTTTGAGTGGGACCAAATGCTATCTGAAACAGAGTTAAATTTAACTCTAAGTGTTAAATTTAATTTAACTTTTATTTCACACATCATCATCATCATCATCATCATCGTCATCCGCTTTGTCCGGGGTCGGGTCGCGGAGGTAGCAGTTCAAGCAGGGAATCCCAAACTTCCCTTTCCCGGGCCACATTAACCAGCTCTGACTGGGGGATTCCAAGGCGTTCCCAGGGCAGTGTGGAGATATAATCCCTCCACCTGGTCCTAGGTCTGCCCCGCGGCCTCCGCCCAGCTGGACGTGCCTGGAACACCTACCTAGGGGGAGGCGGCCAGGTGGCATCCTTACTAGATGCCCGAACCACCTCAACTGGCTCCTTTCTACGCAAAGAAGCAGCGGCTCTACTCCGAGTCCCTCACGAATGGCTGAACTTCTCACCCTATCCCTAAGGGAGATGCCAGCCACCCTCCGGAGGAAACTCATTTCCGCCGCTTGTATCCGCGATCTCGTTCTTTCGGTCATGACCCACCCTTCATGACCATAGGTGAGAGTAGGAACGAAGATAGACCGGTAGATTGAGAGCTTTGCCTTCTGGCTCAGCTCTCTCTTCGTCACAACGGTGCGATAGAGCGACTGCAACACCGCACCCGCTGCTCCATTTCTCCGGCCCATCTCTCGTTCCATTTTACCCTCACTCGAGAACAAGACCCCAAGATACTTGAACTCCTTCACTTGGGGTAAAGACTCTTTATATAAAGATTTTATACAACTCACTTTTATTTTTACTGTTATTACCTTATATGATGGTTAGTGTAGATATACAAGAGAAAGTTGACATACAAATGCTTGTTACGTAATAATGTATTAGCTAATGTTTTATTAAAATGTTAATGTGTTTACAAATTGCTTCCTGTTCATCATTTGGTTTAATTTGATATATTGAAGTAATGTACTCCTGGAGTAAAGGGCAAATACAGTTGAAAACAGAGTAAATGTAGCATATTAAACTAGTATATTGTTTTCAGTTACATCTACCTAGCATTTTAATTGTATGTACTCAATTTACTTTAGTTATTTTGACTTGGGGTTGTAATTGCATTGAATTACGATTTGAATTATATCTACTCAATTTCTTTTAGTGGTTTTCACTTGGGGTTGCTATTGCATTGACATAGGATTTTAAATATATCTACTCAAATTCTTTTAGTGGTTTTGACTTGGGGTTGCTATTGCATTGACTTAGGATTTAAATTATATATACTCAATCTTTTTTTTAATGGTACTGAATGTAGTAATTCAAATCTACTTCAATTTTTTTACTCACATTTACTCAATTGAAAAGGCATATTTAAATGATTTGACCGGTTTAACCTCTACGAGGCGCGAAACCTAGGAGTAATTATTGACTCAGAGCTTTGCTTTGAATCCCATATAAATCTTATTAGAAAGAATACCTTTTTTCATCTAAGAAATATATCTAGAGTGCGCCCATTTCTATCATTAAAAAATGCAGAAAAATGAATGCATGCTTTCATCTCAAGTCGTTTAGACTACTGCAATGCTTTGTTCTCAGGTTTACCAAGCAAATCAATTCAAAAACTTCAAATGGTTCAGAATGCGGCAGCTAGAGTTCTTACTGGGACTAAAAAGAGAGAGCACATCTCCCCTGTTCTCCATGGCCTCCACTGGCTTCCTGTATCCTATAAATAGATTTTAAGGTCATTTTAATGGTCTTTAAAGCACTAAAGGGGTTGGCACCAACCTATATTAGAGACTGCCTCGTTGATTATGTACCTGGCAGGGCCCTTAGATGCTCCAATGCTTCTTTGTAGGTAATACCCAAGGTGAACTATAAGAGGAGCGGAGAAGCATCTTTCAGCTATTTGGCCCCAAAACTGTGGAATTCCATTCCGAGTCATATTTGTGAGGCTGAATTAGTCATTGCTTTTAAAAGGGATCTTAAAATGCACCTTTTCAATAAGGCTTTTAATTAAACATTAAGTATAAATATGCTAAAAGTTAAAGGTAGATGTGTGACAATTAAGCTGTATTCTATGAAATAAAATTTTATTTTATTTTTTTTATTTTTATTATTTTAATAATTATTGTTTTCTAAATACTTTGTAATTTTATGCTGTTTTACAATCATAGTTCTACTATTTTCAATCATATTTTTTTATTTGTTTAAATTTAGATTTTTTGTATTCTCTGTTATGTGAAGCACATTGATCTGCTATACAAAGAAAGATTATTATTATTATATATTATTATTACTCAATATTGTGTAAAAATGTTACCAAAAAAAAATGAGTACGTCATACTTAAAGTTTTTACAGTGTGCTTGTTTTTGGTTTTGCCAATGTATGCTACATAATGGCAAGAAGTAATATTGTAGTAATTCCGCCACACATGGTCGAACCTGAAACCGATTCAGAGGAGGAAGAAGAGCACATTAGACAGGGTCGCGTAGTAGTCGATGTGCCACAATGGTAATATATTTTTCAATTCAATGGGCTTTGAAAGTTTAGGGAAACACCCCACCCATGAACGGGATTGGTTACAAAAAAATTGTGACATCACAAATCTGGCTTGTCTGAACTCGCCCATTTGAGACTGTCCTTGTTGCACTGCAGTTTCAAAGCAGAAATGCTGAGCCGTGGTCTTGGCTGCTTACTTTGCCCCTGATATGTCTTGTAGCACATGATAAACACCACGTAGACATGTTAACAATGTTAAAAACTTGATTTTCACTGGCGGGGGTCTTTAAAATTCAACCCGACAGGTTCAATTCAGGTTCAAAACTTGTCTGCACCGCCGAATTGCTAAGGAAGAGCAGACGAGCACGGATCCAATCCAACTCCGATTTAGCCAAACAGAATGTGCCACAGGAACAGCTGTCATATGACTTTCATTTACTAAGTGCTTATGAATAGAAAATAATTAAGGAATTGTCAGTTTATCTTAGTGAGTTTTATTGTTGAAAAATATTTTACATTTACCAGGAAGTGTAATGGCTCATTTCAATCTATGACAGAAAATAACCAATTAATAAGAGGGAGAAACCGTGAAATGATCAAATACAATTTTATTGATGACTACAGAGTCAGATGCAGAGTCTGTACACAAAGAAAATACTACAGTCAGATCAGTCTAACGACATGGCAAGTTCTGATTAGTTGATAAGGTTGAAACGGGTATATTGGTCTAAGATAAACAATCATTCCATTGGTCAAGGTGAAGGGCATTGGACGTAATCGGCATTAACAAGGACACATACATAGGACACGTAGACATCATTTAATGTTCTGTCTAAGACACAAAACTGTAGCCTTCGGTGTCTTCAAAAGGCACATACTGTCTCTTTTGTGACTTGGTCTTCACTCTGACCCTTCCCCCACATTGGAACAACAGCTTAGGCTTGAACATCTGTGAGGATGCCAAAATTTCCCTTACAAATGTTACGTCCATGTGGTCAAGCGCTGTCTTTATGATACATGAACAGCCTATTCCTATGCTATGGCTATGGCCCACTTTGTGTAGGCTACTTTTTATTGTGAGAATGTTTTCATATTTTGCAGTGGGCATACCTGACGAAAGTCATTGCATTTACATTTTAGATAATTGTTCACCTAAATTACAATATTGTCTTATATTTACAATGTGTACTCTCAAACCGCAAACATGTCAAACAAGTAAAAAAAAAATAAGGACGTGGTCCCGAGGTTCCAAACGTTCTATAGCACTAGACAGATACATAGTATGCTATTGCAAGCAGGCGTAGGTTAACAGATTGCTGTCTAAAATAATAAATATAAAATGTAAAATATAAATATTAACTTTATTCTATGATACAGTGAACTTGTCTACTGATGAGTAATGTATATTTCATAAGCCTGCGCGAACGAGGATTTATATGTACTGGCATACAGTGTTCATTGGACCAAGATATATCATACCTTCAATCATGATGGGCGACTTGTTGATACTAATCGATTAAGAAAATACATTGATTTGCCTCGTGCGTCGATGCATCGCAATTAAGTCAAAGACGAAGAAGAAACTGGATTCCCACCGAAAACAAGATGCAGTCAGGGTTTTTCCTGCATATAGATTTACAAAGCTGCCGCCTCCGTCAAATTTTGTGGCGCCTCCAAATCTTGACAAAACTCTTGACAGGTGTCTTCATGGAAAATACGATTTTCTAATAAGCGTTGCACATGGTGGATTTCTGTTGTATTTGTAGCTGCAAATGCGACATGACACTGTCGCCGATGTGGTAGCACTGTAGGTTCATTGGACCAAGATATGGCACACCTTCAATCATCATAAGGCGTTGCACCATACCTGTCAACATTAGAATTTTAAAATAAGGGATATTTTCTGCCGGCCCGTGCCTTCCCACGGCTCCCATCACCCAACCCATGTTTATTTACAGTATGTATCACTTGAATGAGACATGTACACATGCATTCATTTCATTGTGACAATCGGATAGGAAAGGGTGATAACAAAAATAAATGGGAGTGATTGAATAAGTGAGAGAAATGGTATGTTGACATCTTCACCTCAGCTTGATCTGCCTCCGATACGTTTCTTGTCACAAATGTAATCATTGACAGCGTATGTTTTCGTGCCTTTTCAGGGGTTTTCTTGGCTCAAAATGAGGTGGTATGATCCTATGATGGTGCATGTGCATCGTGCCATTAACTGGCTCTAGCAAACCCATTTTACAAGCAACATATTTTATGAGTCTTAATAATTATATGATTAAATTCAATAACAATTTTTATGTTAAAACATATTTGATATGTAAAAAAAGTGCTCTGTTCAGGGCTTTCCACAAGCATATGGAGTAGCCAGCTAGTGAGACAAAAGTTGCCAGGGTCCGGGACCAGTGGCCTGATTGTAAACATGTTGCCCTAATTAATTAGTAAAGGGCAATTAGGCTTCTTGTGCGTTTTAGCCCCATATGTCCCTACATTAGACCTTATTTCTTATTTTTTTATTCATTGACATCTTCACTGTAAGGTTAATCAAGCCTGTGTATTGGTTTAGAATTAAAAAAAATGTTTATATAAACCTATGCCTAAAATAACAAACACATGAATCCACTCCGCTTTCATTGCGTGAGTTGGCAACTCTGAAAATCCATATCAGGTTTTGCTCGTTACCTTCCAATGACAGAAACAGGCCTCTCCTCAAGGCAACATGCAGGCAAACAGAACTAGCTGCCCTCGAGCCTGACCCGACAACGATAGCAAAAGTTCTCGCATTGTTTTGTAGTGGGGGCTAGTGTGGTCATAAATGTACCAAATCGCAACTTGTTAAGCAAAACTATTTTATTAGAATCAAAATATGATACAATTATGATATTATAGTAGCCGGCTTGACTTAAGTAGTCGGCTGTTAGTGACAGGCTATTTGTGCACCTCACGAAGAGGGCAAATTATTTGAATTTGATAGTTAACTTTTATGGCTATGAACCCCCCCTACATTTTAAGGTAGCTCTTTCATTGTGGTGGAAATGCAAAACAGATAGGGTTAGGGTCGGCACAGGGTAGGTAATAGTTTCAATGGCATACCGAAAGTGTTAAGTGGAAGTGTATGGCTATGTGCTGTGAAAGTTGTTTCGGCCGCTTTGGTAGCTGGCAGCGCTGTCCCAAGTACACTGTGTGCTGGTTACGGTACAGCGCCACCACATCCGCAATGGTATAATGCCGCGATTGCAGTTATAAACTAGAAAACGCATTTCCCTGAGCAAATGCGATGTGATGCGTCGCAGTTATTAGACTGACACCTTAGCGGGATCAGGGGGTGCGTTTTGCACGCCCTTCCCGTTGTCACTGTATTCTGCTGACGTGCACATACAGTTCGTGTTATGTTTTGCATTTCGCTTAAGCAATCTGGCCAGCAGTTCTTTTTAGCACGCCATGCTGTTTTGGCACTCCATTCCAAGCTGTTTGCTTGTTGCATTGTTAAGGCTGGTAACTTTTTGGGCCAAGGTTTATGAGTTCGCCATATAGGATAGACCTACATAATTATCTGCTCACACATGTGAAGAGCGGCTAGCATATTACGAATGAGCAAGCTTTTAAGCTTTAAGACTTTATGCATGATACCAATTTGTACGCAGTTCATGAGTTATATGTCAACACTGGTCCTCCCGATTTGATAACTTTTTAGAATATAGCATGTTCATAAAAAATTATTATAGCAAACAATGCAAATGTGGATTTTCTGTTGAATATCTTACAAATATTCTGAGTAGAGACCAACACCCATAATTAACTAAAATCAGAATAGATATATTCATTAAGAGCCTGCGTTAGGTGTGCAGGGCAGCCTATTTGACACCCCTTGGCCCTACCCTTGACCTTAGCCCTTCGTTTTGCTTTTCGACTTGCCCCTCGAAACGGAGTCACAAGGGCTAAGGGTTGAAATCTGGCCCTACAAATTGGAACAACCCATGATGATCCTAAATACCGTCTTCTTGCGTGGGCATCCTTTTTCGTTGTCAGCAGCCAATCGGGGAAAATGTCAAAAAAGAAGACGGCTAACTTAAGGCCTGGGAATGCAGGTGGATCAGTTTGAGATAATTATGATAAACTGCAAACAAGTTGTGTTGTAGTTAGCCTATATATACATGCTAACTAGTGTTGTATATTTTCAATTAGCAGAAGTTACAACCCTATACAAAATATTGGAAGTCGAAAGCCAAAGTTTTAGAAGAGTAGGTTTATTCAGCCTGAATAACTTCGCATGCAACTACAAAGATCTACTACAAAAATCTTCTCCTACAATCTACTGGCTTGTACATTCACAGTTCGCCTTGTTATGCATTTTACATTCAAATCAAGACATCCCCAATATGCAAAGTAGAAAATGCCCTTTTCCATTCACCTCTGACCCATCTGTTTCCTGAGGACCGCTTGTCCCATAAACTTTAAAGTTTACCCCTCTTTACAACTAGCCCCATCCTTACATAACATAAACTAAGGAGGCAGAGTCCATTACCACCTTTCCTTCTCTTGGTTAAAACAGCAAATGGATAAGTATTTAATCCCTTATGCGCCTGCTTTCCTTCAAACTTATTTACCCAAACTGTTTTAATTGCTTATATATTTATGAGTTTGTCAATTGTGAACTTTCTACCTCCCATCCATTCAAGAAACTGTCAATTGTGAACTTTCTACTTCTGCTGTTCCTTCTTAATTTACCCTTAAGTGTCTGGAAGGACAACCATGCATGATATTGGTTAGGGTTCTTATTTTCTATAAACCCTTGCCTACACACAGGTCTACCTCTGCCATAGAATCGCACGTTCTCTACTTCTTCTGCTAACTCCATTTATTAACTAAAGGTATTATAAAATGATATATCTACTTAATGATCTTTAATATTGAGTACATATACTTGAGTACAAAAAGGTATCTACTTTTTAACACTAAATATACCATACTAGCAAGTATAGTGACTTGGTAACTAACGTTAATGTTGGGTCAACCCGTTTGTGATACACACGTAATGACCAATTAACGACCGTTTACTTTATTGATTTGTGGGATGATCTGTATGCAAGACTGACAGGATAGAATACCATACATTGTGTGTGACTATCAACGTGTTTTTTTTTACTGGGCAAGACAGAACCCTTCCACAGGTTGCATCCTTCTAGTTCTGGGTGATGGTAACTTTCCCTGTTTGAACTCACCAATCTGTCTAATCACACTACAAAGAGCCCATTAACGGACACATCCAAGGTGCTTCAATTATTATCCTTAACCTAAGAATCAGTTATTCATGCTCACAAACGATCTGACAAAGAAAATATTGCACTTTATATTTATTACATACAATATATCATAAGGATGTTTACTTTATTTCAATAATCAAAAAATTGCCAGGCTGTTTGTTCAGATGGATCAGATTTAAAGCAAACCAATGCTTTTGCTTGCGATAACTGTAAACTACAAGGGTGACAAGGCCAGATTATCAAAATAACAGGTATGTTAATTTTATTGCATGGAGGACAGGTGAATCATACCGAAAAATAGCACGTGTTCAGGTGGGAGTTTTCTAGCTTTACCTCCCTTCTAATGGTATTATCACAAAGACATTTGCCATTTATCTGATGGAGATAGAACAGCATGAAAGCTGAGGATTCATTCAAAGCGTATGTTTCATGCTATCAATCGATCAAACAAGTTATCAAATAAAGAACAACACTGCTTCATAACATAACCAGGCCAATTCATCATGATACAAAAGCAGTGCTCTGTGTAGGCTAGCAATCGGTCCTAACCTGCCAGTCTGCTCTGTTATGTTAGAGGACAAGCGCATCAACTTCATTCTGGACTTAAGTTTAAATTTCGTGAATATTTCATATCGATATGCCATCACAGTGGGGAAACACGACATGGAAATATGAACAAATCAGCCACTGCTGAAATGTTGGCTAACTAGCTAGAAACAATAGCCAACTAGCGATCTTTTTGTTATGCTTGTTATAAAGAAAAGGCATATAATACATTGAAACAATATTAAATTAAGATAATACGAGGGTTATCGTAAATTTGTACTCTTTATTAACAAAGAAAATACTTACATTTTAATCATTTGTGGTTTTCTTTTTTTACCGGTGAAGTTAGCCACCATATTGCCACTGATTCGCAAGGCTTTTTGGGTGTGATGACAAGGGTCTGGACTATGACCTGCGCAGCCTCTCTTGTAAGGAAGGTCCGTATCTTCCAGGAGGGTATTCCATAAACCGCACTAATGAAAGCGACGCTTAATAGAAAAAGCCTGGCTTGAACAAACGTCAACTTTGACATAGGCCTCAAGCCGTTCCATGAACACAATTCGGCCGTCTCCAGTCAACGTTAACTAAAGCCAGGCTTGCAGACAGATAAAATGCGTCATTTAGATGCTTACTTTTTAATATAAATTAACATTGAAATCGTTATGAAGAAATTGTGGCTATATCAGCCCAATAATATCCGAGATGTGTTTAATTTTCAGAGGAACAGTGTTCCTTGATAGCTCATCAGGCCAAGGCATGTGACAGATGACCAGTCCTAATAGCAGGGACCCGGGTTCGATCCCGGCTTGAGGTCGGCTGAAAGTTGTCTCCTGTCTGTTTTTCCATTAAAGCATAATAGGTAGTTAATATTTATTTTAGATATGGTGACAAAGAAATGTCATTTCGATGTAACATTGTATTTTATATAGATTTCTGTCACAAATAATGCAATTACAATTAGCAAATGGAATGCCACTGCGGACATTGATTTGTCATTTCAGCATTTTTTTATGTTTGATGTGGGAAGGTTATTGCGAACACAGGAAATGCAGAACTATAAACACTTATTCTCAAGCTTGGTCACACTGAGAGAAAGGTCTGGACCTACATATGCTTCCGAATACGGAAATAAGTTAAGTGACAAAGTGGAGCGAGCAAGAATAGATACTTGACGGAACAGTATTTTGGGATTTTGTTTCGGCCTGTTGGATATTTTTTGTTTAAACTGTTTGACAGTTAGCCCTACAGAGCAGGCTAGTTCAGTGGTATAAAGTTACCTTGGTAACTGAGCGGGGATTCGTAATAGCCACAGTAATGGAACGGATCTCTCACTAGAATTAGCCAGACTTTTCGCTTATCTAGCTTGATGGACCCCTTCGAGAATCGCCACCTTAACGTGGTGGAGGGGTTTCAGTGTCCCTGTGACCCTGGGAACTGTATTGTCGGGGGCAGTAGCCCCTGGTAGGGTCTCCCATGGCAAATTGGTCCCAGGGGAGGGTCCAGACTAAGCGCGATTCAAAAACACCCCAATGAAGCGGAACCAACGGTACTGTGGCACCTCGCCCGGAAGAGGGAAACCGGGGCTACCCCCTGGAGCCAGACCCGGGGGGGATGCTCGTCGGTGAGCGTCTGGTGGGTTAGGGTTAGGGTTAGGGTTGGCCTTGACCCATGGGGCCTGGTCGGGCACAGCCCGAAGACACAATGTGGAGCCGCCGCCCTGTGGGCCCACCACCTGCAGGGACAGACATTGGGGTCTGGTGCAATGCCAATCGGATAGCAGGCATAGGCAGGGACCTAGGCGTGCTGACCCCTAGCATTGTAGACTTGTCCTAGGGACGTGGAATGTAACCTCTCTGGTGGGAAAGGAACCGGAGCTAGTGCGGGAGGTGGAGTAGTACCAACTAGACATAGTTGGGCTCACCTCGACGCATGGCTCTGGTTCTGGAACCCAAGTCCTGGAGAGGGGCTGGACTCTTTTCTTTTCCGGAGTCGCCCAGGGTGAGAGGCGCCGGGCAGGTGTGGGGATTCTTACGAATCCCCGGCTGGGCGCCGCTGTATTGGAGTTTACCCCGGTGAACGAGAACGCCCTTTGCGACTGCGAGTCGCTAGGGGGGAAGGCTCTGACTGTTGTTTGTGCTTATGCACCAAATGGCAGTTCAGAGTATCCGGCCTTCTTGGAGTTGCTGGGTGGGCTCCTGGAAAGGGTTCCATCTAGTGATTCTATAGTTCTGCTGGGGGACTTCAACACCCATGTGGGTGACGATGGAGAAACCTGGAGAGGGGTGATTGGGAGGAATGGCCTGCCCGATCTGAACCAGAGTGGTGCTTTGTTGTTGGACTTCTGTGCTAGGCATGGATTGTCCATAACGAACACCATGTTCGAGCATAGGGAGGTTCATAAGTGTACCTGGTACCAGAGCACCCTAGGCCGCAGATCGATGATCAACTTTGTGGTCGTATCATCAGACCTGCGGCCGTATGTCTTGGACACTCGGGTTAAGAGAGGAGCTGAGCTGTCAACTGATCACCACCTGGTGGTGAGTTGGATCAGATGGCGGGGGAGGCTGCCGGACAGACCCGGTAAACCCAAACGTGTAGTTAGGGTGAATTGGGAACGTCTGGTTGAGGACCCTGTCCAGGAGGTCTTCAACTCCCACCTCCAGAAGAACTTCTCGTGCATCCCGGGGGAGATTGGGAACATTGATTCCGAGTGGACCATGTTCAAAACCTCCATTGTGGAAGCAGCTGCTAGGAGTTGTGGTCAGAAGGTTGTCGGTGCCTGTCGTGGCGGCAACCAAAGAACCCGCTGGTGGACACCAGCAGTGAAGGAAGCCGTCAGACTGAAGAAGGAGGCCTTTCGGGCTTGGTTGGCCCAGGGGTCTCCTGAAGCAGCAGACGGGTACCGGGCGGCCCAAAGGGCTGCAGCTTCGGTAGTCAAAGAAGCAAAAACCCGGGTGTGGGAGGAGATCAGGGAGGCTACGGAGAAGGACTTTCGGTTGGCCTCAAGGAAGTTCTGGCAAACCGTTAGACGGCTCAGAAAGGGAAACCACGGATTGGCCCAGGCTCTGTTGAGCAGGGGAGGAGAACTGCTGACCCGGACTGGGGATATCGTCGAGCGGTGGAAGGAGCACTTCGAGGAACTTCTTAACCCCACCAACACGTCCTCTGTGGAGGAGGCAGAGTTCAATGACTCGGGAAGTCTCAACAATATCCCTGGCAGAGGTCACTGAGGTAGTTGGGAAGCTCCTCAGCGGCAAGGCACCGGGTGTGGATGAGATTCGCCTCGAGATGCTGGAGGCTCTGGACATTGTTGGGCTGTCTTGGTTGACACACCTCTTCGGTGTCACGTGGAGGTCGGGGACAGTACCATTGGAATGGCAGACCGGGGTGGTGGTTTCCATTTTTAAAAAGGGGGACCGGAAGGTGTGCTCCAATTATCGGGGTATCACACTTCAAAGCCTACCTGGGAAAGCTTATGCCAGGATGTTGGAAAGAAGACTCCGACCGATTGTCGAACCTCGGATCCAGGAGGAGCAATGCGGATTCCGTCCTGGTCGTGGAACAGTGGACCAACTCTTTACCCTTGCGGGGCTGTTTGGGGGGGGCGTGGGAGTTTGCCCATCCAGTCTGTATGTGTTTTGTGGACTTGGAGAAGGCCTACGACCGTGTCCCCCGGGGAGTCCTGCGCGGGGTACTGCGGGAGTATGGGGTACCGGGGCCGTTGCTACGAGCCATTCGGTCCCTATATAACCAGAGTGAGAGTTGTGTCCGTATACTCGGCACAAAGTCAAATACGTTTTCAGTGGGTGTTGGACTCCGCCAGGGCTGCCCCTTGTCACCGGTTCTGTTTGTGATTTTCATGGATAGAATCTCAAGGCGTAGTCGGTGGGGAGGAGTTTGTCCAGTTTGGGGACCTCAGAATTGCTTCTCTGCTCTTTGCAGATGATGTGGTTCTGTTGGCTTCTTCAGACTGTGACCTTTAGCATGCACTGGAGCGGTTTGCAGCTGAGTGTGAAACGGTCGGGATGAGAGTGTTATGGAAATTCTAAATATTATGCACGGTGAGACTTAATGATGAAGTTCAATATAAACGTTTTATTCAAAAAGATACTTTACATAGAAAGGGTCAGTCCACACAGTGTTTATGACACTGTTCGGATGGAAAGACAAAATACATTGGTGATGAGCATTCCTATATAGTAAAATGGGAGTGCCCTGTTCCCTATTGTAAAGACACACACTCATATATTGGGGTTAGGTTTCTGGCCATTAAAGTGACACATTCCTAGCTGGTGTTATCTTATCTGCAGACATCCTGTCTCCAGTGTGACCCCTCCAGCCATGGGTCATAACCCCTTTTTTCCTAAACAGAAGGTTAAGCTTACTTTACGACATGCAGCTGTGGTCAATGGCTAATACATCAACCATACGTGCATTCCTGTATATATTTGCAGTCAATCTAAATCCTGCCATTACAATCCTCCCTTTTATCATTTAATGATAACCAAAATCCAAACCCACACAAGAAAAGTAAAATAGTAAAATATAATAAAAACAATCAAGTAAAACAGTATATAAAAAAATAGTAAAGTAAAACTAAGAATGTAGTTAACATCAACTCTTACATTCCACAATTGGTTAAAGCAAAAGCATCATACATACATTCAGTAAACCCTATCAGCATTATTTTCTTTCTTGGTAGCATCTGTAATGAGTATAGAAACATTGACAAACTTCATCAACTCAAATCTGTTAATTTCAACATGATCACGTACAAATCCTAGACCTACCATTGGAAATAAAGATTGGGCAAATTTGGCACCCCCTCCCCAAATACGATGCTCCATAGGAATGTCGCTGAAACTGCTTACAGCACGTTTCTGCCTTTGAAGTCTGGCTTGTAATGACTTTATTGTCTCCTTTGGGTCGCGTACGAATACGGCAGTTGGCTCATACAACTTAACGAGGGTGCACATTCCTCCCCAATCTGGAGGTAGGCTGGTCCAAATGGAATAACCACATAGCCAATACCAGTCCGCCAACATTCGTGTTCCTAGGGAGGATGGAGCTATGCCATTACATACACTCATTGAGTGGTTGCTTTCTGGCAATTTTATTTCATAATTGGTATTAACATGAAATGCTTCCACAGGTATCTCATCATAGTTGGAAGCTTCTATTATGGCTTTTTCATTCATATATGGACAGTATGAAAATATGTTCTTACACTGCTTTCTCCCAAGATTTCCTACGTGAAAAGTTCCATTACCTATTACGCATGAATCGAATATTTCTAACCTGTTCACTCTGACTGTACCCATCTGTTTCTTACCATTAGGGGGCCATCCTATATAGTCAGTTAACGTAGTACATAACATATTCCTTAATATGCTTCTATTGGTCATATTTAAGGGTATGGAGAAATCAGCCTTTCCTAAATTTTTTCTATCACCGGGATGAGACGCTAATCCCATTAAACATCTACTCTGGTTAAGTGAGATGCCTTGGGCTTTCAGCATAGGTGTTGTGGAGGAGTGCGGCAACAAGGAACAAACATAACAGTCGGATAAATTATAAGATTTTACCTTATGCTCAGCATATCGATACCACATATTTGTCCTATACATACTATCATCATGCTTAGCCTCACTTATCCAATCTTCATGTCCTTGTACCCGGACTGCTGCACGACGTGTTCGCTTTGTCTGATGTCCTGGTGACATAGGAAATAAAACTAATATTGTCATAAAGAGGCCAATACAAAAAAGGCCTCTAATAGCGTAGGCGCTATTAGAATTCATCTCTGCAGGAAACGATGGTCTTCTCTGAGTTGTGTTGGTCACTTTAGAGGCAGCGTTAGGCGTACACCTCAGTTGTCTTATCGGTGGAATGACTTTGTAGGAGCCGTGGCAGGCTACAGTTGGAGGAGGACTATTTCACTCCCCTTCCAGCTTACGTTGGTTGATCACTCTGGTCCTGCGGCTCCGGTACTCGTTTGCAGTGGCTGGCGTGGACCCACGTGGCTCTTTCTGCGACCTTCACTGCTGTATGTGTGGTCAATAGCACCAGGTATGGGCCCGTCCACCGCTCAGTTTTCCAGGTTTTCCTTGTCAGATTCTTTATCACCACCCACTCGCCTGGTTTCAGATCATGCAAGGGTCCGTGTGCCTCGTGTGGTAGGACCGCCTTCACCTGCTTGTGAATGTCAGAAAGCACAGCTTACCTCGTCCTACATTGTTTGTGGCACAGACCATACATTTCTCACAAAAAAGTTTTGAGTAATTTGTAAAACCCTTAGTAAACCAATGTCTCTCCATATCAGCCATCATAGCCCCCCTTTTGACACATGGTCCAACCCATGTGCCAATCTTGCATAATACGGAAAGAGATAGCGAGGGAGACATGGTCTGTCATTGGGGCCATACCATTCCCCGTCCTGAACTCGAGCCCCGGCCCTGCCCCAAACTTTCCTCTCCAGTGGAGTAGCCCTGCTCTGTAGATCTTTCAGGTCAGCTGTAGGGGTTACAGGGTCAGGAACATCATCACCACACAACATTTGTAAACAACTTTTCCCTGCAGCGGCCTTTGCTGCAGCATCAGCAAAAGCATTACCTAGAGAAACTGGGTCAGAATTACTTGTGTGTGCATCACATTTACATATTGCTAATTCTTTGGGTAGTAAGATTGCTTCCAGTAACCGAGACACCAGGTGGTTATGCGCTATGGGTTTACCTGTAGATGTTAAAAACTTCCGGTGTTTCCATAATGTACCAAAATCATGTGCAACCCCAAAAGCATATCTGCTGTCAGTATAAATGTTTGCAGTTGCATCTTTAGCAATTTTACAGGCTTCTGTTAATGCCACTAATTCAGCTGCTTGGGCTGAATAATTGGACGGAAGTGTGTCTGATGCTAGCACGTCATGTGCTGTAACTACAGCATACCCAACTCGATTTGCACCTGTGTCTCTGTCACGTGAAGCAGATCCGTCCACAAAGAGTTCTAACTCTGCATTTGGTATCGGGACCTCCAGAAGATCAGGCCTGGGGGAGCAAACCTCATTAATAGCGGCCACACAGTCATGCGGTTCTCCATCTTCTGCAGTGGGGAGAAGTGTAGCAGGGTTAAGCACAGTACAACGTTTCACGACAATGTTAGGCATTTCCAACAGAATAGCATGGTACCTTAACCACCGTGCTGCTGACAGGTGCGCTGTTTTCTGTTCCAGTAAAATCATAGACACAGCATGTGGTACCAACAGGGTTAAATCGGAATAACCAACAATTTCCCTAGATGCATATACTGCCTTTTCTGCTGCCGCCACAGCACGTATGCACATTGGCAACCCTGCTGCCACTGGATCTAGCTTAGCAGAAAAATATGCTACAGGTCTATGTCCACCCCCATGCTCTTGTAATAAGACTGAAGTCATACAACCATTTCTTTCGCTCACTGTCTGTATGAATGGTCTAGTCGGGTCAGGTAAACCTAAAGTTGGTGTGGTCTGGAGTGCTTTCTTTAGGTCAATAAAAGCCTCCTCTGCTTCTGGTGTCCACGTCACTCGTCCATTTGCCGTCAGTCCTTTGCCATGGGCAATGTCAGCCATAGGTGCTTCTAAAACAGAGTAATTGGGAATGTATGCTCTGCAATAGGAACACATTCCTAAAAAGGACATGACTTGTTTCTTAGTCATTGGTTTAGGAATCTTTTGTATTGCTTCAACACGCTTGGGTGAGAGGGATTTGCCCTCTGCTGTGATCACATGACCCAAAAACATCACTTCCTCCTTCACAAATTGCAATTTTGAAAGGCTAGCCTTGTGTCCTTCTTGTGCCAAATGTTTAAGAAGGGCAACTGTATCACGTGTGCATTGTTCTTCAGTAAAAGAACACATAACACAGCCTAGTAAATGTGTATGTTTTCCCATTAAACATAAAGGCAAACCAGAACTGACTATCTGGATGGACACACACACTATAAAATGCATTTGTCAAATCCACTACTGAGAACCATTTACAATTTGCGGGGACTTGTGACATGATGGTGTATGGATTAGGCACATTTGGTGCCCACTGTTGAACGGCTGCGTTCACAGCTTGCAAGTCCTGTACAAAGCGCCATTCCGGTATCTGTCCTTCGGGACGTGCCTTTTTGACCGGAAATATCGGCGTTCGCACGGGCGAATCTCTACACGGAACAATTACACCTGCGGACAACAGAGAGTTAAACACAGGAGTAATGCCTTCTATCGCATCTTTTCGCAGCGGATATTGCGCTTGTTTTGGACGATAGTCAGATTTTGGAGTTATTATCACTTGTTCAGCTCCCTTGATTAACCCCACATCATACTTCCCCTTGGCCCATAATGTAACTGGGACTTCGCTTAATGCAGGAATGTCCTCTAACCTTTGATCTACCTTGGCCATCGTAGTTCCCCATTTTTTACTCTTTAACAATTGAATTGAGCGTTTACCATTTACAACACAAGGATAGTACATTCGGTAAACATGTAAACGAGAATTATATTGAATCCCCGAGTCTTTTGTGTTATCCCATCCTGTGTGTTCCCTTCTGCACTCCTTAACCCATGGACCCAAATCTTCCCAATTGTCATTAGCACCCTTCACTAATGACACATGTGGAGTTGAAGAATACATTTCAAAAAGACTGAATGGATTATCTGGGTGCCAATTCTCTTCGCCGTTTAACTCTTGATATATACGCTCCCTTTCATACCATTGTTCAAATTTGCTCATTGTTGGAGGGTGAATTTGAGCTTGTTTTGGGTTTGGTAAATTAACTGTAGCTGCACATTTATCATTTGTCCAATATACACATTCAATGTTCAATTTGTCTATTTCCTTTCCTGCCTTAAACCACACTTTCTCATAATCCTTGTCCTGTCCCTCCGACACGTGAGCTGTACAATGCAAATCAGTGGCTATCATATGTTTCGCTTGTTTCCCTGTCACGTGCTTTCGTGCCAAATCGAGCAATGAGTTCGGTACGGATGCAACATCAGCGGAACTCAACTTCCACTGGTACACATAGCGTGGTGACCCTGGGCAATATTTTACAAAAGTTTGCGTAGCAAGATCCTTTTGTGGTCTCGTTATTTCAATCCCTTCTGGTGTGCATACTAGGGTAATGCCTAGTGCACACATAAGGTCTCTGCCAATCAAATTTACTGGACAACAGTCAGACAGTAAATACTGAAATTTGAATTTTCCAACGAGATTGTCCTCACATTGTAGTGGAACAGTAAATTTTTCTCTGATTATCGCCCCTGAGGCACCCATAGAGTTCACATATCGTCCGCTCATTTTTGGATTGGGCACGAATTCACTTGACATAATGACAGAATTTGTAGCACCCGAGTCTACTAAAAACACAATCGATTTCCCCTGTACCAATAATGTCATTTGCGGCCAAAATCTATATGCTTCACTTGCATATTTAACATATGTCCCTTCTATTGGCCTTAATGTGTTCTCTAGGTGTTGAATAGCGTGCGTTACAGAAGCATTGGTGTCTACGTGTGTCTCACCCATTTGCAGCGTCGGTTGATCATCGTGTGGCAGTGTCGTAAGGCCGGCAAGACGCTCTCCTTCCCCCGACCCCCCCTCGCATCAATCTGCACCTTCATACTGTTCATTTCTGTTTCTTCTGTTTGGACAGTCTTTGATATAATGTCCCTCTTTGCCACAGCCGTGACAAAGGCCTCGTCCAAAATATTGTCCACGTTCCCTTCCTCGAAAGCCTCCTCTCCTTCCTCGATTTCCACATGTCCTCCCTTAACCCATGTGGGCTAGCATTAGCCGTCTGATTTCTCCAGTAGATGGTCCAAATTGCCTACAGAAATCCGTAAACATGTTTGCAAATTTGGTGCCACCACTGGATATTTGTGGAAGGTGAACAATCGCTGTAGCCATATCTGCTGAAGTCCAGGGGCGGAAAACGAGTATCGGTCCGTCCGCTCCTGCGACCTCGATCATAGGCATGGAGTTAACAATGGCATTAGAATTGTCCTCTGACCGTACACAGTCCTTAGGTATTTCTTCGTCAGAGTCCTCAAGCATAACGAATGTAAATGGCTTCTTCTTGGGTGGATCTTTCCGTGTTGACATGGAATGTTTTTTCTCTGTTTGTCTTTGTGGAGTAGTTTGAATACTCTCCTGTTTTAAGTCTTTCTGTCGTTCTGGCTCGGACCGTGGGTCATGTTGTTTTACCACGTCCGTAAGTAATTGTCGAGCTTCCTCGTAGGGTGGTGGAGGTACAGTGTCCGACGGAAGGGCTATTAGCGGGGTAGCGGCTGCTGGCGGATTGGCGGCCTCAGCAGCGCCCACTGGAGAGCCGGCGGCCTGGGCAGCGGGAACTGGAGGGCCGACGGCCTCTGGAGCTTCCACGGGAGCGGGACCGGCGTGCTGTCGGCGAGGTCGGGGCGGGTTCAGGTCGTCCTCCTCAACCTTAAAACACTGGGACACAGATGAATCTCTCCCTGCCTTTACAACCTGAATTTCCTTTTTAAACTTATCTTCCCTTGCCTTATTCTCTCTTCTCACTGCTTCCTCTTTAAACATACCAAAAGCCTTCCAATCACCTCTAAAACCTTTCTTTCCCTTTTTCTCACTTTCTTCTTCCTTCTTTTTCTCACTTCCTTCTTCCTTCTTTTCTAACGCAACCTTCAGTTGTTCTATCTGTCTAATACTGAAACTACCGCCAACTGGAAAACCCAATTCAACCCATATTTTAAATTGGTTTGTGCATGCATCGCCATATTTTCCTTTCATAAACGTTATTATGGCAGAATCCATTTTAACATCAATTTCATCTTTAACATTTTTGCTCTTATTATTACCCATTTTACTTCTTCTTGTAAAATGTATTTTTTATTTTTTTATTATTATTAGTTTAATTGTAATACTTCCTAAAACGTAATTGTAATACTTCCTAAAACGTTTCAACCTCTAAATCAAGAATTACATAAACACAATTTTCACGTCCCTTTACCCAGCAACTTTCTCTCAATCCCCAGGTATATTACCTTGGAACCTTTAAAGACCAACCCCTATGACCAAAGCTTTATTTACAGACTCCAAATAACTTTACAGTAATTAGAGCTGGAATACTCGCCGATAGCAAGGACTATTATTTCCGGCCAAAGCTGCTTAACCTTTGGTTTCTCGTCAGAAACTGTGGTGAGTTCTCTTACCTGGAACGTCTTTGCTATAAAGCGGACTCGTGAACTAATATTTATCCAATTCCTATTTATTGATTGATCTATTAATAAGAAGCATCACCATTAAATTCTCTCTTTTTTTTTTTTTTTTTTTTTTTTTGTAAAAGTCTCACCGTTCTCCCGTTCTTTTAATAAGTCTCAGCGAAGGATGACTCCGTTCCCAAAGCCAGGCCCCCAACGCTTAACCCGCTTTTCTGGGAAGGTTCTTGGGGTCAGAACTGCGTTCCGAGATGATCAGTCTCCGTGGTTTTCGGGATTCAGAATCTATCCAAACGAGAGACCCTGCCGACCAACGCCAAATTGTTATGGAAATTCTAAATATTATGCACGGTGAGACTTAATGATGAAGTTCAATATAAACGTTTTATTCAAAAAGATACTTTACATAGAAAGGGTCAGTCCACACAGTGTTTATGACACTGTTCGGATGGAAAGACAAAATACATTGGTGATGAGCATTCCTATATAGTAAAATGGGAGTGCCTGTTCCCTATTGTAAAGACACACACTCATATATTGGGTTTAGGTTTCTGGCCATTAAAGTGACACATTCCTAGCTGGTGTTATCTTATCTGCAGACATCCTGTCTCCAGTGTGACCCCTCCAGCCATGGGTCATAACCCCTTTTTTCCTAAACAGAAGGTTAAGCTTACTTTACGACATGCAGCTGTGGTCAATGGCTAATACATCAACCATACGTGCATTCCTGTATATATTTGCAGTCAATCTAAATCCTGCCATTACAAGAGTCAGCACCTCCAAGTCTGAGGCCATGGTTCTCTGCCGGAAAACAGTGGAGTGCTCTCTCCGGGTTGGGATTGAGTTGCTGCCCCAAGCGAGGGAGTTCAAGTATCTCGGGTTCCTTTTCACAAGTGAGGGAAAAATGGAGCGTGAGATTGACAGGTGGATTGGTGCAGCATCAGCAGTAATGCGGGCGTTGTACCGGACCGTTGTGGTGAAGAAGGAGCTGAGCCGAAAGGCGAAGCTCGCGATTTACCAGTCGGCCTATGTTCCAACCCTCACCTATAGTCATGAACTTTGGGTAGTGACCGAAAGAATAAGATCGCGAGTACAAGCGGCTGAAATGTGTTTCCTCTGTAGGGTGGCTGGGCTCAGCCTTAGGGATAGGGTTCGGTCATCCGGAGGGAGCTCGGAGTAGAGCCGCTGCTCCTTCGCGTCAAAAGGAACCAGATGAGGTGGTACGGGCATCTGATTAGGATGCCTCCTGGGCGCCTACCGTTGGAGGTTTTCCGGGCACGCCATACTGGTAGGAGACCCCGGGGTAGACCCAGAAAACGCTGGCGAGATTATACATCTCGTCTGGCCTGGGAACGCCTCGGGATCCTCCAGGAGGATCTGGAAAGCATTGCTGGGGATAGGGACGGCTGGAATACCCTGCTGAGCCTGCTGCCACCGCGACCCGGCCCCGGATAAGCGGTGGAAAATGGATGGATGGATGGATAGCTTGATGGAACACCCCCCTGATGTTGTAAAGAAGGAGTCTGCAGGAGCGCGTTACTGCCGCAATGTTAGCTGAGAAGGACAGCTAGTCGTCCAGGGTGACCCCCAGGTTCTTCGCTGTACTTGAGGAGGAGACACAATAACACACTTCTTGATTTGCTACATTGCTAGTGAACGTGAAACACCACGCTATTGTCGTTCATTACAGCAGGAGAAGGAAATGCACCATGCAATTGTCGTTCATTACAGCAAGAGAGGGGAAGCGTCTATCCATGGCTAGGTGCTAATGCTAACTAGAAACTAGCAAACTCACTATGGAATAATTAGTGATACGGTGACGCCGTCACATACACTCACAGGCACATTCGCGCTAACGTCCTAAACTGTTGGCACGGTGTTTTTGTTATTTATGAGTTAGCTATCCCGCTTCTGACGCCCCTAATGAAGGACCAAGATGAATCATATCCTGGTGTATACTGCCGAATCATACCCTTGTTTATACTGCCATCTAGTGACCGCAATAAAATGTTGACTTGCATATAGCCTACATGTATACATTTTATTGCGGTCATTAGATGACAGTATACACAAGGGTATGATTCATCTTGGCCCTTCATTCCAGCTCCCCTCAAGTCTTACCCTCTTCCCATTCATTGTCTATTGGCAAATTAAGCATATAAAAGAGGCAATTAAAAAATAACTAGTGGACAGATTAATTAGCTATGTACGAGCGCAGTCCGTGGCATTGGAACTGACATTTTGGTGTTGCAATGGAAGCAAAATGCACCGTAGTTAGGTGCCGAAAAACGGGGCAAATAATAATAATAATAATAAAACTTAAGGATAACAGTATGTTATTGCGTCTTACGAGGCAATCACATAATAACCGGACGGAATCATTCATTGATGCAGTTAACAAGCCAAGACAGTCAGTATAACCTACTAACATAACAACTTGCAATTACATAACATCAACGCTGGATGGTGGTATATACCCGTGAAATCTCTCTCCAAGTCAAAACCTTCTCCCCATTAATTTCAATGGGGCCAAAAACCGATTAAATATAATAATAAAAAACATAACAGGTGAACTGATCACTTAGCTGTATGTAAGCGCAATAAACTGCAATATCCAAGACATGTGGGCACTGGAATGGAATCGATTGGGTCAAAACAGCGGGCGTAGTAAAGGCGCCAAAAATAGGCATAATAATAATAATATGACTTTGCGATAACAAGATGTGATGCGTCATCACGCATCACATAATATGACTTTGCGATAATAAGATGTGATGTGTCATCACTGACGCATCACATAATGACAAAAATCCAGCAAGTGCAACACTTGTTAGAACATAGTGTTTTCCAAGAAAACACCCGTCAGAGTTTTGTCAAGAGCTGGAGGAGGTACCAAATTTAACGTAGGCTCGTTATTCTCCACCTCGTTATTCTCTATGCAAAAAAAAACCTTAAGACTCTTGTGCGCTCTTGTGCTTATAATAGTAGCATTATTATTTTATTTAGAGAGATTAAAAACACGGGAGATCTACGGAAAAATATTTAAACGGGAGGACAACGGGATATAAGGAAAAATACGGGAGAATCCCAGGAAAAACAAAAGGGTTGACAGTGTTTCACTGATTCTTTTCGATTTAGAAAATTTGTCAATTTGCCGCATGTGCGTCGACGCATCGCAATTAAGTCAAAGACAAAGAAAAAACTGGATTCCCATGGAAAACAAGATGGAGTCAGTGTTTCTCCTGCATATAGATTTACAAAGCGGCCGTCTCCGTCAGATTTTGTGGCGCCTCTTGCACTTGGGGTCATGCCGCATTTGCAGCTACAAACACAACAGAAATCCACCGACGCCGCTGTGGTAGAGCTGTAGGTTTAAACTAATTCAAGTCAAGCTGGCTACTTCATTATATCATATTTTAATTATTCTATTCTATTTCAAGAGGTAAAATATACATACATTTCTTTGTATTCAATAATTTCAAAATGTGTTGCTCTTATTCAGTTGAATGCTATTCAATTTCAAACTCTGGTGGCACCAAGGTAACACCATAAGTCACCACCGGCTACTTCTAACGTGACGGCTCCAATGTATGCACCAATATGCACTTTTTAGCTGTTCCCCCCAATTTTCCCCACATATCCTTTTACCAGCATTGCTAAAAAAATAATAATACATAACACCAGCAAAAAAATGTGGTACTAGCTAACTAATTGGCTAGCTGGTGAAATATCAGGGCAAGGGGGCATCAATATTATCTAGGTCATACTGTGGTTATTAACTGTTTCTATTGGTTTATGTGTGTCCTCTTTTTGCATGCCTAGTTCAATTATTTTCAGCACTGTTTTTGCAAGTTTTATAAGAAACAAACACTTTGTATTCGGTCATGATTCGGTCAAGTCCAACGTACTTGATGCATTGATGTAGTTTTAGCTGATTGGATAACTGAACAATATTAAACTCCCATCATAAGTGTAGTAAGCATTATTTCGAGTTAAATGCCAGAGGTCTCCTTTATTTATCTCAGATTTAATTTGTCAACATGAGCAAGAGGAAGGCATGTGACGTTCGTCAGTTTTTGACTGTCAAAAAATAATTGTAAGTTGAGAGTACTAAGTTAGAGATGGTAATACTATAAATATTGAGTGTATGCATGGCTCCAATTGTTATAAAAAGTTGTAATTTATGTGCTGTTGTATTAAGCATACAGCGAAAGAACAAGATGGCAGGGAGATTGATAGTTCAGAGGTGGAGGTGAGTGAGAAAGGAGGTTGCACTTGATGTTTGCCATCATGCCAGTTTGGTGGGTATATAGTATTATATTATTATACATTATAATTATACAACCATAGCCTACTGAACCCGGGCTCGCTCTGGAGAAAAAAAAAGGTTGACCCACCCTCTCCCTTTGTCCTCTAATAATTTGCACTCTGGTTGTGTGTGTGTGTGTCAACACTGAGTTCAGTTGTGGTTTTACGCTCCTGTGCAATGGGTTATACTGAACTAATTGCCACTCCAATGGCTAGAGTTTGTGTCCTCATAATACTACTCATCAAAGGTATGACCGGCCAGGGAGGGTTTTGGCTGAAGTTACTGGTGAGACATTGATAAGTATTGAATTACTATTTCTGTATCATTCAGAACCTATATGAACACAAAAAAAGGTTTTTAACACGACTTGATTTGATCAAATTCTCAACAAATTATGGAATCTCATAGAGGACTACTATTCATTCATGAGCGATGCAAAACGTATGAACAAAAGGGGTTTAATTTAGATCATATAAGCTGAATTATTAACCAACTTATTATGTACTGTATATCCATCTTGAGGCAAGATGCACAACAAACATCTATCATTCAAGACTGTAATGAAAAGACCTTAACACAAATAGAATTATGTCCTGTTATGTCAGGAAGTTAAATACACAGCTTTATCTACTTGATATATATATATCCTCTCATTGTGAGGGAAATCAAATTTCTGTCACAAATGGCAGTGTTTGACTTAAACAATCACTCTCTAATAGTTTTGCCGTGGTCATATTTAAATGTATCTAATTAATCAGCAAACATTCAATATCCTATTCTACAGCAGCACAGCAAGCACACACACTTTTTAATAGAAACCTTCTGGGAGATTTCTCTATTGATTTGGCACGAAATGATTTGTGTGATACATTTTCTGGCATCAATGTCCCCTCAGTCAACACCTCCTGTAGAAAAATCATCTCTGTGTTGATGTAGTGTCTGGAACTTTGACTCCACACTAAAGACAAACATAATAAACAAATTCGTACCTGTAGACATCATAAAGAGGGAGGCAGCTCCTATAATAGAAAAGGAATGTAGGGCAAGCAAGAGAAACCAATATGGCACTGTATACAGTGCATCCGGAAAGTATTCACAGCGCTTCACTTTTTCCACATTTTGTTATGTTACGGCCTTATTCCAAAATTGATTGAATTCATTTTTTTCCTCAAAATTCTACACACAATAGATCATAATGACAACGTGAACATTTTTATTTTTTTATTTTTGCACATTTATTAAAAATAAATAACTAAGAAATCACATGTACATAAGTATTCACAGCCTTTGCTCAATACTTTGTTGATGCACCTTTGGCAGCAATTACAGCCCCAAGTCTTTTTGAATATGATGCCACAAGCTTGGCAAACCTATCTTTGGGCTGTTTGTGCCCATTCCTCTTTGCAGAACCTCTCAAGCTCCATCAGGTTGGATGGGATGCGTCGGTGCACAGCCATTTTCAGATCTCTCCAGAGATGTTCAATCGGATTCAAGTCTGGGCTCTGGCTGGGCCACTCAAGGACATTCACAGAGTTGTCCTGAAGCCACTCCTTTGATATCTTGGCTGTGTGCTTAGGGTCGTCCTGCTGAAAGATGAACCGTCGAATTTTGTTTCTCATGGTCTGAGAGTCCTTCAGGTGCATTTTGGCAAACTCCAGACGGGCTGCCATGTGCCTTTTACTAAGGAGTGGCTTCCGTCTGGCCACTCTACCATACAGGCCTGATTGGTGGATTGCTGCAGAGATGGTTGTCCTTCTGTAAGGTTCTCCTCTCTCCACAGAGGAACGCTGGAGCTCTGACAGAGTGACCATTGGGTTCTTGGTCACCTCTCTGACTAAGGCCCTTCTCCCTGTAGAAATTCTGTAGAATTTTGAGGAAAAAAAAGAATTTAATAAATTTTGGAATAAGGCCGTAACATAACAAAATGTGGAAAAAGTGAAGCGCTGTGAATACTTTCCGGATGCACTGTATATATTTTATTTATTTATACTGGCTTAACTGACTGATACTATGTATCTTTTGCAGTAGAACAGCGAGGCTGTAGAACGAAGGTGCGTCCTGTAGAAGTTGTATGTCGTGGATTTGTGGCAATATCAACAACCAAACTACTTAAAGAGGTAGGGATCTGTAATGGATAATTTCAATCTATGACAGAAAATAACCAATTAATGAGAGGGAGAAACCATGAAAAGATCAAGTACAATTTTATTGATGACTACAGAGTCTGAGTCAGAGTCTGTACACAGAGAAAATACTACAGTTAGATCACTCTAATGACATAGTAAGTTCTGATTAGTTGACAAGGTTCTAACGAGTATATAGGTCTATAAGATAAACAATCATTCCATTGGACAAGATGGATCACATGTTCATGATCAGCATATCTAAAAACATGTACGCACGAAACTAAGACGTGACTTAATGTTATGACTTAACCCAAACTTCTAGCCTTCAGTGTTTCCAAAAGGCACATACTGTCTCTTTGGTGACCTGGCCCTCGCTCTGACCATCCCCTCACCCCTGAACCACATCCCAGGCCGGAACATCCGCTATGATGCCCAAATTTGGCCACAACAGATCTGTGGCAAAGAATTGCACCAGATCATAAAAGCTGTCAGATGTAGCAGAAAGAAGTAACCAGTGGCTGTGGCTGAAGAGGAAGGATCCAGTGTGTATCTAGTATCTAGCTGCAGTACTGGAGGCATTAGTTTCAAGACCACATTCCTAGGACCCTAGTTTTTCGTGACACTGCCACCCACCGGTTAGGTTGGATAACCAAGGACCACATTTCTTGGATACAAGAAATTAGAGTGTGAGTACTCAATCAAGTTTTAATTATTTTATTTGTTTTTTGTTTATTTGTTGTGGTGTCTTGAATTTGACACCAAAGTTAACGTTAGCGGGACGAAGTGTCACTCTACCTTGAGGATGAGCAACGGAAACAGTGACAGGATGTAAATCACTGGCGAAGTCATGAAAACACTGTTGTTTATTTGTTTAATGAAATCATCATGATTGTGGCAAGTGCGATCATAGGTGTCTTGTAGTACTGGTATTAGGGCTAATTGTTGATTTAATGTCTGATAATGAGCCTAATTCTAGCCAGCATAATAATTAAGCTTCAAAAGATGATCAAAACATGTCTATATGATCTGTCTGTCAACTACATGAAATCAGCAGTAGCCTTTACTTTCTTCAGTGTAAGTGCTTGTTTAATAGGCCTACTCGTTTTTTTTTTTTTCTGTTTCAGTAATCCTAATGATTGAACTGTGCTGCAGCCTGAATAATCAATTCCATTTGATCAACAAATCAAAACAAGTCCCCCTCTGATTCGTTGTTGTGACCAGATAGTTTACTTGATTTAGATTCTGGGTAATCATAATTTACACTTTTAAATATGATCATAAAATAATAATACTACAATTCTATGTTCTTATGTTCTCAGTTATACCATTCACAGATGTGGGTTAGATTGCCAACCACAATGGCAGCTCCAACAACCCCAGCCACCATCACAGCTGTTGTATTGTCCTTGTTGAATCTTGAATCGATAAGTGTGTGTGTGTGTGTGTATATATATATACAGTATACGTACATACAGACATACATACATATACATATATATATATATATATATATATATATATATATATACACACACATTTATTTATATACACTAACAATTCAACAAGGTTCAAGATTCAACAAGGACAATACAACAGCTGTTTATATGTATACATATATACAGTGGCTTGCAAAAGTATTCAACCCCCTTGATATTTATCAGATCTTTCTGGATTACAAATTATACAAATGATTGAGACTTTGTTATGTTTAATATTTAATTTCAAAAGACTGACCCTCAAAATACATTTTTTTTAAATGACATTAGGTTTATGTTAGAAAATGTTTTTAAGAAAAATAAATAACTGAAATATGCTGTTTGTATAAATATTCAACCCCTGTGCTTTGGAAGTTGACACAAATGAATAATATTGCCCTAATGAGGACACTGTAGGCCTTACAATTGGCCTCACCTCTGCAACATAATGAAAACCCCCTCTCCTGAAAATGGTATGAGTAATTTTTTTGTATGCAACCAAAATAAAAAAAGTGACCCCCGTGACCTGAGAAGTGTACTACTTCAACTGAAAACTAGCTTTGGAGTGAATTTCTTTACTATGCCTGGGCCTGTACATAAGTCGAAATGCCAGAAAAGAAAGGAGAAGAAAAATAGGGAGAAGAAAAGGGCTTTAAACCCAAATAAACCTTTTTCAGTCAGCTCAAAAAGCTGCTTGCAGCAAGGCTGAAGTCAAGAGGCCACTTACAGCTAACTTTATAAGCCAAGAGGTAGCTATAGTGTCAGTGATGGCCAGAGATCATTCAGTAAACTGAAAATAATACCAAATTATTTGCGCTCCACAATGAGCAAGGAGAGGCTCCATAACCTGGCAATAGCTGCCACTGAGTGTGCACTGGATAAACAGATGGACCATAAAGACATAATTTATAAAGGACTTTGTATCCGGAAAGACAAGGAAGATGGCTGGCCAAGATATAGTCATAAAGTCAGAAATTGCATTTTCTACAAAAAAATTTGTGGTGTAAGATCTTTGTTGACCTTGGTGTGTGTAAAGGCCAGTTCAAATCAATGATTCGCAACGAGACTGCATGCAACTCCAACAAAATAATCCCGAACATTTGATTGCAAACGCTCTATAACGGAGTCGTTCACACCAAAGTAACGAGCACAGACACAAATGACAGTTTCTATAGTAACTGCAAAGCCCACTACTTCAGTGATGATACATTACGTTACATGGTAGTTTGCTGACGTTCATCATTTTATTTCCCTAAAATAAAACCAATAGTTTTTCATTAGCTGCGATTGGAACCGAGGCTAATATGTTGCCGAGTATATAATTTTAATAAACAATATCTTCTTTAAATAATAACAAATCCAATGTATGCATGTAAACACATAATCCCTTTTTGACATAAATCTGGCGCCATACTTCCTAACGTTCTAAAACCGCACTTGCCGATTTGACAAGCCAGGCAACGGCTTCAGATGCCCTGCAACTACTAGTTCACACCACTGCAACGTTTGTAAACCGTATCGTTGTGTAGTGAACCATTGATCATTTAGTGTATCAAAACGTTTTTTTATGGTGTGGGTGTGTGTGTGTACCTTGGCCTAACTGGAACGGATACGGGCCAAATGTGCACCAAGATTTAGCCCAGATCGGTCAAACGGGTCTGCCCTAGTGTCTTTTTGCACAACGGGCCACATCCGGTGCAGATTTGCATTACAGACCTCAGATAGTTTTCTGCCAAAACTTGGTCAGATTAAAAAAAAGTCAAAACGGCCCAAATCTGGCACAGATTTGAAACCCAATTATTTTTGCTATAATCAGCACTGGGCCGTTGGTGTCCCAGACCATACAAAAGCTGCTTTTCAATGTTGATTCAACACATCATCACATAATGAATATAATAGGCTCCACATGTACACGGTGACATTGCTACAGCAACTCACACAACATAAGTCAGAATCCGTTAGTTAAAATGAAAAAATAGATATGAATCGCACCACGTTTGAAGGAGGGTGCTCAATAATGCTGAAGATGTTCTCAGTTACGGTTGCAAAAAGATTCTCTCCCAGAACCACTTGCAGTATAATGCAAATTAGTTATGATGTAGTAATTGCCTATTGGACTACAAAACAAAGTGCTTGTTTTCACAATTTGTTCAATAGTGTTCTAGCCCGTGTCTGGTTCAGTAATATCATCACGATTGTCAATCAGAGGGTTCCAGCCACATTCTGCGCAGAGGCACATTCTGCGCAGAGGGATACAATTGACCGGGTGTGATCGCTATGCGGATCTGGCGAGTTGAGGCCGGATCCAGCACAGTGTCCACTACAATCTGGGTATGTAGCCCCTGTCACTAAGTCTCTCTCAGTTTACATATACACTCACTGGCCACTTTATTAGGTACACCTTGCTAGTACCGGGTTGGACCCCCTTTTGCTTTCAGAACTGCCTTAATTCTTAGTGGCATAGACTCAAGATGCTGGAAACATTCCTCAGAGATTTTGGTCCATATTGACATGATAGCATCACTCAGTTGCTGCAGATTTGTCGGCTGCACATCTATGACGCGAATCTCTCAATCCAATAGAGCACCTTTGGGATGTGGTGGAACGAGATCTGGTGACTGTGGAGGCCATTTGAGTACAGTGAACTCATTGTCATGTTCAAGAAACCAGTTTGAGATGATTTGAGCTTTGTAACATAGCGCGTTATCCTGCTGGAAGTAGACATCAGAAGATGGGTACAATGTGGTCATAAAGGGATGGACATGGTCAGCAACAATACTCAGGTAGGCTGTGGTGTTTAAACAATGCTCAATTGGTACTAAGGGGCCCAAAGTATGTCAAGAAAATATCCCCCACACCATTACACCACCACCACCAGTCTGAACCATTGATACAAGGCAGGATGGATCCATGCTTTCATGTTGTTTACGCCAAATTCTGACCCTACCGTCCGAATGTCGCACCAGAAATCGAGACTCATCAAACCAGGCAACATTTTTCCAATCTTCTATTGTCCAATTTTGGTGAGCCCGTGCGAATTGTAGCCTTGGTTTCATGTTCTTAGCTGACAGGAGTGGCACCCGGTGTGGTCTTCTGCTGCTGTAGCCCATCTGCTTCAAGGTTCGACGTGTTGTGCATTCAGAGATGGTCTTCTGCATACCTTGGTTGTAACGAGTGGTTATTTGAATTACTGTTGCCTTTCTGTCATCTTGAACCAGTCTGGCCATTCTCCTCTGACCTCTGGCATCAACAAGGCATTTTCGCCCAGAGAACTGCCGCTCACTGGATATTTTCTCTTTTTTGGACCATTCTCTGTAAACCCTAGAGATGGTTGTGCGTGAAAATCCCAGCAGATCAGCAGTTTCTGAAATACTCAGACCAGCCCGTCTGGCGCCAACAACCATGCCACGTTCAAAGTCACTTAAATCACCTTTCTTCCCCATTCTGATGCTGTTTGAACTTCACCAGGTCGTCTTGTCTTGACCATTTCCACATGCCTAAATGCATCGAGTTGCTGCCATGTGATTGGCTGATTAGATATTTGCGTTAACAAGCAGTTGAACAGGTGTAGCTAATAAAGCGGCCAGTGAGTGTATATATTTAGTAGGAGAGAGAGAGCATGCATGCGTTGACATGAACAGATTTGGGGAGGGCCCATTCACTGGACCTTTTCAGGGGCCCAGCCATTTCTGTGGGCGGGCCTGTTTACAGGTACTGAGAGAATATTAAGTTACTACCGGAGAACGTCTAATCTTAAATACCATTTGCTATCCAAGCACACAGCTAATATAGACAGTCCTGTTAGTTACTGCATTAGCCCCGAAACATCTTGCTTGGTCTTTACTACACACAATTAAATTCTGGTTTTCTCAAGAAGTGTGAGTAATCTTTGATACTGAAGTATGGAGCATGTAGCTGACCAATGTACCTGTTATACAATGAACGCAGTGTTTTTGTGAGAACGCAGAAATTAAAGTTGACGCTACCTGCCTGGGAGCTAATTTCGACTGCTTTCCTATGGCAGGGAGATAACGAGTTTTCCGTTGAGTTATACTGTTGAAATGTTCATATTTCTATATAATGATTTGCATAATTTTTGTTTATTGATTGCCATATTAGTTATTGCAGTGACATAATCATCTTAATCATATTCGAGAATATGATTGGCACCACCATGTCTGGTCGGTTGATAAGGGCTGAATGTATGACGTTTTTACTCAATTCCTTCATTGCTATCACCTGTTTATACTAAGCCAGGAACATGTTGTTGCCTGGGTATAAGTATTCTGTGAAAGTCTTTGGACAGGACTCTCGTCTTGGATAGTGGTTGGTATTGGTGGGTCCATTGACAAACAAGTTATATTTCCTTTGTCAATGTTTGTATTATGATTAATTCTGAATAAATTCTTACAGCCTGCTTACATACTTAAAGAACTTGAAGGCTCTGTTTTCTTCCACAATACCATGACAAGGGATTTTGCCCAAACAATCTAGACACTGTCAGGACGTCGCAGTTAAACAGATCGATATAGCTAGCTATCGTTAGCTAAACCAAAGGCTAGGCTATCTCTTTTTTTACTTCAGACTCTCAGGCTTTCCCCTGCTAACGTTAATGTTTTGTTTTCACACACAACTGACTGACATGACAACAAGCGACTACACTTGACACGATCCATGTCCTATGAGGGACGGGTTCAGTCTTGTTAGATATAAACTTATCTGCAAGTTTTATGATGCGTGTTTACAGTATTGAAGTGTTAGATATATAACAATGGTGGATCTAGCTAAACTCAGGTCAAAAGGTCAAGGAGCATAGTCCAGTAGTCATCATTAATGGTGTCCTGATGGCATTGAGATTTACATTTTCATAATATACCAGGAAGCCCTCTTAGGTAACTTTTTTGGGGCAACCGTGAACACTGTACTCATTAATGACTACCCCTCTAAATGCTGCAAACTATATGTAGTAGAGGCGGCACCATCCACAGTGCATGAGCTTGAGCTATGGCAGGGATAATGTGGAATGCAATGTCTGAGAAAGTCAGAACTTGTTAAAAGTACATTTATGGTCAATTTTGTTGAGATAAAAAATGTGTGTTATACATACAAGTGACTGCAAAAGCCACATGATTCCATCTTGTCTTTTACCTGATAAATAGCCAATTATTGTCCAACATGCAAATCTTAGTAAGTCACAAAATAGCGTTAAAGGTTTATTTCACAGAAATACTAAGTACTTGGACAGAAAGTAGTATTTGGGTGGAATAAACCTTCCAACTACAATTAGTTAGACAGAAAATAGCGGTAATCAAATTTGCTAGGTGGGGCGATCTAGTGTCCTAGAAACGCGGCCCCAGGACTATGGTCCTGAAACTGCAGCCTCCAGTACTGCAGGAACATACTATTGAATGTGGGCACAAAAGTATAGAACATCATGTTGAAAAACTAAAGAAAGTGGTTTCATCTCAGGAAAAAGGTTAAGCCTTTCCTGCAGGAATAAAGTGGGGAAATATTATTTCATTTTTAGGTGACGTAAGTATCCCTGTATAGCTTCCTGCAGGAATAGTGTAGGGATATCTCACAGCTTAGAAAATTATATTTTTTCTCTTTAGTATCTATGAGTATCTGGCCGTGCCAAGAGTGGACATAGTGGCTCTGACACGTCATTGCTCACCGTTAAGCCTTCTGAAGGTGTCGTGGGTTCAAATGAACGAACCATCAAGGATGGAGAGTGCACACTTGAAAACCCCAATGACATATCTGCTTTCGACCCAAATCCATTCTAAATTATTATAATACCGTATCCTGTGTACTTTGAAAAAAAATCCCAAATGCCCCATTTATGTGCTTTTCTAAATCTCGATTCCATAATTAAATATTTAATTTCAAATAATATTTTTATTCGTAGCTAAACCTCAAACCGCTAAGTTTAAAAAAGGGAGCTTTTCACAAGTTTGAATAAATTTTTAAATGTTTCATTAAATTTTTATTTTAGAAAAGTTGCTGAATGTTTTAAGATTTATAATTCATAGCTGAAACTAAATAAAAAAATGATTTGAAATGTTTTTCAGAAATGTGTAAATCTGTGAATTTAAATTAAATTAGATTAAATTAGATTTAAATTAAATATGGTAAAGAAATTACTAGATCCTGGGGAAAAAAAAGTTTAAATTTTTTTTTTATTAGCACCCCATAGTTTAGTTGTGTCTATTGTTTTTAATATTTCGGCAAATGAGCGAGCTAAAAAAACATTAGTTTTTTTAATGTGTGAAAAAGACATCTGAAAAAAGTATTAATTCAGTCAGTCGGCCGAGCCATGTATTTCTTTCTTGTCTCCTTGTCCTTTATCACGTTTCTCTTCTTAGCATCTGAAATACGTTCTTTCCACTGATATTATGCCAACATCGAATGAAATGAAACCGTGGACAAAGAGGGTGTGTATCTTGGGGCGCTTATATTACAAATGAATGATGAACACAATTTTTTTGTTGGATTGTGGGAGATTGCAAAATCGTGAAGATTTGATGAATTGTATTTTATTTGTTCATGAGCACAACATACAATATTAAACCACAACTGATCATGTTGGTACAATATATGCAATAAAGTTGTACTGTATCAATTGCATCGGGGCCCCCAAAGTCTTCGGGCTTTTGCAGAACTGTGGCCGGCCCTGCACCACAGACTATGCCGAACCAAACAAGTGCGTTCCCAGATTCAAACCCAAACTATCGTGCCGACTTATCTCACAGTCAGCAACCATGTCACATCACGCCGGTTAGTCCAGTAGAAGTGCTAGGAAACGTTAATTCCAACTAAAACAACTAGCCTGTAGCATATTTATGAAGTTATCAGTTATAAAAAAGTCACACTGAAGACTGAAAGGTTAGCTACCTATACAAATATATACAAAAATACGCAGTAAACATATTAAATCAGTAAAAAAACTAAATAATGCGAGCTCACCCGGGGCCTTGTTGGTGTGAAAGGGCGGGGGCGCCATATCAACCATGAAACTCTATTTGAACAAGATCAAAAGATCTTTGAAAATGACCAAGTGGCAAAAATAATGTTTAAAAAGGAATAAGCAACAGTATCTAGAAGTTCTGCTGACTTACAAAAGGCTTGAAATCGGCGTCATGTTGTTTCTTTGGGAGCAGACGAACTCATGATTGTGAAACAAACAGCCAGTGACTTTTACATCGGTCAGCTTCATGTTTCATCCACACACTCCTGTTTTACTGCCCTTCAACTCTGGTGGGAGTCCTGGCATGTTTGTGTGTGTGGGTGGGGGGTCGTGTAAGGATTGTTTTTTCTTTCTGTCTCCAACTGTTAGTCTGTGTGCGTTTGAATCTCATTTCATTCCACTGAGCTGCTCTCTTAGACTGGTTGAATAGCAGGTGTGTGATGTGTGTGTGTTTGTGTGTCAGCAACCATGGGGGATTTAAAGTAATGCCTGGAGCCAAGCGGATGATGAATAGCAGTGGTTTAAGCTGTCATTACAGTGTACTGTTCCTATGGAGGTCAGTATTTAATAAGAGAAAAGGGTGACGGCGAAAGGGGGCCTGGTGTCCCTCTGGTCAGGCTGGGTGACAGGCCATGACTGCCCCCCCCCACACACACACACAGTGATCTGGGCCAGCGCTGAGGCAGGCAGGATGTTGTGGTAATCTCCTCCAATCTTCTGCCTGCTGGCCTGTGTAATGGAGAGAGGGAGAAAACGACAGGGTGGAGACAGAGGGGAACAAAGAGGAGAGAAAAAGAAAGACACAGAAAGCTAGTCAGGTGGTAGTTTTAAATCACCAGGGCTCGTAGTTTTAAATCACATTGGACCAGACCAGCCCTTTAATTAATAACCTCTCACCTCTCCTCTTCATACCCAGTCACGGACATGCTCTAGACAACCTATGAAAGCTACCATCATCATCTCTGCTGTCTTTCTGTTGCCGTGTGGCTAACTCACAGAAACGTACACATACAAATTCACACATGCACACCCTTAAGGGAATGTAAGTAAGTCTGTCTGGAGAAATCCTTGTACAAAATGTGAAACACCATCTACATCTACTTATCAGGGGCTTGCACAGGTTTGGGCTAAAGTTGCCTGAGCAAGAGCAACAGATGGGGCATCGAAGTGGCAGTAAAAATAAAATAAATAAACCATGACGCAAAGCGATGCCTATGCCTTACATAGCGCTATAACTAAAATAATATTGGTCTGGCAATGTGAGGGTACCCTATGCCTAGCACCCAAACTTCCTTCAAAGTTGGCCTTGTCATGTGAGGGCTCCAGGTGACTCATTTGATGTGGAAATAAATGATTAACGATGAATAGTATAATTAATGGGATTCCCTGTGAAAAGAAAATCCATACATATGCTTTAGTTCCAAACAATGCATAGACCTTAGCTAACATTTGATTAGAAGACGTTAGCGTCCACGTTAATTTGTGATATCTAGCTTGTGACATGAGCTGCTTGCTTGCTATGTTGAACATGCGTCATTCAGGTTGTGATGCATTTTCAACCCAGCAGATGTAGCTTACAGAATCGTAATTTTCGTTATGAGATGATAACTTCGCTTGTAATATTCAAATTGGTAAAAATGTAATGAAATTTGTTTTTAGAGATTTTCATGGATATGGTCCCCAACAGGAAGCTTCTCCTGTAACACTTCGAACTCCAGTGACTCAGTGTGATTAAGATGTTTCTCTTTTGCTTAGGATGTTTTTTCCAATATTGTATATTTCTGAAGAGCACCACTGCTGTTTAGTCGACCACATCATTTTTGATGTCCATGATGTTATTAATTAACAAGAAACTATATCTGCAATAAAATGTTAATGTGCATTTTTCTTACTTTAATGAATAGTTAAATTTTAAAACAATTAGCAAATTCAAAAAATTATTTGTAGTTAGGTAAATTAACATATTTTACACCATTCAGGTACGTGGTAATGGGTGACACCTAAAATTGGGTAGGGTGGGGGGGGGTTTGCACTTGATCTTTGTAAAACTTAGAAGCCTAATTTGGGCCAATGACATGACGCAATTTTTTATGCCTAGATCAATTCCCATCCATTCATCCATTCTCCGCCGCTTATACGTGGCCGGGTCGCGGTGGCAGCAGGCTATGCAGGGAAGCCCTGACGTCCTACTCCCCAGCAACCTTTTCCAGCTCCTCCTGAGGGATCCCAATGCGTTCCCAGGCCAGATGAGATATATAATCTCTCCAGCATGTTCTGGGTCTACCCCGGGGTCTCCTACCAGTAGGGCGTGCCCGGAAAACCTCGAAAGGAAGGCGCTCAGCGAACTACCTCATCTGGCTCCTTTCGATGCGAAGGAGCAGCTACTCGGCGCTCCCTCTGGATGACCGAGCTCCTTACTCTATCTCTAAGGCTGAGCCCAGCCACCCTACGGAGGAAACTCATTTCAGCCGCTTGTATTCGTGACCTCATTCTTGAGGTCTTCACTATCCAAAGCTCATGGCCATATGTGAGGGTTGGAACATAGACCGACTTGTAAATCGCAAGCTTCACCTTTCGGTTCAGCTCCTTCACCACGATGGTTAGGTACAACGCGCGTATTACAGCAGATGCTGCACCAATCCGCCTGTCAATCTCAAGCTCCATCTTACCTGCACTCATGAACAAGACCCTGAGATACTTGAACTCCCTCGCTTGGGGCAGCAACTCACTCCCCAACCAGAAGAGAGCACTCTGCCATTTTCCGGCAGAAAACCATGGCCTCAGACTTGGAGGTGCTGACTCTTATCCCGACCGCTTCACGCTCGGCGGCAAACTGCTCGAGTGCGTGCTGAAGGTCATGGTCTGAAGAAGCCAACAAAACCACATCGTCTGCAAAGAGCAGAGAAGCAATTCTTAGGTCCCCAAACCGGACACACTCCTCCTCCCGGCTACGCCTTGAGATTCTATCCATGAAAATCACGTACAGAACCAGTGACAAGGGGCAGCCCTGACAGAGTCCAACACCCACTGAAAACGTGTGTGACTTGTGCCCAGAATACAGACACAGCTCTCACTCCGGTTATATAAGGACCGGATGGCTCGTAGCAACGGCCCCGGTACCCCCATACTCCCACAGTACTTCCCACAGGACTCCCCGAGGAACACGGTCATAGGCTTTCTCCAAGTCCACAAAACACATGTAGACTGAATGGGCAAACTCCCATGATCCCATCAACAGCCCCTCAAGAGCAAAGAATTGGTACACCCAGCGCCTTGCCACTGAAGAGCTTCTTAACTACCTCAGTGGCTTTTGCCAGGGATATGGGTGAGGCTTCTCCCGAGTCTTCGAACTCTGCCCTCTTTACAGAGGACGTGTTGGTGGGGTAAACCCTTTCCAGAGGCCTATACTACGAAGCGAGGTAACTTGCTTACCCCGGTAAGTTCGGGAGTAACTATGTGACATTGGGAGTAACTTCCTGATTAACCCATACTATGAAAGGTGGTTTTTAAAAGGTAAGTTTTACCCAAGGTACAGTATGTTATCATAGCAATTTACGCTGCATCTCTAAACTGCTATGAGCAGTTAATGTTCGTGGTTAACTCAGTGTTAAGCGCTTTATAACTCTGAGGTCGGGAAAATCGCTCTGCGTACAATCTTGTAAAACTGCTGGAGTGGACACAAATATAAAGTTTTTGTTGGCAGTCCTTTAGAATTTAGACATTCAAAATTAACACTTGGTTTTACAACATATAGCCCAAGTGTTAATACTGTAAATAGGCTATAAAGCTCTTGCCAATTCAAAGTTTACATCTAAAAAGTGTATCTTCTAACTAGAAAATCCTTTACTTTAACAGTTCATAAAATAAAGCATTACAGATATAGGCCTAATCTCAAATGCGCTTTCCACTGTGGTTGCAGCTGACATGAATGTTTGAATGTCATTGCATTCATACAGCCTATGTGCTTTAGGGAGTAGCCCATGTAAAGGCTATCATTTAATAGCCTAATACTAATTGTTTTCACATCTTAGATATATTATTTTATGTATCCTTTCATTTCAATTATATAACAAATGAAACAAATGTCCGTAATGCAAAATAGGACACATTGGTTAAAATTTGAAATCATAGAGGTTTTATTATTTAAATTTGGGAGAGTAAAATTTACCGTAGTTGCAGAAACATGCATATATGACAAGAATACTGTTACGCCTTTACTCTCGGCAATGCGCTGCCAAGATTTAGCCATTCACATTTATTTATACTAGTCATATCCTGAAATTATCAACGGGCTGTCTTCCGGGGTTCAAAAATACGGAGCATGCGCCACTGGCCAAAATATCTGTTTAATTTGCCAACCGCATCCCTTTTATGTGAACGCGCACAAACTATGGAGTTAACGCCGACTTAACTAACACACATCTTAATCACCGTTGTAGTACCATTTAACACCCATTTGGATAATCAGAGTTTGTCAGCTGAGTTTCCTTGTTAACCTCGAGTTAGATCAGAATAGTTTAACCTCCATTCGTAGTATAGGCCCCAGGCTGAGCCCAAAAACTGACTTACGATGCATTTGTTGTGTTTTCATATTACATTATACATTTAAAGTTTATACACCATATTGAAGAGACAAACTAGTTATTTTAATTTATATATATATAAATAACCTTTTCCCAAAACATTCTTCCACACCAACTTTAACAAAAATATTCTTTGATCGCCATACTCCATCGTAAACCTCAAATTATCACAATTTTAAATACAAGATAGAGAAAATATTAGAGCATATGAAATGTTCACCATATCCTAGGTAATTTGGAATATTAATTAAATTTAACATATCCTTAATTGTTAAAAGGTTATGACCATTCTAGTGATCAGTGTGCAAACTATAATATATAAAATATATTTTATGTGTTCAATAAAACACACATATTTAAATAAACAACTTTTGACACCGCAAGGTAAAAAACTATCTGAGAAACCTGTGGACAGAAAGATAAGAGAAAAGAGGGGCAGGGAAGGGAGGGGCAGAAACACCAGAAAACACAGCAAAACCTCTCAGATTTAAAATTAATTCTTATTCGCAAAACTGATCACACTCTGCCGAGTGCCAAGATTTGAAACAGTTCCTATTGTGAGTAAAGCAAAGCCTTTTACTTTTACATTCTGGAGCACCGCAAGTTATTTTTGTACTTTTGACACTTGAACAGCTAAGGGGCACAGTGGAAAGGAAGCTAGATAAAATAGGGGATATCATATTTGATTATGGAAAGGAGAGATTTGGGCTAGTGGAGAAACTTCAAAAAACCCTGGAGAAACCAAGAAAATCGAGGAGGCAACAAGAGATGGACAAGCTCGTAAAAGAAAGAAGGCTATTAAAAAAAGTAATGGAAAAAAGTGCCTGAATCAGAAAAGATAGGCATTAGAGAATTGCAGGACAGCTTAAAGAAGCGGATGTCAATATTGAGAGCCGAGAACCTACGAAGAAACCGAAAGAAGAAAGAACGAGCAAGGAATCAATTCTACAAAGACCCCTTCCAAGCTTACCAAGTCCTTGTTCAACAAGGCAAAAGAAGGAATGCTTAAAACAACCAAACAGGAACTGGAGTCCCACCTAAAAGAAACTCACACAGGTGAGAAAATGCATGAGGCATTCACAGTTCCCGCAGATATTCCACCAACTGAGGACACAGTAGAGCAAATGGACACAAGCCCTCCAAAATGGAAAGAGGTGCAAAATGCAGTCAGACGTGCAGGAGCAGCATCGGCACCAGTACCTAACGGAGTACCTTACAGACTGTAAAAAAATGCACCCGATGTCCTACGTTTCCTTTGGAAACTTCTGAAGCTAGCATGGGAAAAACAAATCATTCCCAGATCATGGCATCGAGCCAGAGGAGTACTGATTCCGAAAGAGAAAGATTCTAGTGACATTAGCGAGTTCAGACCAATTTGCTTGCTTAATGTGGACGGAAAATATTGAGTAATATTGAGTGTGACCTATAAAGGCCTATTTATTATTTCCGTATGTTTTTCATGTCTTGGCCGGGCACAAAGGATGTGTCATCATTAAAAGATTATTGTTTGTAATTAAAGACTTGGTTATTTTAAATAATTGAACTTCCACTGTTCTTTTTTGTAATGTTAATTGTTTCTTTTCTTTTTTTTTTGCTTGAAGGCTACATGCCACTGTTGTTTTTGTAATGTTTTTAAAAAAGTGTATGATGAAGTATATGGGATCTAATTTATTGTTTAGTTTTTTACCATGGTATCGAATTGGGTATCGAGAATCGTGGAATTTCACTGGTAATGGTATTGACTACTAAATTTCGTGACATCCCTACTTCTGACCACAACTCCTAGCAGCCGCTTCCATAATGGAGGTTTTGAACATGTACCACTTGGATTCCATGTTCCCAAACTCCCCGGGATGCCCGAGAAGTTCTTCCGGAGTTGGGAGTGAAAGACCTCATGGACAGGGGCCTCAGCCAGATATTTCCAATTCAACCTCACTACACGTTTGGGTTTACCGGGTCTGTCCAACAGTCTCCCCCACCATCTGATCCAACTCACCACCAGGTGGTGATGAGTTGACAGCTCAGCTCCTCTCTTCACGCGAGTGTCCAAGACATGCGGCCGCAGGTCTGAGTTTAGTACAGAAGTCCAGCAACAAATCACCACTCAGGTTCAGATTGGACAGGCCATTCCTCCCAATCACCCCCTCCAGGTTTCTCCATCCGGTTTCTCCAGCGACTCCAAAAAGGCCGGATACTCTGAACTGCCGTTTGGTGCATAAGCACAAACAACAGTCAGAGCCTTCCCCTCAGTGACTCGCAGTCGCATAGAGGCGACCCTCTCGTTCTCCGGGGAAAACTCCCAATGCAGCACCGCTCAGCCGGGGGCTTGTAGCTGCGTTTCAATTGGAGTTCCACTTCCCCTCGTTCACTTACCCTCAGCCCTTGGTATGACGTAACAGCATACATCGCGCGGAGGCCACTTGTAGAACAGAGGGAAAGTGGTCGGGGGATTTCAATGGAACAAACCTGCCCTTGTACACTTTCAGTCCAAACTGTCATTGATCGACTGCCAGTTATAGGCTTGGCGCTATACTGCTTTTTACAAATCACCGGAAATACCTGCATACTCTTTTAAATGAGGCTTGTGCAATCAGCTGTGTCAGTTTCTAATAAATAAAAATGTATATATATATATGTGTATATGTTTTTCTGTTTGTGATATGTATCATGATTACCCTAACTTTTATTGCTAGGGTTTTATGATATCTTCCTCTATTTATCAATATTCTCCTTCGTTGGTGAGCAACTGAGGTTTTACGTGCATTACTTCCACCTAACCATTGATGTATTCTCTTGCACCAAATGCATAAAAGCAATGCATTGTGGGTGATATGCCCCTCTGGAGTGACCATCGTTGTTCACTCTAATTAAAAGTAGAGTTAAACAACAATATTAAAAAAAAATTCTTAATCAGCTATGTCAACTACTATCAATCTAGTGTTAATTGAATGGTGCTTTCAGCTAAAGTTCAGACAGATAAGTCGAAGTCCATGCGCTACTGACTTAAGTGTCATATGGCGCGTGCAACACACACCAATCACTGACACACCTGTTCACAATCAAATATCATATCTCTTGAGGGAGGGGGGATGTATTTATATGACCTGATGTCAAAGTTAGGTTATAACCTGTAGAAAAAATCTGTTGCTCATCTGTCGTACATTCTGATCTCTTGAGACTAACTAGTTTCTCATTTTTTAATCATTCTGGAATCATTTGTGTTACTTCTCCTAAAGGTCCCTTCTGTCACCTACACGCTACACAACTTTCAAAGTCGTAAGATGGCTGCACTGCACACGCTACACGATTGATCTGTTTTGTAATCAGTATCTTAAAGTGATTGTGATGTTCACACTACATGATGGTGTGTATTATTCGACGTATGAAATAACCACAATTTACTCAAAATGAAAATACACTAGGAGTCGAAAGTAGAGAGTTCAGAAGAGTAGGTTTTATTTTGCATAGAATAAGACTGAGTGGGTCTGCAGGTACCAACTAAATTGTACATTCACAGTTCGTCTTTTTATACATATTGTCAGGGTCAGGAGCCCTCTACGTCATCCTGAGGACGGTTCAGCACCAGGGACAGCTCCTGTGTGCTACAGTACCTCTCTCTGTCCACTTATTACATTATTGTTTGCACCTGCGTTGTCTGTTTTCATTGGCCTCTTTGTGTTTGTTCACATTTATAGCCCTGCCTTATTTCCTGTTCCTTGTCTGTCATTACTTCTGTTATTACCGTTAAAAAAAGTAAAGTGCAAACCTTGCAATCTAGTTGTTCCGTGTTCCGTGTTTTATTTTGGGTTCATTCTATACTGTTTATTCTTGGCCTGCTCTTGGGTCGTGACTAACTTATATCGCCGAACCTGACAGAATGACAGAACCAACATACGACCCAGCGGTCCTCGCTGGTCTGCAGAACGCCATGCGTTTACAGGGCTCCATTTTGGGCCAACAGCGGGAGGAGGTACAAGCCATGGAAAGTCGGCTACAGGCAATGGGGCAGGCTATGGACCAGCTTGCGGCTTCCCAGGCCGATCTCCAGGCTGTGGTGCAGGCGGCCCACACGCTACCACCTCCGCTTCCTCTGGCCGACTTCTCGTCCAGGGACATCCCTCTCCCCTCTCTGGAGCGCTACGACGGGCACCTGGGAGGCTGCCGGGGTTTCCTGATGCAGTGCAACAGCGTTTTCCGGGGCCAGCCTACCGCTTTCCGGAGTGAGCACACCCAGGTCGCCTACATGATGGCTCTGCTAACCGGCAGGGCTCTGACTTGGGCGACTGCATTCTCGGAGCACCCCTCTCCAGCGCTCCAGGATTCCCAGAGCTTCATTTTGGAGTTCCGACGTGTTTTCGACCACCGTCGTTGCAGGCATGAGGCTGCCGCTAGCCTGCTGCGGATACACCAAGGGGCTCGGAGCGTGGCGGACTATGCCGTGGAGTTCCGGTCTTTGGCGGTCAATAGCCGGTGGGCCTCAATGAGGACATCAAGGACGAGTTGGCGGCTCGGGAGGACGTCGTCGACCTGGAGAGTCTGGTCAGCCTGGCCCTCCGTATCGACGGCTGGCTTCGGGAGAGACGGGGCCAGCGCCGCACTCCCGCCCTGACTCAGTCCCCTCGGGCTAGGGAGGTCAGCTGCCCGATGCCACCGGACCCGCCGGCCCCCCATGGCGCCGACCCCATGCAACTGGGGCGCACGCGGATCACGGCACAGGAACGTGAGCGCCGCGTAAAGGAGCGCCGCTGCCTGTACTGCGGCGACTCGGGTCATTTCCGCGCCCAGTGCCCCATGCTGCGGAGTGCCCCATGCTCCGCGCCAGAACACTGGGCCATGAAGAAGTATGTGGAGGAGGCGCTGGTGGCCGGGTTCATCCGACCGTCCACCTCTCCTCCGGCTGGGGCCGGTTTCTTTTTTGTCGCCAAGAATACCAATGACCTCCGTCCGTGCATCGACTACCGGGGCATCAACAAGATCACTGTCAAGAACCGGTACCCTCTTCCTCTCATGGCCACCGCGTTCGAGCGGCTCCAGGGTGCTTCTCTCTTCACCAAATTGTACCTGCGCAATGCCTACAACCTGGTGGGCATTCGCGTGGAAGACGGCCTTCAACACCCCCAACGGCCACTATGAGTACCTGGTCATGCCTTTTGGTCTCACCAATGCCCCGGTGGTTTTTCAGGCACTGATTAACCACGTGCTGCGGGACTTCTTGGACTGGTTCGTTTACGTCTATCTGGACAACATCCTCGTGTTCTCGGACTCTGAGCAGGAGCACGTCGCGCACGTCCGTGCCGTCCTCCAGCGCCTGCTCTAACACCAGTTGTTTGTCAAGCCCGAGAAGTGTTCTTTTCACGTCCGGCAGGTGGCTTTCTTCGGGTTCATCGTCTCCAAGGGCCGTCTGGAGATGGATCCCGCCAAGGTGTGCGCGGTCAGGTAGTGGCCGGTTCCCGAGTCTGTCAACGACGTTCAGCGGTTCCTGGGTTTCGCCAATTTTTACCGGCGATTTATTCGGGACTTCGGGACCCTAGCCCTGCCCCTCACCGACCTCACCCGGAAGTCGGAGAGGCGCTTCGTTTTCCCCTCATCGGCCTTGCGGGCCTTCGACGACCTCAAGCAGCGCTTCACCTTGGCTCCGCTCCTGCAGTTGCCCGATCCGGGCCATCCATTTGTGGTGGAGGTCGACGCTTCTGAGCTGGGAGCAGGGGCGGTTCTCTCTCAGCGCTGTCATCCCGATGGGAAGCTTCGCCCCTGTGCCTTCTTCTCCCGTCGCCTCTCCCCGGCCGAGATCAACTATAGTATCGGGGACCGGGAGCTGCTTGCGGTCAAGCTAGCCTTGGAGGAATGGCGGCACTGGCTGGAGGGGGCGGCGCACCCTGTGGTGGTCTGGACCGACCACAAGAACCTCGAATTCATTCGGACTGCCAAGAGGCTCAACCCCCGGGAGGCGAGGTGGATGCTGTTTTTCGAGCACTTCGACCTCCTCATCACCTACCGCCCAGGGTCGAAGAACGGAAAACCTGACGCCCTGTCCCGGCTGCCGGGTCCCCCTGTGGCTTCTCCGTCTGATGACACGGTGGTTCCGGCCACCAGGATCGTGGCTCCGGTCCAGTGGGACGTCGTGGAGGAGGTGCGTTGTGCGGGCACAGGTGCCCGGATTCTTCCTGGGGGGCCTCCTCAGTGCCACTATGTCACCCCGGAACTGCGCTTTAAGGTCCTCACCTGGGTGCATGCCTCCCCGCTCTCCTGTCATCCTGGGCGGAGGAGGACCTTGGAGCTGCTTCAGCCCAGTTTTTGGTGGCCCAGTATGAGGAAAGACGGGGAGGACTATGTAGTCGCGTGCACTACCTGCGGACGGAACAAACCCCAGTCGACCCGTCCAGCGGGTCTGCTGCAGCCCCTCCCGGTTCCCAAACGCCCTTGGTCACACATTTCCATGGACTTTATAACCGGGTTGCCTCCGTCCCAGGGGAACACCACCATACTTGTGGTGGTGGAACGGTTCTCAAAGACCGCCCGCTTTATTCCTCTGCCCAAGCTACCTACCGTCCTCCAACACGTCTTCCGGTACCACGGCCTCCCGGCTGATGTTGTCAGTGATCGGGGACCCCAGTTCACGTCCAGGTTCTGGAAGGCCTTCTGCTGTCTGCTGGGGGCTACTGCGAGCCTGTCTTCCGGTTTCCACCCGCAGTCGAACGTGCAGACAGAGAGGGTTAACCAGGACCTGGAGACCAGTCTCCGCTGCCTGGTTTCCAAACATCCCTCTTCCTGGAGCCAGCAACTACTCTGGGCCAAGTTTGCTCACAACACCTTGCGTCACTCGGCCCTGGGCATGTCTCCCTTCGAATGCATGTTTGGATACTCTGTTTCTTTGTTTCCCGAGCAGGAGGAGGAGGTGGGGGTCCCTTCGGCAGAGGCCTTTGTCAGGCGTTGCCGCAGAGCCTGGCGGGGGGCCAGAGCCGCTCTATTGCATGCACGCAGGGCCATGGAGAAGCAGGCCAACCGCCGCCGCCACCCGGGACCGAGTTACCGGGTGGGCCAACGGGTGTGGCTCTCTTCCAAGGACATTCCGCTCCGGGGAGGGGCACCCAAGCTCCTCCCGAGGTACATCGGCCCATTCAAAGTCGTCCGGAGGATCATCCCGGTGGCGGTCCAGCTCCAGTTCCCCAGGTCCCTGCGGGTACACCCGGTATTCCACGTCTCCCGGCTGAAGCCCCTGCTCATCAGCCCCCTGTGTCCGTCGGAGTCTCCTCCCCCTGCCCCCCGGCTCATCGATGGTGGTCCGGCGTACATCGTACGGCATATCCTGGACGCCCGTCTGGTCCGGGGGCGCCGGCAGTACCTCGTCGACCGGGAGGGTTACGGGCCGGAGGAATGTTCCTGGGAGCCTGCTGCCCAGATCTTGGACAAATCATTGATTTCTTCTTTTCTGTCCTCCAGGGCGCCGGTTGCTCGCGTCCGGTGGCGCGGTTCGGGGCGGGGGTCCTGTCAGGGTCAGGAGCCCTCTACGTCATCCTGAGGATGGTTCAGCACCAGGGACAGCTCTTGTGTGCTACAGCACAACTCTCTGTCCACTTATCACATTATTGTTTGCACCTGCGTTGTCTGTTTTCATTGGCCCCTTTGTGTTTCTTTGTTCACCTTTATAGCCCTGCCTTATTTCCTGTTCCTTGTCTGTCGTTACTTTCTTTAACGGTGATAACAGAAGTAAAGTGCAAACCTTGCAATCTAGTTGTTCCGTGTTTTATTGTGGGTTCGTTCATTTTATACTGTTTATTCTTGGACTGCTCTTGGGTCGTGACTAACTTATATTGCCAAATCTGACACATATTACATTCAAGTCAAGACATCCCCAGACTTTTGGCAACTCCCCAATATGCAAATTAGAACATACCCAATTCCAATCATACCTAAAACATCTGTTCCCTGCTCAAGTTTGTCCCATAAACCTTAAAATTTACCCCTTTTTAAAAATAGCCCCATCCTTGCCAATCATAAACTAATGAAGCAGAGTCCATTAAACCCCCTTTCCTTCTCTTGGTTAAAACAGCAAACGGTTAAGTATTTAACCTTCATGTATCTGCTTCCCTCTAAACTTTGTTTGCCAAAACTTTAGCTGCTTATACATTTATGAGTCTGTCAATTGTGTACTTTCTACCCCTGCTCTTCCTCCTTAATTGAACCATAAGTGTCTTGGGGGCCAACCAGACAGGATATTGGTTAGAGTTCTTGTTTATACTTCACATATTAGGGCCCTCAAAAAACCCTACCCTAAAAGCGGTTGTACCTCTGCCTTAGAATCGCACATTCTCTGCCTCGTCTGTTGACTCCATTTATTGACTAAACGTAATATAAAAATGGTATAATTACTTAATTACCTTTAATATTGAATACAAATACTTGATTGCAAAAAGTTATATAGTTTAGCAGTTAATATACCACAATGACTGACCGACACGGGGTCACACATTACAAGACATTTCAGGAGGAATTGCAGACGAGTCTCCAAACTACATATAGTCACGGAAACACGTGTGAGAAGTGGTGTAAACACTCCTCCCCGTTGTTTTCTTATTTCAGTTGCATTGGCTGTAGGTTGTCGCTGCTCTCATTGCCGGTCACAACACCGTTCACACTACAGGATTTGGACTCTCCGACGCGACCAGATATTAAACCTGCTATATATCCAGTCGGGAGTTGCAAGGCATCAGCGACACATCTGCAACTATCTCAGATCGCATCATGAGCTGTTCACACTACACAATCATTGTTCACACGAGCGTGCTACGATATGCCTCTGATCTGGGGCTTTTGTCTGCGATTTTAAAAAACTTGTCGGCGAGCGGAAAATTGGGCTGAATTCATGTAGTGTGAATTCATGTTGTGTGAAGTCGGCATTAGGAGCAATAAAGACTTCAAAAGGAGATGAATTATCAAGACTTCTGAAAGACGAATGAAGTTCAATTGAGTTAACCAGTTTAGCAATAATAAGTATGATAAACAAAGGAGATCATCATTGTAAACTCTTGATCTTATGTCATTGGGGTTATCAAGTGGGCACCCTCCATCCCAGATGTTTCGTTAATTTGAGCCCACGACACCTCCAGAAGGCTTAACGGTGAGCAATGACGTCTCAGAGCCACCCCCCTCTATATCCGCTCTCGGCACGGCCAGATATTAAAAAAAAAATTTTTTTTAAATAAATAAAAATTGTTTATTAAACTGAGAGATATCCCTATACCTATCCCTAATTCCTATTCCTGCAGGCTTTCAATGATAATCTTTCCCTACTCTGTTACTGCAGGCTTAATATATGACGCTCTGCAGATATCCCTATATCTATCCCTATTCCCTATGCCTGCAGGCACTTTCTGCCAACTCTGCAGGGATACTTACCACCTGAAAAGAAGATAATCTTTCCCTACTCTGTTCCTGCAGGCTTGATAAATGACGCTCTGCAGGAAAGACTTACCTTTTATACCTTTGTCCTGAGATTAATCCTTTCTTGGTTTTTCAGCATGATGTTCTTTACTTTTGTGCCCATATAGGATCCTTCCTTTTCAGCCACAGCCACTGGCTACTTCTTTCTGCTATATCTGATATAGCTTTTATGGTCTGGCGCAAATCTTTGCCGCAGATCCCCAACTCCTTAAGGAGTTTGGTAGTTGATATTGCCACAAATCCACGGCATCCAACTTCCACAGGGCACACCTTTGTTCTCCAACCTCGCTGTTCTGCTTCAGCTGCTAATTCGCTGTAGCGGAGTTTCTTTCTTTCGTAAGCCTCGTCGATTGCTTCTTCCCACGGGACTGTTAGCTCTATAAAATAAACAATTTGCTGTGTGTTGGACCAGAGTAATAAGTCTGGTCTTAAGTTGGTTGTTGCAATCTCCGATGGGACTCTCAGTTGTTGGCCGACATCAGCAAGCATTTTCCAATCACATGCTCTCCTCAGCTGCCCTGAGCTTTGTTTTGCTCTATAACTCTTCTTTCCCGGAACTCCCTCCCTGACAAAGCGAATGTGGTGCATGTCGCCCTCTGCTCCAATTGGCAGGGCATTAACTGTTGAGCGCCTATGCTCTATTGCTTCCGCCAAGCATTTTAGTACTTGATTGTGGCGCCAGGTGTATCTTCCTTGAGTAAGGCTCGTCCTGCACCCAGCCATTATGTGTTTGAGATTAGCCGTCCCGCCACAGAGGGGGCAAGTTGGATCCTCTCCTACCCATTGGCTGAGATTTGTTGGTGTTGGCAGTACGTCGTAGGTTGCCCTAACAATGAAGCTAATTCTTGTGGATTCCATTCCCCACAAGTCTTTCCAGGTAATTTTCCTCTGCTCTACACTTTCCCAGTTCACCCATCGCCCCTGTTTGGCTTGTGAGACAGTTTTAGCGCTCCTTACTGCTTCCTCTTGCTTACGTATCTGTTCTATCACTAATTTGCGTTGTTCCAAAGGGGTTGCTTTTGACCATCTCGGTTTACTTGTACCAAGTCCAAGTCCTCCTCGTCCATGTTGTACTTGTCCTACTATTTCCGTATGTTTAAGGGCTGCTTTTGCTTGCAGTACGGCCTCTTTTGGATTCCATTTCCGTCCGGTTGCCAATGTGGGTGCCGCTTTTCTTATTATATTATCTCGGGATTCCGCAAGTGTCATTTCTAGTCTTGCTTTAGTGCACTTAAATTCCTCTGTAAGCCCGGTAAGCGGCAGTTCCAGAGCTCCTTTCCCGTAAAGAGCCAGGCTACTAAGACACCGTGGCACCCCTAGCCATTTCCTAGCATAAAAGCTGACTCTTCTTTCTAGCTTTTCAACTTTAGTGATAGGTACATCATACACTGTCAATGGCCACATGAGCCGGGGTAGAAGTCCAAACTGTAGGCACCATAGTTTTAGCTTTCCTGGCAACCCTGACTTCTCAATGTTCTCTAGGCCTCTGTTCAGTTCTATCCTTAATTCCTCCACCTGCTCCGAGTCTTTAAGGGTAGCATTGTACCACTTTCCGAGGCTTTTGACAGGCTTTTCGATCACGGTTGGAATTGGATCCTCATCTATGAAGAAAATTTTGTTGCACAATTTTCCCTTAACAACAGATATGCTTCTGGATTTGCTTGGTTTTACTTTCATTCTAGCCCATTTAAGGTTATCATTAAGTTTGCTTAGCAGTCTTTTAGTACACGGAGCCGTTGTTGTCAATATTGTCATATCATCCATATATGCTCGAATGGGAGGGAGACGTAATCCTGCCCTTAACTTTTGCCCGCCAACGACCCATTTTGATGCTCGAATTATTACTTCCATGGCCATAGTAAATGCCAAGGGTGAGATTGTACATCCGGCCATGATGCCAATCTCCAGACGTTGCCACTCGGTGGTAAATGTCGGTGTATCAAAACACAATTGAATGTCCTGAAAGTATGCCTTAACCAGGTTTAAAATTGCATTTGGTACCTTAAAAAACTCAAATGCAGACCACAAAAGCTTGTGGGGCACAGACCCAAATGCGTTTGCCAAGTCCAGGAAAATTACATGAAGGTCCTTTTTCTCACGTTTTGCCAATTGAATTTGGTGCCAAATCATGCTAGTGTGCTCCAGACACCCGGAGAAGCCTGAAATGCCTGCTTTCTGTACTGAGGTATCTATTAACTTGTTCTTTGTAAGGTATTCGCTCAGTCTTTGTGCTACTACGCTAAAAAATATTTTCCCCTCCACATTAAGCAAGCAAATTGGTCTGAACTCGCTAATGTCACTAGAATCTTTCTCTTTTGGAATCAGTACTCCTCTGGCTCGACGCCATGATCTGGGAATGATTTGTTTTTGCCATGCCAGCTTCAGTAGTTTCCAAAGGAAACGTAGGACATCGGGTGCATTTTTATACAGTCTGTAAGGTACTCCGTTAGGTCCTGGTGCCGATGCTGCTCTTGCACGTCTGACTGCATTTTCCACCTCTTTCCATTTTGGAGGGCTGGTGTCCATTTGCTCGACTGGGTCCTCAATTGGTGGAATATCTGCGGGAATTGTGAGTTCCTCATACATTTTCTCATCTGTGTGAGTTTCTTTTAGGTGGGACTCCAGTTCCTGTTTGGTGGTTTTAAGCGTTCCGTCTTTTGCTTTGTTGAACAAGGACTTAGTAAACTTGAAGGGGTCTTTGTAGAATTGACTCCTTGCTCGTTCTTTCTTCTTTCGGTTTCTTCGTAGGTTCTCGGCTCTCCTCAATGTTGACAACCGCTTCTTTAAGCTGTCCTGCAAGTCTTTAATGCCTGCCTTTTCTGATTCAGACGCCTTTTTCCATTGCTTTTTTAATAGCCTTCTTTCTTTTACCAGCTTGTCGATCTCTTGTTGCCTCCTCGATTTTCTTGGCTCCACCTGGGTTTTTTGAAGTTTCTCCAGTAGCCCAAATCTCTCCTTTCCATAATCATATATGATATCGCCTATTTTTTCCAGCTTCCTTTCCACTGTGCCCCTTAGCTGTTCAAGTGTCTTTTTCAGATCTATGTTAATAGAGTCCCAAACATTCTTTTCAGCGGCTGATGGCCACTTTACTTTAGGTTTTTTGTCACTGATCTTCTCCTTGGAGGTTTTTTGTGCTTGATCGGGCTCTACCACCTTATCCCCTTGTCTTTCGGTGCTTGTCTGTGCCGCTTCAGTGCTGGAGTTGTTGATGGCCTGCGGACTTTGGTTTGTGTCCAGCCGCTGGCCTTCATTCGACTTACTTGCTTGACTTCTTAAAAAGTACTGGTCAATGCGATGCTCCTGCTTCTTCCTACTTAGGCACCCTTTCTTACTTTGGTGTATTCTCAGGCCCCTTACAGTTGTTACCTTTTCCCAGCCACAAGGGCAGATCTTGTGACTTTTACCTATGATTGCATTGGTTTCTGAAGTGCTTCTCGTGCTCATAGTCGTTGCGTTGCTTAGGGTCAAAACCGTGTTATCAGTATGTGAGTCATCTTCCGCCCCCGCTCTCGCAGACTCTGGGGGTATTTTCACTTTAGTTTTGTTAGTAGCTTTTTGCGGGTGCACTCAGTCCACAGAATAGTGTTTAGTGCTGCAGACATGAGTTGCTAGCCCATGTCTGCCCCATTGGGGTCTATTCCCTCCGGTCAGCTGTCTCTCCAATCTGTCACAAGGACTTTCCCTTGTTGTCAGTTATTCTATTCACAACAGTCACCAGAAAACCATCTGGATGGGACATTTCAATATACAAGGGTCTTTCTGTGTGGAGTTTGTGTGTTCTCCCCATGTTTGTGTGGGTTTCCTCCCAAAGTCCAAAAACATGCAGGTTAATTGGTGACTATAAATTGTCTGTAGATGTGAGTGTGAGCTGTTTTTCGGTCCCTATGTGTCTTGCCCTGTGTTGCCTGGGATAGGCTCCAGCCCCCCCGCAACCCTGCATCGGATAAGCGGTAAAGCTAATGGATGAATGGAGAAACAATTGAGAATTTAATTCACGTTAATTAGATGACCTAGTTAATCAGCTGTAAAAACCAGAATCGACACTGCTCAGTTCAAGACTTTTACTCAACAAACTGTTTTAACAAAGAACTTTTATTTCCAAACACATTGGGTTTCAATTAAATAAACAAAAATCCTACCTGTTCGCCTAAATTCACATTAAACTTATTATACAACTTCTAACTTGCTGAATACAAAACTTGTGAGTGTTGTGAAAAATGCAAGAAAAACATTGAGTTAACTGAAGAGCAATGCAACATTACCGTCCAAGAGAGTGATAGCGAGTAAGAGTGTGAGTGAGACAGAGACAGAGAGAGAGAAAGAGTAGTAAAAAGAGTGAGAGAAGGAGGCAGAAAGAGAGGCAGTAAACACAGGTCATAGCAGTGGATTGCAAGTCATGACTGTTTATGGCCTGCTCTGGTCCTACATTTGTTGATGAAAGCTTTCTTCAGTTTGATTTCATCAATTCCTGTCCAGCTATCCAAGGAGGCACGTCTCAGGACATAGGCTGCAACACAAAAGCACAACAAAATAATGAGTGATTTTGACATGTAAGACAAACAATCATTCTTCGTTAATTCGTTAAAATGACATTCCACTAAGGGTCCTGTATTTTGAAAAAAAAGCTAGTGTGGTTTATTTAACACTAGAAGCGCTGTGAGCCATTTTTACAAAAAAAAAATGTTCAGCCTATAAAAAATACCTCCAATATAGTTCAACTGCAGAAAAAAAACATGGCGGAAAGCACGGCCAAGCCTCCGGCCAGCATATCAAAATGATGTAGTATATTTTTGAGAAAGGCACATTAGTCATCTTGCAAAGGTAAATATAAATAACTTTGCTTTACAACTCGTTTTCTACCAACCTGTTTTCTTCTAATTGTCTTGGACTGTTACCTGTGCTGCTGCACACACCACCACCTCTGTAAGAATAACAGATCAGGCTGAAGGAAACTATTTAATACACTATTTGCCTTCATTACAGGCAGCTGTGAATGTTCTCATGTGTGTATAGGCGAGTGAAAGGTTACTGTCAAAACGCAATAACTTTTTTGATACTGCAGTGGACGTGCCTTCACAGAATAAAACAACTGTTAATGTGGTGGTAAACCTAAATACATACAGTTCCAGTAAAAGGTTTAGACACACTTTCCCATTCACTTAGCATCCTATTGTTTCTGTCTACAGTACACTACAGCTACAGTGTAGTCTTAACAGTAGCACAATCACGCAGCGGTGAAGAAAATTACGCTGCACAGCGGTTTGAAACTGTTTGAATGGACCCAAATGTAACGATTTTGTTGGTCTGAGTCTTTTAAGTCATTCAAAAGTAAAACTTTATTTCACAACATATAAGTGTTGATATCTATAGAGCTCTTGCTAATTCACAGTTAGCTTCCAAAGAGCGTAGGTTTTCTTCTTACATTAAATAATCTAACTTTTAAAAGTTCAATAAAAAAATATACATTTGATTTAATATCAAACTATTGACGAACTGGTTTAAGCTTATATTCTTAAAATAGTGACAATTCAATCTGTCCATATTTCTACTGTTAATATCGTCATATTGTCATTTCAAAATTCACCTTTTGCGTGGTGGTTGCCGCGGGACTTCTTTAGAAGTGCTATATTTAGGTACAAAATGGGCACCGGGCATTTTGCAGCGCACCTTTTCTTCAAATTAAATTGCCTACCTGTTCACATAATTTTTGCCGGTCAAACTTTGATTCATTTTGAAGTAAACCCCTGTCCGGACGTGACCTTAAGTGGATACGACCTTAAAATACGTGCTATATACTTTACTTGAGTTATTACTAACTTAAATTAAATCCGTCGTTCGGGGCCTTTCAACTCTGACTAGTCCAATGCCTTTGGAATATTCTCAGAGAGAAAAATAATAGATCCTAGGCAGAGGAAGATCTGCCCCCTTATAGTTTTCTGTGCCTTCCCTTCCTCTGGACAGCGGTAAAACAGACGTCATTCTCCACTATACTAGCTTGCTATCAAGTTTGTTTTGGTTAAAAATACTTCTGCTAATAAAGAACTTAATGTGCATGATAAGAGTTTGAGGTATCCTATTAAAGGAAAAGTTGGACCTTTCCTTTGATCTTTTAAGTCTACTGAAGCCTTGGTTTCTTTAAAGATTGCGTTGAGTGGTATGCCCAGTATTTGTGACCACAGATGCCACTTTAGCATGCATGAAAAATCAGTGCGTTAAGAAAACAAGATGTATTTATTGATCAGATGGTTTATTGTCTTGTTTAAGTTTGCAGAGCAGACTGCAGAAATGAGCAGACCAGCTACTTCCAAAAGTCGTGTGTAATTACACAGCTAAAAATTCCAGATCATCATCATTACAAATTAAATATAATATAGGAGTTTGTTGGACAGAGAGCTTTGACTTTTGCAAGATCAACTGGGCGAGAACTGTGGGGGGAGGCAGGGAAAACAGTATTTCAACGAGACGATTTGCCTGTTTATTACCGCTTTATAGGACTAAACAAGCAGATACAAATAGCATAATATTGAGCAATGATCTTGCAATGGGACCCACATTTTACTGAGATGTCTTGAAATGTGTTTTCGACCCGGTGATAATGTGGCACTAATAATGCGTGTACAAACACAATTGCGAGCAGTACCTAGGCTATGTGTTGTTTGGAGCCGTAGAATTTTTGTAGCCTGGGACCGCGTCGTAAAAAAGCTGTCGTTTGACACGTTCTCGGTTTTCAGAGTACACGTTTTTAATATTGTAGCCTTAATTTAGGTAAACGACCGTATAATTTATTAATTTGTTTTTGTTAATATACATTTAGTAAGTAACTCAAATTCGGAGCATTCACTGTTTAATCACTTTATTTAAAAAAAAACTGAAAACGGGTTTGTCCTGCCTAACATCAGTGTGGTGAATGCTGGATAAACCAAAATATTAGCACGCTAAGCTAAAAGGTCATGCAGAAGAAAATCCGGAGCAGGTTATTGCGAAGTCGGGTGTTGGCCTACAAGGAATTTGCCTTGGTGTTATGGGGCATTATTAAAAGACACAAGATACATACAAAGACACAACATACAAGTGATTTGAAGATATGCTGTAAAAAAGAGCTGTCCGGTGTATTTTGTCAATGGAAGTGCATGTGCAGAGATAACAATATACTAAAAAGATAATGAAACTCCACAGAGATGCTATTATTGCAATGTAATTACAATCATTACTGAAGTTAAGTATATTTCGTATTGTATCGTACTGGGCTGGTTACAGGTTCCATGGCTTGAAGTTGACGCTAAAAGTTTCATCACGTTAACCCAAGTCAAGGACAGTGTTGCCAACTCTCGCAAGACAACTTTACCTTCAAAAATAAGCCCAAAACAAGCCCAACACTGTTATGGCCACACATTAATAATACAAAATTATAAAAATAGGGGCGTGAATGTTTATTAAAACATTTAAACATTCTCTGTGTTTAAAGCTCACTCACACATATGTGTGAGCGAGATCGGACGAAGTCTTTTTTTTTTTATTTGAAGTACTACAATATACTGTAGGCAATCTGATAAAATGACTAACTGCTTTTCACCCTTTATTTAAAATAAATGGTTTGATCAATTGAAGGCCAAATCAGGTTACTCTAAAAACGTATACATGCTGACGTGAAGTTAACCAAAGACTAAACTAAGTTAACTAAGTGTTAACTAAGTATTAAGTAAGTGTCAAAAACCTAACACTGCTTTCCAAAGGCAAATCAAAATTCTGTCCCGGGCCCTCGGTTTCCTACCGGCTGATATGCAGATTACAACATCCTTTTTTGGGCTGTTTTTGAGTTTTCCCATTTAGCTCAAATGCTAACAGTTCGACTAGAAACCTATGAGTGCTAACTTAGAGTGGATGTCACAGTTTCAGTGCACACAAATATAGGCCTAGACAAGTTCATAATGAACAGTCTGAGGTTTTATGATATGAATTAAGAAATACTTATTTAAAACATGTCTTGGTATTACAAACAAGAAAAATCTAAGATTTTAATAAAAAAAAGAATGGGGTATTAATGGCAGGTAAAAATTCAGGGTACAGTGGAAAAAAAGGTTTAGAACCACTGACCTAAACCACAAAGAGTTTGTCTGCAAAACAGCTTCCAAAAGAAAACACACAGCAGTGTGTAAATTCTGCAATGCAACCCTTACTTAGACGACCAGAACCACGTCAAACTTTTATTGGAACTCCTGTAGTTATTTAGTTTTTTTTACCGAAAGGACTCTCACTAGTCTGGATCTGGCCTTGGTCTTGACTCGGTCTTGCCCTGCCTTGGTTTGGGTCTTGACTTGGTCGTGGACCCTCGAAGTTTTGGTCTTGTCTCGGTCTCGATAAACTCTGGTCTTGGTCGTTACTTGGTCTCGGTTTAGGTGGTCTTGACTACAACATTATCGTGCGCTGCTGACTTAAGTGTCATACTGACTTAAGTGTTAGGGTTAGGGTGTGCAACACACACTAATCACTGACACACCTGTTCATGTCAATGAGGTAGGGGAGGTATTGATATGACCTAAAGTCAAAGATTAGTTCTGTGCTTTTTGAATGAGGTGATAAGAAATACTCCCACCTTCACCCCAACTGCCACCTCGGGTCTGCTAGTATGTTCTGCTAATGTGTTCCAAGGGGGATTGATATATGTGTGCCCCCTGCTTTGGAATGGTGTCCCGAATATGTACAGCAGGAAGCTTTAATATGCAGCAAACCCAACCATGCCAAAATTGATGTGTGTTAACATCCAATAAATTATTTAAGACGGAAGAGTTTGTATGACTGAAATGAAGCCAAAGGTGAAGTTTTATTCATGTCAATATGGCTTGCAACTACCTGAGACTTAAGGGTTCCTTTCCCTATCTGAAATGGATTCGGCCAGCTTACGACCAATATTGATTAGCAAGCTCTGATCCCCCACTGACCCAAACAGGATATACATGTTTTTCTGCGCACGGAGTGATGACGATAGTTCTGTGGGGGGCGGCAAAAGAAGGAGAAGTATCACTGGAGACCGGAAAGCAAAATCTCTTATTTAACCCTTGGAAGGATAAAATGAAACCTTTGAGTCGACAACTGTTTGTTGCTACATGTTTCAAACAAACACCTCACTGTAGTCAACCCATCGAAGGCACTAATACGAATTTTGGTCAACTTGTTAAAGCAGAATGACTTTATTTGTGACAGTTGAAATTAGGTCAGGTCCATAGATCTTTTTTGTAAATGTTTAATCTAAGCAGACTTTATGAGACTGGAAATTCTGTTCTAAAATTGTTTAAAACGGTTGACCCATTAGGCAGAAAATAAATGCTGTCCACTTTAGGGGTAATTTTCTGTGAGTCCTTATTAGTAAATATTATCTTTCCATATTATTGACCAGCAAGCCTGTTTGCCAGTGATAACTTAGCGTCTTTCCCCTTTCCATCATCCTGATTTTACTGTAGTCGTTAGTTCATACCTCTGGGACTCCTCATCATTTTGATTTAAATGCATTTTATTTTTATAACAACACACCTGTCCATTAAATCTAACAGATCACAAAAGTAACACTGATAGCATGCTAACAATTACTTTATTCTGTCTTTCTGTTTACTGCATTTCTACAGCTGCACCCTACTGCACTCTACTGGATGGTCTAGACAAACCAATCAAAGTTGTATGGTTGTACTGTTACTACTAAATAGAAAGAAATTGCTATTATTGCCAACCACAAACTAAGGGCTCCTAGGCTACACAATGAGCATCATTGACCTAGACTCATTTGATTATTCACAAATATATTTAAATGTTTTGACAGTATCTAAACACTAGAAGGTAGCGTTTAATAGAAACCATTATACAAAATGTGAATTACTTCAACAAAAATAACGATGCGTCCTGAAACACCACCTTGTTCTGGGTCTCTCGTTAAATGTTTACTGTTTGACTGCTGTGGACTATATACATTTATCATATCTTATTTTGTGGTTTTATATTCCCCTTCCCTTTGCTTCTCTCCTCTCCTCTCCTCTTTTATCCTTCAAGCCTTTCCCTTAGCTATTCTGTTCTTTCTATATCCCCTCCTCCTCTATCCTCTCCTGTAACCCTTGAGAAATGGTTGGGCCAGAGGGTCAACCTTGAGTTTTACCAACAGGAAAGTGATTCTCCGCAGCTGTCAGCATCCATCAGTGGTTGAGTGGCTGAAGACCTTAACAGTGTGTGCACACACAGTCACACACATATATACACAAAAGGCATTGTGTGATCAACCGTACAAACACCGTATGAACCACATACACACCCTTGGTCAGCCACTCAACCACACCAGCTTCAGGTCAACCATTCATGACACCATAAACAATAGAAAATTGACTAGCGGGAAAAATGTCAGTTGAATTAGATTTTGCAAACTTCAATAATTTTTCAGATCTTGATGGGGATATTGTTTGCATACTATAATTTTATTTGTGTATAGATATTAAAAAAGCATAATTTTGACTTACATTGCTAACAACAAGCTTGTATGATATAGTTCAGTTTGTCCAAATAGCATTTTATTACTGCTTCCTCTTTTTGTGTTATTGTCTGTTACCATGTTTGCTCTTGGGTTTTAGAAAAGCACTACATAAATAAAATGAATTATTATTATAATTATTATGTTATTTTTGATGAGGCTTACAATCCTTTTAGTTATGTATTCTCTATTGTTTTGGTAAATATCATCAAATAAGTAAAGTTTTACGACCACAAATAGTCTTATTGTTTGAAAAGTTATGAGATGTTACATTTTTGAGAGCATGAACAGTGTAATCCATGCGAGTGTCTGTGGCTTCTACTGTGTTCACAATGATGTAGGTAACTGCTACTATATTCTGTCCCGATCATGTTAGAATCCATAAATGTCCTTTCTACCATATCTAAAGGACCACATCCCCGACCCACACACATACGTACACACACACGCACACACACGCGCACACACACACACACACACACACACACACACACACACACACACACACACACACACACACACACACACACACACACACACACACACACACACACACACACACACACACAGTTGACTTTGCCCCCCTCTTCTCACCTGATCCAGCAATATAACAGCTCTATCCAGGGCAACAAATTCTAGTTTAAATCATTTTACTGCCATTGCAGACATCTATTTTATTGTAGCATTACGTCCATCTTTCAGGCTGTGTTTATGTGCTGGTTGATGAAGTAAAGGAAGGGTGAATAACGGGATGTTATAGTAGAACAACCCTCCTCCTCAACAAAGAGAACACAATTTCATCAAAAGCCTGAAAATTTAAGCCATCACGAGATGCTGTGTTAGAATTAAAGGGCTAGTGGTTGTTGGAGCGCGATGTGGTGAGATGTAACTGCAGAGCATAGATCAGCGATGCTTTAGGAGACAAAACACCTTGGAGAGGGTTGCACTCCAGCCAGGAGATATAGAGCACGCTACAAAGGTCTGCTGTGAGAAATGTCAGGATCAGACATTGCAATGCCAGTGCATTCACATGTGCTCCTAACCACACTTAGGCAGGTGGCTGCGATCTGTGTTGGTGTACATGTGTATGCGTTTTTAGGTGTGTGAGTATATATGCCTGTGTTTTCCAGTTTTTTTCTAGATTCCCCATTTTAATACAACTATACTGTATATTGTAAGATCCTGTCCAAACCAAGGATCAGGATCAGATTTTTGTGTCAGATGGTAATATTAAGAGTAAGTAAAATGCACTTATAAGGATAGTGTGTGTGTGTGTGTGTGTGTGTGTGTGTGTGTGTGTGTGTGTGTGTGTGTGCGTGTGCGCGTGTGTGCGTGTGTGTGTGTGATAGCTGGTTTGCATCAGCAGGAATGGTTACATAGCAGTTTGACTATTGCAACTAAATGGGCAACTGGATCAACGCCACAAACACACACTTATTTAAAAAATCAGCACAAATTAATGTAAATAGTCTTCATTTCAGAATACTGATGCATAAAACCACTAAGCAGAAAACACTCTTACCTACTGTGCCTCCAACATACACGCTCCAATACACACACTCTTTCATTCTGCTCTGTGCTCCTACCATCCGGAACACTGCCCCAGAGGGCTAGTCTGATGGCTATATCATTCTCACTCACACCCTCATCCCAGAATGGCCCAGAAAACCAGCAGCCAAAACATCAGTTCATGTTTGGAATAATGCAAGGGCATATTCAGATTTATCTTTTGGTTATTAATTGCAGCAGCAGTTTAAGTTGTTCCTATTTTATGGGGTGGAAAGTTAATAACCTAATAAGTTTGGTGTGTGAGTGTGTACCTTCTAAGGTCAAGGAAGGAACGGTGTGTCAGCAGTTCATTGTCTTAGCTGAATGTTTCAGCATGTCTCTCAAAATTGTCTTTATTTCTTTCTGTCTGTGGGTGTTTTTTTTTTTACAAACGTTGTGGGATAAACATAGCTCATAACACAAAATACCAATGATAAAATTATATAATTATACATGGTATTACCCATACTGAAAAATGTATCATTAATGTTGCTTTGAGGAGAATCCAATTATGGTAATGTTGTTTGTACATAGTTGTTTGTAAATACTAATTGTAATTGTTTACTAAGCTGTATTTGTGTTATCAGATAAGGTAAAGACACTCACAATGAACAAACACACACACTCGTTAAGTAAAGCCCTAATGATAGTGGGTTCAGAGAGACAAGCACAATTAGGACCTAAATACAGGCTTATTGACTTTGGCACATCAGTAATGGCATCTTGTGAAAAAGGCTGAATTGATTAAATGCTTTAAAGTGCAATTCAGAAAATATCGCCCTGACAGCAAGTCACTATGTATTTTTATGTAACTTGACTAAAATAAAACTCATACCCAAACATGTGCATGCTCGTGTGATGCATTTTTGTTCAGTTCCTCAAATTGTCCCCGATAGTTTGATTGTTCCAATCCCTTTTCTCCACAAAGACCCACATAATCAAACAGACATCTTTAGAGTGATTGTTAAAAACTGTTAATTTGATCAATACCAAATTTTTTCTGCCTGCCTTTTCCCCTCTGCTGAGCTGTGATAAGGAGCTAGTGGCCTGGGGGGCCCAGTGCGTGTGTGTGAGTGCTGTACACCTGCACCAACGCATCCATGCCGTCAGAGTGTGAAGTCCTGTGTGCACTGCAAGCTGCCACACGGAGTGATGTAATTTATACCACAGTAGTGGCTCTGCAATTACCTTGTCGGTGGTGCGGACACTATCTCCCTATCTTTTAAATGGATCCCAGCTGACTTGCCTAGCCAGGCACACTACAAATGATGCCATTGCTCACAGCGCCACAGCTAAAGAGATAAGTCCCTTAAAGAGGCAGCCATTTATCAGCAGATACAAGCTGGATACATACAAGCTCTCTCTATTGTTTAACCATTTTGGCACTCTGTTTTTCCCCCTCGCTCTCTCTTTCCTTTGTCTTTCTCTCCCTTTTTCTTCTTTGCAATAATCGTGTTTGGGGTGTCAGTATAGGTGCTTTGTTTTCAGGGGTGGTAGGCACACTCAGTATTGGAGGGTTGTTTGTGTGCCCTTAGGTCCTATTGTTGTTTTTGTCTTTATCTTCATGAACTGCTAGCAATGATCACTTTAAAATAAATAAACACATTCAAAGTAGGCAGACATAAAGTTATACAACATACAAAAAATACTTGTGCTTTATTTTACAAACCATGTATAATTACATCTAAAATGTTAAACTACCCTGTAAAAAAAATCCCTAAAAAAAAGGGCCAAATGAGTGGCAGCAACGGCTGCCAAACAGAAATCATAAAATTAAATTAAAATCTCCAAATACAAATAAAGTGCAAAAACTGAAAATTCACAGAAATTACAATTAAAGGTTTTGCCACAATGTACTGTTATTTTACAGATATTTCTTAAATTATTATGATCAAACACCGTCAACAAAAAGACGGCACTAAACATTTAGCAAAGAAACACTGTTATTTGACAGATATTTCCCAAATTATTATAATCAAACACCTTCCATTAAGTGACAGCACTAAAGGTTACGCAGAGAAAAACGAAAAGATATTTACTTAATCGTTGCGATCGAACACTTTCCATGAGGTGATGGCACTAAAAGTTCTACAAAGGACCCCTGTAATTTATTGCCAAAACTTGGAAATTCCATCTCAAGTTTTGTAACAGATGGCAATTAGAACAATCTTTCAACCAAACAGGTCCATGGTGCTCAAACAACACTAGTGAACTACTCCCAAGGATTTAATCTATAAACCCAGACCCAACACATGAATAATATTTGCAATTTTATTTTTAACAGGCCACAATCACATAATCACAATCACAGGTGGATAATAATTATTATCCCACAATGCCTTGCTGCAAATCCAGACTAAATTTGTTTTGGTAAATTGCTAATTTGTATCTACATTTACAGAGTTTATGTGAAAGTACGCATTAATGTAAAACTAAGATTTACCTTAAAATTACAAAGAAAAAATACTGTATAATAATTATAGTAATTCTTCTGCAAAAAAACGTAATACATGTCATTTGTCATTTTTGACATGATGGTTCAAAGTAAAGTTTGGTTGTGGATTTTGAGATAATATCCGTAATTTAACAGTGCTTTTGATGCAATTTCAAAACAGAGCAAACTATTGTGAAAATGTTAGTTATTTTCCGTGAAAATCTTTTTTTTTTTTACAGTGTATATACTTTATACTCAAGCAAGTGTTGTGCAGTATAGCACCATGTGAGTTAATTAATTTTTTATTCAACTGTTAAATTTGTATACATTACTAGACAGGACAAACGTGTTTTCAGTTTTATTTTAAATCAAGTGATTAAACAGTGAATGCTCCAAATTTGTGTTACTTACTAAACGTTTATTAATAAAAACAAATTCATAAATTTGCAGTTGATCTAAAAGTGACAGTTTTAGTGTCGACAAAAGGTTTTTCATTTTACCGAGTTGATACTTTGGTGTAGCCAAGCGGTGTCTTCTAAGAGCTCAAACCTCCTGTAGCCAACTTTGACATTAGTTTACTTCTTTGTCTGGGAAAAACAATGTATATGTTGGTACAGATACTTGGAAAAACTAACCGCCTTTACAGTTACATGGTTGTTTACCTAAATTAAGGCTAAAATATTAAATACGTGTATGCTGAAAACCGCGAACGTGTCAAACAACTTAGCTTTTTTATGACGCGGCCCCAGTCAACAACAATTCCAGGCTTCGAACGACAGTTTGCCAAGGTACTGCTTGCAATTGCGTTTGTACACTCATAATCAGTGCCAGATAATCACCGGGTCGAAAACACATTTCAAAACATCTCAGTAAAATGTAGGTCCCATTGCAAGATCATTGCTCAGTATTATTTGTACATATCTGCTTATTTAGCCTATAAAGTGGTAATAAACAGGCATATTCTCTCGTTGAAATACTATCGTTTTCCCTGCCTCCCCCCACTGTTCTCGCCCAATCGATATTGCAAAAGTCAAAGCTCTCTGCCCAACAAACTCCTACATTATAGCCTATATTTTATTTATCATTACGATGATGATCTTGTATTGTATTGATCTTGTATTTTTAGCTGTCTGCGAGTAGCCGATCTGCTAATTTCTGCAGTCTGCTCTGCAAACCTTAAGGCAATAAACCATCTGACTAATAAATAGGTTTTCTTGTTTTCTTAATGCACTGATTTTTCAGGCATGCATCCGTGGTCACAACTGATCATGCCACTCAACGCGATCTTTAAGGAAACCATAGTGGACATAGAGGAAAACAAAAGATGAAAGGAAAGGTCCCGATTTTCTCACGGCAATTGATATGCTACCTCAAACTCTTATCACGCATAGTTCTTCATAAGCAGAAGTATTTTAAATATGAAGGTTTTCATATCCGCTGATCATTAATATATTCTTAACTGCCTTGATAGGCCTACTTAAAATTACCCCGCTCAAGAATGCAGGACGCCTTTTATCTTGGTACAGATAACGTTACCAATGAGCATCACTTACATTCACAATCAGTCAGAATAGCTAAAGTTAAAATTCAATGTGTTATAGGCCTATGTAATAGTAGCCAAACTGACTGACATTACCATAAGCTTACATAAAACAATGAAAATAGGTCTTGCTTTATGGATTCCAAATCACGCGACTGATTTCTAAATCAAAACCAACTATCTAGCAAGCTATAGTGGAAAATGACGTATGTTTTACCGCTGTCCTGGAGAAGTGAAGGCACGGAAAACTTTGAGTGAGCAGTTCTTCCTCTGCCTAGGATCGATTTTGTTTTCTTTTCTGAGAATCGTTCAAAGGCCTTGGACTACTCAGAGTTGAAAGGCCCCGACTGACGGATTTAATTTAAGTTAGTAGCGACTCAAATACTAGTATAGTGGAGAATGGCGTTTGTTTGAGCTGTCCTGAAGAAGTGAAGGCACGGAAAACTTTGAGAGAGCAGGTCTTCTTCTGCCTAGGATCGTTTTTTTTTTTTTTTTTTTTTTTTTTTTTTGAGAATCTTTCAAAGGCCTTGGACTACTCAGAGATGAGATTGAGACCTATTCAATGTGATTGTGGCCTGTTAAAAATAAAATTGCAAGTATTATTAATGTGTGAAGTCTGGGTTTATAGATTAAATCCTTGGGAGTAGTTCACTAGTGTTGTTTGGGCACCATGGACCTGTTTCATTGCAAGATTGCTCTAATTGCTATCTGTAACAAGGCTGAGGATGAAAATTCCAAGTTTTGGCAAAACATTCAAAGTGTTTCTCTGTAAAACTTTCAGTGCCATCACTTCATGGGAAGTGTCAGATCGCAATGATTGAGCAAATATCTAAAATATAATAGGTCTTCTCTGCGTAACATATAGTGCAGTCACTTTAAGGAAGGCGTTTGACTGTAATTAATTTGCAAATATCTTTATAATAACACTTTTACTCTGTAGAACCTTTAGTGCTGTCACTTTATGGCATGTGTTTGATTGTAATGATTTAGGGAAATATTTTACATTAACAGTTTTACTCTGCTGAACTTTTGATGCATTCACTTTATGGAAGGTATTTGATCATAATGATTTAGGGAATATCTGTATAATAAGTGTTTCTTGGCAAAACGTTTAATGGTAGTTTCTGTGAATTGATTGTTTTTGCACTTTATTTATATTTGGAGATTTTACTTTAATTTTATGATTTCTGTTTGGCAGCTGTTGCTGCCAGTCATTTGACCCTTTTTGGGGGGGATTTTTTTTACGGTGTAGTTTAACATTTTAAATGTAATTATACATTGCTTGTAAAATAAAGCGCATGTATTTTTAGTATGTTGTGTAACTTTATGCCTGACTACTTTGAATGTGTTTATTTATTTTAAAGTGATCAGTGCTAGCAGTTCATGAAGATAAGGACAAAGACAACAATAGGACCTAAGGGCACACAAACAACCCTCCAATACTGAGTGTGCCTGGTTTTTGTTTGGCAGCTGTCATTTGAATTTTTTTTTACGCCGTAAACAAGCCTAAATTTGTGTATATGATCTGTTCATGTATAATAATTGTAACAATTCCTTTTTAAATGCGTCTTCTAGGAGTGTGTTCAGGCAGCCATTTCATCCTCTCACTAATCTGCTGTTAGTGTGATGAAGTCATGGAGGACTTTCACAAGCAGTTAGCCGCCAGGTGACCAGGCAGAGAGAAGGAGAAGAGACACCTAATGGACATATTAGGCCTGCAATGGTTCAACAAGCCCACTGTTCTGTTTGTACCAGTTTTAGGATCATGCTTTTGGTTTTGGTTAGGTTTCCTGAAAAAAGAACGGAAGATAAACAATTTGAGAGCAAAAAATTGACAATGTTAGTGTGCATGTGAAGGAGGGTGCACTTAAATGAGGGTACATGTAGAATGTACAGTGGACAGATATAAATTTGCCATTTTGTCAGCATATTCCAACCAAAAACATTGGGCTACCGAACAAATACATTTTATATTTGAGATTTGAAACATCGCAAAACAAATTCTGTGGTTTTGCTTCATAGTTGACTACTCAAGTATCTTTTAGATATGTGTGATCATCTATACTATACAGGCAAATATTTCTCACAATAAAAGACTTGGCCCACATCCTGCTCAATCTCTTTTATTATATGCGCAGGCCATGGTTTTCATAAAGCCTTTTCTGAACAAAGTTGATGCTTCTTCCCAAACGGGGTGCAAAGGACATTCCCTCATGCTGGCTAATAACCTATCAGGTCAACTTGAAGTCAATGGTTATGTTGGTCAAAGGCAGGTTTCATTGCCTCGCATAAGGCAATCGTTTGATTTGGCAATTGAACAATACAGTGAGCGAAGACGCGAATAAAACTGGGATAGCGGATACATTTGTAAATTTTTCAGTTTAACAGATTTTACAACCATCAAAAAACTAACCTTTTCTTAGCAACGCCCACCCAATAAAAATTATTGGTGGAAACACTAAATACTGCCTTCCCACAAGTTTATTTTAGTTCCTATCCAAAATTACACAGCTTGGTCCAGGTTTTTAAGTCACTAGAGCGGTGCTGTAATGGACACTATGGTATAAACTCGTCATCATCAGCTATAACTACAATAGCTTGACCATGTGCTGACAATCACAGAAGATCCCAGGGTTCCAACCCAGTCAGGGGTGACCATGGAACAAAGTGAGATTCTTTGCTAGCACAAGGGTCACAAGTCAGGAGATAAACACAGACCAATCACTATCGGCTACAGTAGCATAAAGCATCCAGATAGCTCGGCTACTGCTAATTGGACAGTGAATATCCAGGGAGCAAGGGAAGAGGAGCAGTTTGTACACAAAGTTCTAAAACCTTGTTTGGATCAAGGTCTAGGAATGAGATGGACTCTCAAAATTGAAGACTTGTTTTTTTTGGCAATGGCAAACCATATTCCTTCAGTTCATATGTGCTAAACGAATATACGTTTTATAAATTTTATGAGAGGTAATTTCCGTCTGTTGCGGTCTGAATAAATCATTTGAAACTATGCTTAGCTTTGATACCAAAATCTGATAAATGAAGGCTAGCGAGAGTCAATGTCATACGCAGTGTGGTTTTTGTCCAGGGTTGCTGATTAATTGCATAATTAGAATCATCTCACATTCCATTTTATCAGATCAGAGCACTTACTAGTTTATGCGCTTAAGCATATGGAGTATTTTTTCCAGCTAACAAAAATGGTTTATAAACCAAAGATTTTAATGTAACTCTTTCAAAAAAGGAAGGTTGATAAAAAGAAGTGGAGACAGAAGCAGGAAAATGGAGGTTACAAACAGTGGCCTCTCTAAATTTAATGGAGTCAGTATAGCTTGTGTCAAAGACGAGAGGCTGTTATCTTGGCTGGCAGGGCCTGAGAGGAGGAGCAGCTCTGCTCAGGGACATGCTGTTAATCTTCTATGTCACTCTGCACTCTCCCTGTCTTTGGAAAAGGCCTGTGTCTGTCCCTTTTTTCCCTCCCTCTCTTACTCTCTCGGTCTTTGTTCTTTGGTTTTCCCCTGCATCAGTCTGTACCCACTACAAACCGAGTAATAGACAAAAATAGAGGAACACACGGCACAATCTTTTTGCCCTTAATCAAAAACAATGGTGATGTTTCAGATGGCGTTTTACCTTTCTCTGTTTGTTTAAATAGGAACATATGAGCACACTGCAAACACACCCTTCACATTCCCCCTCCCATTCTGGCATGGAGCCATTCTGGTATTGTGGTGTTTGTCGTAGCTAATGACATTCTCACTAGCTTCTCTGCGTAAGAACGTAGCGGCCCCCAAATGAAAGCACTAATTTAATGGAATGGGCGTGCTAACGAGTCAATGAGCAGCATAAAACCTCAACCTAATTAACAACACAGCCGCTTAATTACAACACTAGAAACACATGCACCACTTCCCCTTGTTTTTGTTAATTGATGCAATATAGGGGCTGGATTTATGATAATTGTCTTTAGAACAAGTGTAATTGTAATGATTACCTAAATACACACAGAACGTGTGGGTGATAATACTTCACTGCCATGAGAATTGCTACAATTGTGGATAGTAATCCACTGGTAGGCTGTATTTTTTTCTGTTCGTCATGTGGCTGATAAAAAAACAATGGTTACATACTTATTACTCATTGTATTATTTCCTTTCCAGCTACGTTTTAAAATAATATTACAAATTTTACTCTAAATCTGATATATTCTGATATTTTCAAATAAGTAAAAAAAAACAATTACTGATACCATGTCAGTACAATATAGTGTGAAGTTTGGGTTGAAATAGCATTTTTATCAAGACTGATCTTCCCGATTATGCAAGTTCACACCAATTCCATCTCTCTCTCTCTCTCTCTCTCTCTCTCTCTCTCTCTCTCTCACACACACACGGATATACACACTTCAGCCACAACACATGCATTATTCTGTAGAAACAGTGTTGTCATTATATCGTTCAAGACTTTATTTAAGCTCTTCTCCATTATTTTATTCCATAACCCTCCTGTTTGTCTGATGAACTGAATAGGGAATATGATTAGCGCTGTTGAAATTTGGTAAAAGTGTTTTATCAGAGCCTGTCACCCCCTCTCTATTGGGTGAGAATGGGTGTATGTCTGCAGGGAGCTGCTATCCCACATTACTTGGCCCTAGGTAATTGAGATCTTTAAAGGAGCAGATGACCCCCTCTCTCAATGCTTCTGCTGTCACAACGCTGACAGCCCATTGAGTCTGTGTGAATGCCAGATCCGTTTTACCTTCATAATGGGCTGATATTATCCCAGACAATACACTTCGACACACACACACACACACACACACACACACACACACACACACACACAAATGGCAGGAAGATAAAGACATTGCTGTGAGAAGATTAATAGAAGACGATAAAAGACAGTTATGACTTCCTTCATCATCAGCCACAGCTGCTTGATTGGAACAGGCAGCTCTATGCTGATTGGCTGGTTACAGGAGCGCAGTGTAAAGCAGAATGAAGACCCAGAACACACTCTCATACGACGTCGCCAAGTCAAGGTTCATCCTATCAGATAAAGATATGTGACTCCAGATGGCAAAATAAAAACACTACCTGCACAATATTATCCTGTTTTAGCAGTTTGAAGCAACAGCAGGAAAAAGGGTGACGTTTTGTGGCCGATTAAGTGAAGGGTTTGTGTCCTTTGATAGCTAAATAGTAATAAGTTCATCACATATATTATATTTAATATTGGATTGCGGTGTTTATTTACAGAAGAGGGTAAAATGAAAGAAACTTTGAAGGAGGATAAGGGAATGAAGAGGAATAATTTACCTTAGTCAAAATATATAAGTTTTGCTAGCCAATTCAAAACTATTGCAATCTAATCCTATTTTGAAAAGAAGTTAACGTGATATTTTTAGTTGACTTATGTTGCTGAAGTGGCTGTGATCAAATATATACTTGGCATTATTATGTAAACAGCTCAGAATCAACTATTAGTATATTTCCTATAGAGTATACAACATCTACTACGCACATACACACAAATGCACACACAAACCCACAACACTTAAGAGTCTTACTTCTTTTTCACAACAAAAAGTAATTTCTCCCTCTATTTCCTTTGAGAATCCCCCTCAAAGCGTGTCGATTAGTGCCAAAATGTGTGTATGCAGATGAAAGCTTTGCAAGTTGCTGCTGACAGCGACTAATGTCTAAATCAGCCCACTGGCCCCCAGACTCAACCCGCCCCGTTGCCACGCTCCCCGCTCCTAACCCGGCGCACTGAATAAATGTCACCTGTTCCCTACCAGTGATTTACATAATGCAAAGCTTCTCAGTCGAAACATTAGGATTAGGGCTGGGAAAGGAAGGCCATTCGTAAAGCAAGGAACCATTTCGGGCCTGCCGTTGCCAAGATTAACTCAACGAGGACCAAGTACGGTGGCTGAAATGTTAGCACTACAGTATTAATTACCAGGCGACAGGCCATGGACAGGCAGTAACGACCCTAAAGCCAGTCAGCTGCATGAATGAATGTGTCATAACCAAGGTGTAATATAGTGTGGCGCTAGCATGGCTCTAGCTCCCAACCATGCCTGCCGCCTTTGTGTTTGCTAGCTCTGCATAAGCGCTAATGGACAGGCCTGCTTTTCCTGCCCAATGAAGATTCTGAGGTGACAGATGAGGCTGAAATCAGAGGAGATGAGATTCAATCTAGTAGCTCCTCTAATGTCTGCTAAGGTAAACGATCTGGAAATATAAAGACTATTAATGCTACAAACAAATTTCTAACCAAATGATAGGTCTTTTGCATGTTCTTAGGAAGTTGACTGAAGCTTGACGAATCCCAGGGGCTTAATGAGATGTGCCGTCAAAACCCTCGAAAGGAAAAGGGAGTTTTCAGCACTCCAAGTGTTTTTATGTTAAAAGGGTTCAGGATATTGATGTGAAGTATTTAAAGTTGCAACTAAAGCAAAATCTGCAACCAGAATAAACCTCCAGGGGATGTTTTTAACCATTTTTACATGTTGCAAGAAGAAACTTACTTTTTAGACTTTTAAGCAATCAATTGAAGCATATAAATAGCTAATCCTATTGCCTATTGGTGAAGAGGAGACAGGAAAATTACATTGAATGTATTTAGGTGAATTGGACAAGCCTTGATTAGATGTAATCCTTACTATGGAAATGTACTGTAAGTATTTAGGTAATGTTTAGTGCAAGGGACTGAAGTGAATGTCAATTAATTCAATGTCTATTGCAATTTGGGATGATTTAAAATTAGTTTACATCTTAATTCTAGGAGTCTAATAATGTTTTTCAGATTTGGGAGCTTGAAACAAACACAATTGTTTATTATTACTGAACCATGGTTGGGTTACTCTACCTTAAATAATAAGGTTGCCCAGAAGCATGTCTGGCATGTCTGGCTTGCCCATCCAGAGGACTCATCTGTTCATCCAATGAAAATTCTTGAAAAAAAGAGCTTTCCTAGTTTTCTGGAATTTTGTCATTAGTCATTCAACTGCACCGCTTTCCTATTTCCCATTTTGAAGCTGTGGGTGTGCTTAGTCAGAGCTCCCACTTTATATTGGTGCCAAACCATGACACTTCTTCACACATGTAGGTGTATTATAAAACCTGTTAGTAGCTAGCTGCTTTCAGGAATCCAAATAGACTGTTAATACATCCGATTCTTGTTTATTATTTTCTAATAAGTTCGATTAGTAGTCTTGTTTAGCTTCACAGTAGAGTTTGCTTGTTTTGCAAGTAGCTTGTTTATTTGAAGTTACCAGCTCACTTGGTGGCTGTTGGTTTAGTGACTAGCCAGCTAGCTAGCCAGCCCAAGCTAGCTATAGCTGATTTGTTGCTAGTCACCGGAGTTGGCTTTGTTGAAAATATATTTTGGCTAGTTGAAACGTAATTTTACACAAGACTAATACTGGGATCAGACTACACAATCTTTTTTGTCGGTCACGATCGTCACCATGTCAGATTACGCAATAAATTTGTGCCGCGTCTTGGCTGGGAGTGTGAACAGTACAAGTGTGACCCCGACCAATCATCATGTGCTGTCTTTCACGACCTCGCACACGTCCATACGTTGTCGGGGAGGAGGGTCAAGAAATTGTCAGTCATGGCTACAGTAGTGCTATGCGTGATGCTGGCGGTCTTCATTTACAGAGGTTTTTTTTAAATATCTTTCATCGTTCTCATTTTATGTGGCATTTTTTGTGTAAATATATGGAAAAAAGGGTCCGTCACACATGAGTGGTGTTTTTTTAATAATTCCATCAATAAAACTATATTTTTTAAATAATATATATTTTTATAAGGTATACGAATAATTTTATGTTGTGCCTATACCCCTTCCCAGCCTAAACCAATTTAACAACAAAACAATTATTAAATAAATACATAGTAAATAAATAAACAATAGGACAACAAACGGCCAATTACATTAGACACACATCAATAAGTATGCTGTGCACTCAAAAAACTAGGGCATGTGTTTGATGAGCAAACTTGAAATATGTTTGCATGACATGAGTAAATCGTGTTAATGTTCATTAAATGATTCATTCTTGTTGGTGACTCAACAAAAATTCAGATGAACTACATTCATTCATGTCAATCCAACAAGAATGAGGTCCCTCAAATCAATGACTGGATATGGTTCACACCCATCGGATGCAGAGGAAGTTAGAGAAGCAGAAATGGGACTAATATTAAAATAATGTACTCTACATAATCGATAAGTAGTGTGTATTCTGTATTTTGAAACTGAGATCTAGTAGGGACTTTTTACAAAGATGTTTTGACATTTTATCAACATAGCAAAAAGATTGTGCATGCAACATTACTTTTTTTTTTGCAGTGCACGTGTAGAATGTAACAATTCAGTGTTTAACATATTTCACATCAAGAAACTCCATTGAAGGTTGTCCTTAAAGATCAACAATATATTTTCAGTTGAACCAACCAGCACAGAAAATATGTTGGATAGTTTGAAGAACTGCCTAATGCCAAAGATAACCACGAAGCACTTTTGCAAGGCATTGTGGGATATTGTTTATAATCTACCTATTTATTGTATTTGTGGCCTGTTATAAAAAATGTTTTGGATTGTAATACAAAAAGTATTTTGAATGTGTAAAGTTTGGATTTATAGATAGAATCTTCTGGAAAGGTTCACTAGTGTTGTTTGAGCACCATGGACATGTTTGGCTGCCATAATTGCAAAATCAAGGCTATCCAACATGTCAATAACTATAGGTGAAACATACGGTGGCCCTGATAGGCCAAACGCACTACAACTTAAGGAAAGACATGCAAATAGGCAAAACAAAAGCAAAGGTTAAGAAAACATCTAGATCAATTTGTCAACACATGCGCAGCATTTAGAAACGTGCTTAAAATTCAGACAACACAACACATTACCGAAACGTGCTGCAAATACAAAAACACAACACCTTACAGAAACGCGCTGCAAATACAAAAACAACACATTACAGAAACGCGCTGCAAATACAAAAACACAACACATACAACACACATTTCTGTAATTTCTGTAAATACAAACTGTTTTTGTATTTGCAGTGCGTTTCTGTAATTTGTCGTGTTTGAAGCACGTTTTCTAAAGGCTGCGCATGTGTTGTCAAATTGATGTAGATGATTTTGGCCTCTCAGAGCCACCATAGAAACAGCCTGAGCATTATTGATCAGGTCAATACATCTTTCATCTTGTAAGAAGTTAAATCTACGAGCTTCTCCTGAGCTTTCTAATAATGGTTAGAAATTGCTTTTGTTTAACGGTGTACTAGCAAACTAAACAATTGAAAAAATAAGACTGACATTGGTGCTGCAGACAAAATCTATATTAGTTATATCAACAAGATTGACATTAGTATAACAAATGTAGCCTATTGTAGCATTGGGTGAATAGATAAGCCCAGGCATGAAATGTTTGCTCTTTTTATTGAAGGCAGAACCTCCTAACCAAGCACACCTCAGACCATCAAAATATATCACAAAGTCCCATGCAAAATAAAATTAGCTTGAGGAGCCTCTAATCATCATCATCATCATCATCATCATCATCATCGTCATCCGCTTTGTCCGGGGTCGGGTCGCGGAGGTAGCAGTTCAAGCAGGGCATCCCAAACTTCCCTTTCCCGGGCCACATTAACCAGCTCTGACTGGGGGATTCCAAGGCGTTCCCAGGCCAGTGTGGAGATATAATCCCTCCACCTGGTCCTAGGTCTGCCCCGCGGCCTCCGCCCAGCTGGACGTGCCTGGAACACCTCCCTAGGGAGGCGGCCAGGTGGCATCCTTACTAGATGCCCGAACCACCTCAACTGGCTCCTTTCTACGCAAAGAAGCAGCGGCTCTACTCCGAGTCCCTCACGAATGGCTGAACTTCTCACCCTATCCCTAAGGGAGATGCCAGCCACCCTCCGGAGGAAACTCATTTCCGCCGCTTGTATCCGCGATCTCGTTCTTTCGGTCATGACCCACCCTTCATGACCATAGGTGAGAGTAGGAACGAAGATAGACCGGTAGATTGAGAGCCTCTAATTGTATATGTAAATATTAGGGCTGTCAAAGTTAACACGCTATTAATAATAATTGTTACGTTCACCCATATTTGGTGTCCGTATTGTATATGTTTATATGGTTGTCTTGTCTTCCCTTTCTGTTCTCGCCTTCACTATCCCATACATTCAGGTGTCAGTATCCCGTCGGTCCTTCCCGAATCACCCATCAGCTGTCATCTATCGACGGACCAATCATGAGATGGTCCGTCTCATTCAAAAACCTTCCTACCGGTAGTCTCCGGGAGAGCAAGACAGGCATTCAATTCTGGATCGGTTTGTTAGTTACTCGCTCTCGTTAGTTAAGGTTATTCAGTTTGTTAATTCCCCCATTTAGTCATTCGATTGTCCCTGTGTTATAATATATATATAAATATGTATATGTACAGTTGTGTTCAAAATAATAGCAGTCCAACATCACTAACCAGATCAATCACTGTTTTGGTAGAACTTATATATTTCTACATGGCAAATGGCAAATAATTTACTAGTAGGTGTAGTAGAGTAATAGAAAACCAACAGACCCAACAGTCATGACATGCATGCTGCTGATTCTGTGTAATTGAATCATTAATTGAAAGGGGCGTGTTCAAAATAATAGCAGTGTGGAGTTCAATTAGTGAGGTTATTCATTCTGTGAAAAAACAGGTGTCAAACAGGTGGCCCTTATTTAAGGACGAAGGCAGCAAATGTTGTACATGCTGGTTGTAGTGCATTTCTCTCTGAAAATCTGAGGAAAATGGGTCGTTCAAGACATTGTTCAGAAGAACAGCGTACTTTGATTAAAAAGTTGATTAGAGAGGGGAAAACCTATAAAGAGGTGCAAAAAATGATAGGCTGTTCAGCTAAAATGATCTCCAATGCCTTAAAATGGAGAGCAAAACCAGAGAGACGTGGAAGAAAACGGAAAACTACCATTCAAATGGATCGAAGAATAACCAAAATGGCAAAGACTTAGCCAATGATCAGCTCCAGGGAGATCAAAGAAGGTATAAAGTTACCTGTGAGTACTGTAATAATTAGAAGACGCCTATGTGAAGCCAAGCTATCGGCAAGAAGCCCCCGCAAAGTCCCATTGTTGCAAAAACGACGTGCTGAAGAGGTTACAATTTGCCAAAGAACACATCAACTGGCCTAAAGAGAAATGGAGGAACATTTTGTGGACTGATGAGAGTAAAATTGTTCTTTTTGGGTCCAAGGGCCACAGGCAGTTTGTGAGACGACCCCCAAACTCTGAATTATAGCCACAGTACACTGTGAAGACAGTGAAGCATGGTGGTGCAAGCAACACGATATGGGGATGTTTCTCCTACTATGGTGTTGGGCCTATTTATCGCATACCAGGGATCATGGATCAGTTTGCATATGTTAAAATACTTGAAGAGGTCATGTTGCCCTATGCTGAAGAGGACATGCCCTTGAAATGGTTGTTTCAACAAGACAACCCCCCAAACACACCAGTAAGCGAGCAGCATCTTGGTTCCAGACCAACAAGATTAACGTTATGGAGTGGCCAGCCCAATCCCCGGACCTTATAGAAAACTTGTGGGGTAACATCAAAAATGCTGTTTCTGAGGCAAAACCAAGAAATGCAGAGGAATTGTGGAATGTAGTCCAATCATCCTGGGCTGGAATACCTGTTCACAGGCGCCAGAAGTTGGTAGACTCCATGCAACACAGATGTGAAGCAGTTCTCAGAAACAGTGGTTATACAACTAAATATTAGTTCAGTGATTCACAGGAAAGCTAAATCTTTAAGCATTTTTCAGTTTATACAGTAAATGTTTGAGTTTGTAAAGAAAAATGCAGACACTGCTGTTTTTTTTAACAGCCTAATATACATTTTTCTTCACTTTCTGCAATCTAATAACAAATTTGATACATTTTTCTTCATGTTTTGATTTGGAATAGAATGTGCAGTGTTCCCAATGCATTTGCGTGTATGGAAATAAAAGCTATCATAAGGATTTTGAGCTTTACTCACTTTTTTAAACACACTGCTATTATTTTGAACACAACTGTATGTATATGTGTGTATATATATATCGCGCTTTTGTATTGTTTTCGCTTAGCTCTTTATTCAGCCCTGTATTATATGCAGTGTTTATTATGTTTGTTACATTTTCCCCCTTTTGATCCTGTATTCTATGCAGTGCTTATTTTGATTCCTATTGTTTTTCCCCATTTTTAACCAGTACACTGTACTGTGTTTTCGTTTGTCTATACTGTCATTGGGGAGGAGCTAGGTAAGATACCAGTGGGTTTACACTGCATCACGTAGGTAACTTGCTGTCTATACACACTAGTTTAGGAACGAGCAGTTGTCACCCCATTATATTATAATAATATTACTGAATATAGTAGTATTCAGTTTTTTTGTAGTTGTAAAGTGTTAGGAGAAGAATAAAGTTGAGGCCTGTAGTTTTGTTTCTTTGATTTGACAGTCTGCTCATGCTGCTCTTTTCCAGTACATTTGTCCATTTCATGATTGTTATATTGTCACAGTTATATCGTTTTGTCTGTACAATAAGTACCTCCCCACCTTGGGGCTTTCACTTATATACCGGTTCTGGACACTCAAATCACTTAACATCCCACGAATACAAACGCGGGCTGTTGCGCTCCCCTCTGTACTCCTAGCATTACCATCACGGAGGGGAGGTTGCAACAATAATAATAATTCATTGGATTTTGTTTTTAGCGCTTTTCTCGGGACTCAATTGGTTGTCAATTACGTACACATAACGAATGGACAGACAGACAGACAGCTATCACTAACAACAATCAGTCTGGGTGAAACCATGGCAGCCAATTTGCGCCAAACGTGCTCACACAACTTATCACGACAGACTTTTGCACACACAGATCAGACACACACACAGACACAGACATAGACAGACTGACTCCAGTTCTATAGGCAGTGCCAAGTCAGGGCACTAACCTATGTTTTGTGTAAGTGAGAGGCAACCGGAGTACCGGTGGAAACCCATACAAACACGGGAAAAACATGCAAACTCCACACAGAAATACCCTTGGGTATTACCAAAGCACCTTTCTGTATGTTGGACCCTGCTGCCTATGTCTTTGAAGGAACACTGGTACACTTTGGAATAAGTACAAGAATTTGTGCAAGACATAAATTTTGACCAAATTTGTTCTGCCCGCCAAAGACATGTGGAGGGCATCCCATCTCTGAAGGTAAAGTTTAAGTTTGTTAACAAGAGTTTCAAAACTTTTTTTAGAGGCCTGAGAAGTCACAGAGAAATGTTAACTCCTAAGTAGTTAAAACCAGATTTGGCTATATAAAAGGGTAAGCTACGCTCAGGGATCTGCAGAGCCAGGGCGTTAAATGAAAAACAATAACTTTTAGAAAAGTTTAACTTGTAGCCACAACAAAGGCCTAAACTGAAAAGCAGTTCTGCAATATTGGGTGCAAGTGCAACATTTAAGAGTCATATAGGCCTGTATGAAACACAGTCCCAAGAGCCTTTCCCGGCTTAAGTATAGGCGTAATAGACACCCCTGTAACAGTGACGTGCAGTGAGGTACATGGCTGGCGAGGCAGTGGCTGCATATACTATATAATAGCTATATAGTAAACCAGAAATTTTTTTAGTATATCCCAATACAAACCATGGCAAATGCAATATGCCAAAAATACGTGCAACAGTACATATGTTGTAAGTTACTAAGTGCAGCTGAGGTACATGAAAAGTAATAGTATGCGATTTGAGACAGCGTTAGTCAGCTACCCATCGCAATCATTCATTATCATCAGCTGGGGCTATTGACCATGGCTCGAGTCGGCTGGGTCTCTACGCTGTTTTGTTTTTTATTACAAACCCACGTTCTGATATCTACACTTATTCTTGGACTGCTTTTTGGCCAAACAAAAATGCTACCTAACGCGATGGCGAAAGTTGAACGAATCATATATAAAGCAAACCATACCGTTGTGTACAGCGTGCCTTGAGGTTCAAATCTAATAAATACATTTCTTAACACACAACAGCGTTGTCCATGGATTTTTTTCCCCCAGAGTTGGCTAATGTTGAGGGACAGTGAGCATCAATTATGTGTGCTCATGCCTCCCCTGGAGCTCATTCGCTGAACTTTTCTGACGAGGCCAGCTAGCCTAAATATCTTTAAACACTAAAGTTCCAATACGTGAAATTAGTATGCTGGACTATGGAAGGTGAGAACATGTAATGAAGGGATCGTCAAAACATTACATTGGTGACATAGTCGACAGAGATAGTAACAGACACACGCTTATTACCCGAGGCCCGTGCTTCATCCAGTTCCTGCTCCTTGCTCATATGACTATAAAAATTATTGAATGTATTGCCTATGCCAACATATTTTATAAAAGAACTGGCTTGTAACAACAACATCATGCTAATCCTCAAACTTTTATTGAAACAAACACAGGCTACAAACCAGAAAATGCATTTCCCTGAGCAAATGCGATGTGATTGCGTTTCCACCATCAGCAACCAGGCAGCGCGGGTGGCCAGCCCTCTAAAATAACCGCTGCAGCACTACTACGTCCTCGAGTGTTGGTGGACAGCGCTGAACTGAACACAAGCGTAAACGTCCACTTGGGGCCAGTTGCAAAATCTGACTTCTTCCATTCATGTTAACATTGTGAACTATATGTCATATGTAGTCATCTTTACATTTTATGGGTAATTAGAAGACAGCTATAAGTATAATATATACAAGTTTGGCTGGTCTATGTCAATTAGTCTGTAAGTAACAGAGAAATGCAAAAAGTGTTGCAACCATTCCCATTCTCCCCTACCTTAGCTCAACCTGCAACGAACCGAAGGTGGACCCAGATGCAACAAAACAACTCCCAGGATTAGTTTGTAATCTCCTTTTATTCCCACCACAGGACAATGGCCAAAAAGCCACGGACAGACAATAAAAAACGCAGGGCAAAATCTCAGTCAGGTTCAGAAGGCTAGGTAGTTTACCGGGGAACAGGCGAGGAAGAAAAGTCCAATTCGGGCTAAGTCGGCAACGGGAGATCCAAACAGTGAAGGTCTGGCATGAGAACAGCAAAGAAAAATTGGGCAGTGAGTGTGTGGAAAACTGGACACTAAATAGTGGCAGAGTCAATGATAATCAGATGTGTGTGCAGGTAAGCAGCAGGTGTGTGTGATTGTCCTGATTACAGCGGTGCAGAGTCAAGCAGGGGCGTGGCAGAGTCAATGAATGACCTGTAACTGGCTCCTCAAGAACTCCAGCGCTAGCACGCCCGGGACTGAGGTCCTCCTCCTCCGACGACGAGCCTTGTTCCTCCGGAGACTCCGGAGCGGGGAAGGGCGAGATCGCCCAGGGTGCCCTTCCGGAAGTAGACGTGGACCTCACCGGTTGATCGGGATGTTGATGGTGGAAGGTCTCGATGAGCCGGGAGTTGTAATGGATAATTTCAATCTATGACAGAAAATAACCAATTAATGAGAGGGAGAAACCATGAAAAGATCAAGTACAATTTTATTGATGACTACAGAGTCTGAGTCAGAGTCTGTACACAGAGAAAATACTACAGTTAGATCAGTCTAACGACATAGGCTAAAGGTAAAAGTCGTTAGAACTATTTAAAGGTAAGCTCTATTTTAGTTAAGCCTCTACCTGACTGCATTTTTCGGCGGTGAAACCCCACGACCGAGATTAATTACTTCTCCCAGTATACTCTCGCATACCACTAGTTGGCACTGGGCCACGTACTACCACAGCCCCCGGAGCTTGGTTAATTCCCCAGCTACAATTTGTTGCAGTTAACCACCACAACTGGACTACTACGGCCCCCGGAGATTAGTTAGTTCCCCAGCTACTTCTAGGCTTTGGCCTATTGGAGACAAGCTCCCGTGGGGTGAAGTATTCCCACTTGTTATCTAGATAATTTAGTCCATGATTCTTTTGTTTTTGGAATCTCACCTCTAAGTTTGTTTTATGGAGTATCCAGTTGTCTCCCCACAGGCTCCGCGGGCGTCTTTCTCCTTTCTGGAGTCAGCCTGCGGCTAGCCAGCCCTGTGGAGACACTCCAAGGAGATATCCATCCTCATCCTCGTCACCAATTGTAATGGATAATTTCAATCTATGACAGAAAATAACCAATTAATGAGATGGAGAAACCATGAAAAGATCAAGTACAATTTTATTGATGACTACATCAGTCTGTGTACACTCTTGACTCAAGACTCATCTAACTGTAGTATTTTCTCTAACGACATAGTAAGTTCTGATTAGTTGACAAGGTTCTAACAAGTATATAGGTCTATAAGATAAACAATCATTCCATTGGACAAGATGGATCACATGTTCATAATCAGCATATCTAAAGACACATACGCAGGAAACTAAAACATGACTTAATGTTATGACTTAACCCAAACTTCTAGCCTTCAGTGTCTCCAAAAGGCACATACTGTCTCTTTTGTGACCTGACCCTCCCTCTGACCGTCCCCTCACCACTGAACCACATCCCAGGCCGGAACAACCGCTAGGATGCCCAAATTTGGCCACAACAGAGTCGAC